>GL501495.1:792205-935182 GCA_000149185.1 Mayetiola destructor
GGAATTATTGCCGAATAAAAAAAAAGTAAAAGTTAATGAAAATGGCCATGATTACTACGAAAACTAATTTCAGGCGAAGAGTTTTTGGACTAAAAGAATATTTTCCATAATAAAATCACTAATGAAATAAACAGAAATAGATTCCGGGCTGCCAGCCACAATGGTTTTTTATTTTCTGTAAAATTTTCTATATTAAGATCTTGTGTTCGAGCAAATTTTTTCTCTTCCCCACTTTAAAAGAAAAAACACCAATACCGGGACCAAACTAAGAATAGGAAATAATTCCAAATCTTTCCAATGACCACTAGCCGGAACATCAAAACGAACAATCTGAGATAATGTCATTCGAACAGGATTGATATTATTCACAACAGTTGCAACTGAAATGTATTTTGCAGCGTCCGAGAATACATTAAAAAAAAGAAAATCGATTGCAAACAAAATGCGATAAACTTTTTGGGCAACACTATGGCTCTGTTGGCTGTATGGCTAAACTAACGTCACGAACCAAGTTACACCAAATTAAACCAATTCAATTGGATATTTTTTATGTTTTCATTTTGTCAGAGTTTAATTTCAACAAATGGCACGTGATTGCATTTCGTTTGATATTCGAATAATATTCCATTTGATCGTTCTTGAAATCAAAAACAATGTTCGCAGAAAAAACAGTGGAAAGAGACTAAGTGCGGTCATAGAATCGATGACATTTTCCTGTTTTTTACCACTCCGATCGCACAAGAGAAAGGATTCGAAGGGAATGAAACTCAATTCGACAAAATGTTTCTAATATTCAGCAAATTAAAAGATTTCAAGCTCGTTTTGATTCTTTGCACATTGATGGCAACGATGCATTTCTGATGCGAGAACGTTCGATTGTCTTTAGTTAAACCAACATTTTGCAACTGTATACTGCATAAATTGAAGCCATCAGTGACATATTAATTAACTTTTTCGCTAGTTTTCGTTGGGCTCCATGAATTTTTCATGGGTTTTGCATTCATTTACCGCTATGCATTACGATATATACGATTGTTCATTGTAAATTATGTATTTTCATTCAGAATGTGATTTTTTTCATCGTCAAATATTTGAATCACCAGCATAAAAGCAAAAAAGAATAGAAAAGAAGAAAAAAAAATAGAAAGGAAATAGTGACAAAAATGGTTTCTCTCAAAATAAAGTGCGAACGGCGAACTTTCACTAAAATTCACAACTCCTGTGCAAACGGATTAAACATGCAAATTGGATTTTAATTTAGATAAATGAACTGGTTCATGACGGTCAGCCAACATGCTGCTATTCACTATTCACATTCGAAATGCTCATGTGAGCGATGGAAAAAAAGTACACTGTTCAGCCAACATACAAAAGCAGAGCAAAGAGAGATTAAAAAATTTGCTTAGTCCGATGTGAAATTTAAATATTCAAATATGTTGAAATAACTTTGGAATTCGGCGATAAGAACGGATATGATAAATGTGAATATTTTATTTCATCTTTTCTTTGCGTTGAATCGAATTTGATGTTGTTTACTTCTGAAGTGGACGGGACCTTCGCTTTATCCACTAAGGATTATAAACATTTTTAAAATGATAAGAAACAATTATGAAACCTTTATCAATGCAAAGGCTATTTAAAGGTGGCGGGTTTGTATTTATAAGAACGGAGCCACCAAAGTAGACCGAATGTGTGTTCCATTTGGATGCATGAAAAATGCTCGGCCGGAAGAAAACTCAAACAAAATGGAATGTGACGCACAAGCATTTCATTCCTTTCCGTTGGTTCAATATTAATTCAAAAATCTCTTTTGAATGGAAACACAAAACAAAAAAATATGGAAAAATATTTTCATAAAATAATTTTCTGAATATAAAAATGAAAGCGATGCAAGCGATGCATGTCGATGGTGTGTTGCGACAAATATCCACCCAACTTTGCTATTGTTTACAATTTTATATTATTTTCGTTTTTTTTTGTACAATATTTGGTCTCATATTCGACTTGAAACAATGTCGTACATTCAATTATTCAGATTGTTGTCATTTTCATTCCTCTGTCGAGAAATGTTTTTTTTTCTCACATTCTCATCCAAAGTGTATCGGACATAAAGACAGAAGAAAAAAAACTGACATAAATATGAGCATGAACCGAAACCTTTTCTTTTTCATTCTTTCATCCAACAATGCAAATGAAAATAATTTCTTTCGGTTATTTTTTCCCTGCTCTCTTTTCCAAATTAATAATATCCGTCGCATAGTTCACATGGCTATTCTCTCTGTTACTATTGTGGTCGTTCATCTTTTGGTTTGTTCATTCGAAACAATTTTCGGTTGGGCATTTCATTTGTGTCTGAAATTGTGTGTGCACATCTACCACGCCGGTCTATGGTCTACCCTTTAGTATCTGAATATAATTTACGACTGAATGGTACGTAAATTATTTTAGTGCAGCGACGTGACTTTATGTTTTTCTGAATGTCCTTCGTCTAGAATAAACGATTCCAAGAACACACTTCATGCACAGTCAAATCCAAGGCTTCGAATTCTGAACCACTTGCAATGTGCACTGAGAAAAAATGTCTGTCGACTTTATTTATGCATTCAATCGAATGAACGAGAATTTTCCAAAACAAATGGATTATTCTGTTCGAAATCATCGATGTGCCATTTTACTTCTATTTTTATGTTTTTTTCTTTGGTTTTTTTTTTTGGGAAAATGGTTTGTGCTTAATGCCATTCAGTATAAAGAAACGAATTTGTGATTCCAAAGTTCAGAATAATTCGGATCCATTTGATTAAATAAAGATAGTAGACAATGTAATGGTCTGTCAATGGATCATTTAGGACGGGCAAAAAGGAATGGTTAAAAGCAAAAATTGCTATTTATGGTAATTCCAAAATGAATGGAAACAAATCGCTTGTGATTGTGATTGTGCTTTTCACTTTCTGATGTCGGAATAAGCTCTTAAGTGCAACGATTCTCATTTCTCACATTCTATTCAATCCTTATAAAATTTCAATGAGTAAAGCAAATACCGAAATAAATTGGCAAACTATTTGCAAATTCTGACAACGAATAAAAAAAAATTTAGAACACGATTTCACGCTAATGGAGCAAAAGAAAGAAAAAAACGTCTCCGATTTGCACACGACAATTCGATTTTTTTCTCTTTCCACACGACCAGATCGTTGAAGTCGGAACTGCATTTTCCGGAGCTCAAAATCGTTTTCCTGTTTGATTTCAAAAATTGATAAAGCATTCAACCATTGAAATGCTACACAAATCCAACCATTTTTGCTGTTTGAATGAGGAAAATGTGACATTCATCGTCATCGCAACTCTCAATTGCGATTGAATTTTTTTTTCCTATAAATATCGTTTTATGGAATCTAAACAGGTATTGAATCGACCATAATCCATAACTAGCTGTTATATTTTATTAATAATAATAATAATTGATATTGATTTGAAATAAAGCATTTTGTGTTGCACTGCAAAATGTACTTTCATTATTTATGTATTTATAATCTAACGATACAAAGTGTAAAGATTGACACTATGTATCCTAGATAATTGTATTATGGCGCGTCTGGTATTTGGATAAAAATGTATACATTTTCGATGAAATTGCACACACATCGCGAATCATTAATGGTGGTTATTGAACCGATAACAGAGGAAAAACCAACCAAATTGGCAGAATTGTTTGGAATTCATTTTTTTTTTTCAATTTTTTTCATTTGCACTGCACACCATTAAACACAATCCAGATAAAAATAATCAAATTATGGCAAAAAATGATTTTTATAAGTGCTCAGCAAACACACATATACCGTTCAGCTGCATACTCCACGGACCATCGAAATGTTCATTATTCAGTTCACACAGCGAATGCGACATTTTAATTTAATTGAGTTTTTAAATATTCATAACGATTCGTGTTAGTGTGTTTTCCTGTTTTCATTTTTTTAAACAAATATTATCTCTCCATTTATGGTTTTGGTAAATGTGTTCAATGGTTGTCAATTGTCGGTGTACCAAAGTCCCATACCAACCATTGTAATCATATTCAATGGAATGTATGTCCACCAGTGTCCAATATCTATTCGTCTCCAACATGACTTTGACATAAGGATAACAAGTAACCGAACAAAAACAAAACCAAATAACGATACATTTCTCATTGAACGATGGAACATGATTGTATTTTATGTGTTCAGTTTGATTTAGATTTATATTGTTAGCATCCATTCTTCATCGGTTCTACAATGTTCATTTGTTATGCATTCATAACAAACCCGGTTTTCCGGCTACATTGCATTCCAGTTCCCAACGTGAATTCCGATTTAAATATATAAATGAATTACAGCTGGTGTAAATTATTCGTCACCACTTTTGGCTCTTCTCATTCGTATTTATTGCGCTAAATTTTTACACTTTCGATTTCGAGCACCATACAAAATATATGCATTGTAAATTGTACCCGTTATCCATTAATACACCACTACCCATAGAAGGGACACGATATAAATTACCAATTAAAAAAAGGTGAATAATTCACAAGATTGTAAACATGTCGAATGTTGAATCCATTTAGTATACGGATGAATGATTAACATTTTCTTTGAATCGCTCGGGAGCAAGCTTATTGTTTCACATCCAGTGTTCACTGTGTTTCGGTTAATTTCCAAGTGGTACAATCAAATTCAGATGTAAGGCTTTAAATGAGCATACACGATACGACGTACTTTGTATTTATGAGTCAAGTTTTGCATTTACCAGAAAGGAAACTGCATTCGAATTAACACATAAATTGTCAATGGGTGCAAATAGTCGACATAGGATCCACATAACTACTTACGATTAAATTCGCATAAAATAAAATACAAAAAGATAAACAGAAGATGAACGTTTTTATAAAATCCAACTGCGATTCGTTCATCAGAATAGAATTCCATACAAAATCGCATTTTGTGTTCATCGACGTTTCATTCACAAGATACAATGACAATTCGTACCCAATGAAGAAAAAGAACAACTAAATAATAATAAAGCTTTTACGTCATCCTTTTCTCGATGTTTGCGCCATTTATTCTATCTTTCAACAAATTCGTTTATTTTGTTCTGTCATGCGATGTTTTGCGTTTATGCACATCAAACTGCATTGGGAATGCATTTTATTGTTTTCATTTCCATCTTTCTAATTTCATTCAGGTAAATTGAAGCCATTGAAAATGTATTCGCGGAGAGAAAGAACTCCCATGTTAGACTCACGAATCCTGAAGCATAAAAAGTATATCGCCGAATGTTTGTGTGCGTGTGTTTGAAAATTGACGCAATCGTTGTAAATTTTGACACGTTCGTTTGATAAACGGATTGCACGATGTTTTTGTAGTTTGCAATTCAATCAAAAGCAATATTTACATGGGACAAATGAGCTTCAGAATATTAAGTTGATTTCAATAACGGTGGAAAGTAAATGCATTGAAATCGAAACGAACGAAAAGCTTCCTTTGGTAATGACTTCATTTCAATGCACTCCTTTAGCGATTTGATTATTTTTATATTGAATACACACAAACATGCTCTGCCATTGGATGAAGACAATTTCAATTCCCAAGATTTTACTGTCGTATTCAAATCACAAGACCAACACCATGTCACTGGATGCGTTTGTGTATACGTGTCAATGTTTTCAATGTAAATGTTTTGTGTCGCATATAAAATTTAGCATTTTATTTGCTTCTCATTGTGCATTGTGTACGCGTCATGTCATGTCATGTCAATCAGATGTCGAACTATTTGCATTCATTGTAACAATTTTGTAGCAGAAAATAGTGTCGCCTGTCTTGTTCTTTTTCAGCTTCATTTTGGTTCGATTTTCATTCATCTAATGAGTTTATTCCCCACTTTTTTTTTACAGGGATTTGAATGTTAATACTTTCGAACAATTATTTAAAATGAAAAGTTCCTTTCAGCATCTTGAATCTTCAAGTTCCACGATGATGATTTGATAGCTATTATTGTGTAATAATATGATCAGGAATTGAAGTGCTCTACTTTGAAGGAATCTCTCCGAATGACTGCACCAACAATAACAACAATTAATATAGATCTCATCAAGTGAACTAATGCTGAATGGTACTAAACAATGGCATGAGCATCGTATCGATTTACATTGCAATTTCTACTAACTAAAGATTAAGAGCAAATGTTCTGACGGAAAAAGTGTCATATGAATGATTGAAATAGTGAACAATGTTTTAACTTGTACTCGGATCTTCGGACGAACAAGTGATTTTGTTGGAATTTCCATTGAATTCATATGGATTCAATAGAATAAACTTTTGGCTTTGCCATTGGAAAAGTTTTCCAAACTTCAAGAAACTTACTTTATATCCGAATTTATTCATGCCCCAAAATAACAGAAAAGAAATGGGAACACAAAATACGATTAATGATGAGGCAACATCCCAAAGTGGAAAAATGTGCTTTCGCTTCCGATAATGATGAACTAATGGGATGAACAATAAAAAAACATTTTCCTTCATACACTTTTGTCAAAATGACATTTAGATTTCATTCGTATATCGTTTATTGGTTAGCGATTCACAATGAAACAAGAGATTTCACTTTATCAGTTCACAGAGCCTCGGAGCATTGAACACAAATCATTAAAATAAATTGACTTGAATTGGATGGAGGTGTTGTTTTGTGTGCGATACATATCCTCCACATAAATAGTTTCATTTGAACGTTTTTTTGTTGCTGCGAATAAGCAAAGGCATTCTCCGAATGTATTGACTCATCGTTAACTAAAGACCAAGAGCCGATTTTCCAACGTGACATTTTTTGGAATAATTTGTCGGTCCGAACAAAAAAAAAATATTTCATTATCTCAACTCCAAAAACCCCCAACTCATGTTCATATTTAATATTTAAAACAAATTAACAAAATTATTGCATATTTTTGATCATAAAAACCGATTTAATCATCTCAATGGTGATATTTTTCCAAGGAAAATATTTAAGTATTTCAAAAAAGTTGATGAGAAGCTGGCGGTTTTCTCATTTTCTTTGCCATTTCACGGAACAGCATCGGGCTCGTAACATCGGGCTGTTCTTGGAAACGATTTTAAATGCGACCAAACCAAAACCTAAATTCGAAATATTATCTTCACTCTTGAAAATGCCATAAAATTTTGAAATGGTTTCTCCACCATCAGCGACCAACTTCCTGCGCTTCCAGTTAAAAACTATTCAACTATGAAAAATATTTCATGCTCCAAAAAATCGGAACTCGGAACGTAAAAAAACTATTCATCTTCCATTCAAAATTATCAGAATCAAAACAGAACCGAAACGTCGATGGTTTTCACTCTCATCTTTGACTAAAATAAAAAGAGATTTTTTTTTATTGTTTTTTTTTTACGGAAATGATCGTAAGTCGTAAGATGGTTAAATTTTTTCTTTTCATTTCTCACACCTTTCAAGTGCATTTAAATGCATTCGATGCTCAATGCTCATATCGTCACTTATTCAAGTCAAGTGGCAGCGAATTGTAAGCTGGAAATGGATTTTATGTACGATGCACATCACAATATTTCAATGTTCATCGCCTTCTATTTTTTTTTCCTATTTTTAGTAGGTTTTGCGTGTGTTTTCTCGCTTTGTTCGAATCCTTTTGTGGTTGAGTTGTTCGTTTTAACCATTTCCAGTTGTTAGCAAACGTTATTATTTATTTTTATGATGAACATTTGCTATATTATTATTATTATTTGCTTTTCGTTTGGCATTCGTTACAACTTATAGCTAGCCACTAACTGACTGTATGAGTTAAAACTAAGATAGAATCAAAACCGACGAGCGTCTGGCATACAAGATGCATTTTTACCATCCATTTATCGCTTTTTGCTTGTATTTTCGCCTTTTGATTGTTCATTTTGAGCGTATTCAGGGCAGATTTTTTTTCTTACACGTATTCCACTTGTTACTGTGTGTTTGTGTTATCAATATAACCGTCGTTAAACACTCCATTCGGTAGCACAAGTCCAAGAAACAGAAACAAAAAATGAAGAGGAAGAAGAAGAAGAAGAAGTTTCGTAAGTGTGTGGCTTCTATTATTACCAGATAATAATTTATTCGGGAAGAAAATGAAAATGGAAATGAGAAGGAATCTTATGGCATCGACTTATATTTCCTTCGTCCAATGAATGTAGGGCCATCTTTATGGATATGAAAAAGAAAATTGACGGTTTTTCTAGAGGATTTCCTTCTTTGCTTTTTCTTTTTTGTTTTGAATTTTTTTTCTTCAATTATTTATTTATGGCCATGTTTCTGGACCATTCGATGGCCAAAAACTGCCTTCGCAGTGCCAATGTTGCCAAATGCTATCAACGAAAATAAATGATATCGATTTGCCGACGATGTTCTGAAATTGTTTTATTGATATTTGTAACTAGTCGAGCCTTTCTCTTGGATAGACTATAATTTTTCAAAATATCCATCATCCAGACGATTTATTGACGATAAATCCTTTCAAACAATGAACTCAACAATTGAATCCTATTTCGAATGCAAACATCCTGTCATTTCGAACACTGCAACGACCTCGGTTATTTATCGGCTGGACATTGGCAATCATTTTTAAAATTGAAAACAATAGACAAATTGAAAAATATCGATTGGTTTTCAATGTGTTGCCATTTCGATTTCAAATTTAAAAAAAAAACAAGTTTACACGTTTCAATCGCATAAACATTAATGAAGTGTGTCGTTTGTCTAAATGAAAAACGATGTAGCCATTAAGTGAAAGCCTGATGAACATAGTGAAAAACTGGCTGGTGACATATGTTTTTGTGGATCAGCAATTCAATCTGCCTGAATATATGTATAAAATGTTAAATTTGGCTATATTTATGATATTGATTTGAATGTTGGAATAAAGTGCATGATGTCAAGGCCTTTTGTCACCGTATGATATCGTCTATCATATTCATTCGGAATGGTTGTTGCGTCAATGTTCAATTGACAATTTGACGCCACACCCGCACACACATACGCAGTGTGTAAATTGTGAATCGATAGTACATAAAACGATGATGATATCGATGATAATATAGTAATGTAAACGAGAAAAAAAAAGCCAAATGGCTCGAATCTCGATAAAATAAGCTTATTGCGTTTTACATGATATGAAAATGAAGTATGAAAACGATCACTGCGGGACATCATCTCCATTTACTCTATGACATTAACTGCTGCTAACCGAATGTACATTTCATTTCATTTCATATTTTCGTATTCTCGATCTCGATTGCATTACAGTTTGATTTTTATCAATAACATTCGATTCTCTGGTGTATTAAATGTTCATGTACATGAACATTGACCGCACCATTAAGCAGTCTTTCATTGTGAATCCAATTAACTTGGATAAAATAAAGTATCGATTGAATTAGATGATTTTTTGATGGGAAAAATTGCTCACAATAAATCAACGGTATATTGAATTATATTTTCATTTCGATTGAACCAGCGATCTGAAGATATGAAGGCATATTGAACCGCAGTTGAAACATTGCATACAATATGCAAATGTGCGGTAAAACCTTCGCAAATATAGACAAATTACCAAAAAAAAAAACAAAAAACAAAAACCATATGTAGACGACATATTTCGACTGAACACTGGACAAATTGTTCAGTTCGTACAGAAACATCCGAATGGTATGCTTCTGTTTAAGCAAAGAATGACGAAAAATAAAATAAAACAGATATATGTGTGGATTTTACACCATTTGTTTGAACCGATGGTTACACCATTTGTTTGCTATGTGCTAATTTATTTCCGGGAATTTTCCTTTTGTGCTAACATTTTGTGTTCTCCCAAAAGACTCACTGCATTTTTTAAACATGTTCTCGTCACATCCGAACACAATGTGGTGTCTTGAAATATGCAAGGACAATGAACCATGGAAAAGAGCATTGGAAACTGTCGTTTTTCGTTGCATTCAGACGGAATTCACGAAAATCGAACATTGAAACGTAATGTAAAAAAAAGGGCTCCAAATGCATACGACTGTTATTCTTGGCCTGATGATATTGATTTTTCCATTTGCATGAAATCTGGAACAAAAACAATATCCGTAATAATTTGTTGTCTGTTGAACTCAAAAACAGGTAACAACAACATTTCAATCAATACAGTTTAAATGTTTTTTGCGTTGGGTTAGTTGAAAGCTCAGTGAACCAAAAGCAAAGAGCATGACAAACAATGGCATATCTACGGAATACACACATGACGTACATCATAATATGCCTATGTATGCATATCAGGGTAATTAACTTGAGTGGCAGCTTTGTTATGCGATTTGAAATGACGGAATAAAGTTTATTTTTGCTCGATTCTCATTCAGAAAATGTTCTGAATACATATATAAGTACTCAACCCATTTAGGGCATATAAAGCATCAAATGAGAAAAGAAACGAATCTTTTGATAATAATTTTTCGCTCAAATTTACAAAACGATTGAATTTCCGCATTATTTTTATTCATGTTTGTTTGGCCCATTAGCCATTTTTCAGTTTCAAAATGACAATGAACTCTTTTGTTGCTTTGTTAAATAAAATGGAAATAAAATAGCATTTCAATTGGACTGAATGCAGTTGGATTCATTTTGTTTCATAAAATCTTTTTCAGGCCGTTTATTTTAGCGAAGAATGAAGAATCTATTGTGTTATGGTCAATGTTATGTGAACCGTTGTTGTAGTTTTTGCCCTAAGATTTTTTGCAAATGAATGAACCCCAGAGCCGGAAGAAAGAGAATAATGGCTGAATATTCTGTTGTTTATTATTGTTGGTCATTATATTGTACAATTGTACAGTGCTATAGCAAATGGTAAATGGTTAGTGTGCAATGTACGCATTTTATAGTATATTTAGAACGGAATTTAAAAGCTTTTTGTTGCTCAATCTCATTCATGATTATGACCGAATGCACTAAATTTTCAGACGCGGAAAATTCTGTTCTGTACATGAATTCGCTTTTCGTAATTAGAAAAGTTTTCGGGGTGATATCTTAGTCAGTGTGTTTAATGTCTCAAACAGATATTTCCAACATTGACAACATGTGCAAACAGCAGGTAAACAATAAATAGACACATTTGTTGAGCATTTCATCAGTAACATCAAACGATTCAATCAAAAATGTTTTTATTGTTAAAATCACACAGCATGATAAAAATCTGCTAGAAAACTATAAACTATGATATAACCACGGTGCATTTAATCGCTCAACGAATTATTAACTCAATTCAATGCAATGCAATGGAAAATGTTAACATTGTTTAGTTGAAAGTAATTGCGAAGCCTTTACATCGATATATTGTTCATAAGTTTCTATTGAATGCAACGAGGCAACAATTTAAAAATTTCATCTTTTTGAATGATATGAGGTACAAAACCAATTCATGGTTCCAGATTGCCATCGGCAAAATGTAGTTTGCTTTCGAATTCTCCAACATTTCTCACGGAATTCATTCCGAACCAATCATCATCATTGAATTTAATTCCCTTGTAACATATCCGGCTGTATCAATTGAGTTTTCATATTCGTGTGATGCGATTTTGAGCTTGAATGGTTTGTTGAGTACGATTTAAAGTGCATTAGTTTGGTCTCCATAGCTGCATATCTTCCACTTTCAATTTACTGCTCTCGAACTCTTTCAACGACCACACTCAATGCTCATCTCATATTGGTCGTTTTTCGTCTATTTTTCTTTTATTCACTTTAAAGATTTGAAGGGCATTGAATATGGAAAAGAAGAACCGAAAAAATCCATCGACTATGTCATGTTGAATATGTAATGTTTGTGGTTTTTTTTTTGCGCTTCTGAACATTTTTCTTTCGAAACATTCGTAGCGAGCAATGGTGAAATAGCTATAGCATCGGTAACCGGATCCGTATGCACATTCATGTGTGAAAACCGGAAAACAAAATCGATCGTGTTGTTAAAAGTTTTTCGTGTTCATTTGGTTGCGCCACAATATTTGCGCTTGAGATCATCAGATGATGATAAAGAGAAGAGAGAACACAAGAATTGGGCAGATGAGAACATGGATATTTAATGTTATCGAAATAGCTCAGCTTTAACAAACGAAAAAGTTTACATGCCGATCCGATAAATGTTTACAAAGATTAGCCAACCGACTGTACTGACTTTTCACATGTTAACCACAAGTGCTTTATTCACTCTCTACTGTTCTGTACTCTGTACTGTATTTGGAATTTATTGTCATTGTCAGTTTTCTTCTTAGCGTTGTTGTTTTTTTTCTGTCTCTTTTCTCATCTGTTGTGTCCAATGCGAATGCATTCGAATAAGTTAAAGTGGTTTTTCGCTGGTTTTTTTTCGAAGTGTTTGAATCGTTTCGATGCTGAATTATATTTTCACATGAATTTGCATAAATGCGAGAAAAAATGAATATAAAATAGTAAAATGGCTTACCACTGAATTTCAAAACATTATCTAGCGGTTTTTCTATCCATTGAATTTACGTACCTGTGAAATATAAATGAATTAGTTACGATAAATTTGTTTAATATACAGGAAAATTTAGGTACCGCTTTACACTGAACTATTTATGTACTTGTTGATCAATAATAAATAAAATATAATGAAAATCTTTTTTTTTCATCCCAAAAATGGGTTTCCAAAGGTCAATCCGGTTGACCAGCGTTTAATATTCCATCGGAGATTAAATTGGTTTACCAAAAACAATAAACTTGTAATTGGACATTGTCGCCATTTTCAGGATTACATCAAATAAAAGTGATTGCTTTTTTCAATTTATCGCCTTTTCCATTTACAAATATGCAGTAGCAATTTATATTCCATCAAATATTCATCACAATCGTTCAGGCCTAACAAAAAATCTGAACAAACATATATTTTTGCCCGAAAAGGTAACAGACGATAATGATTTATTCATTCTGATTTTATGTGCGGTAAAAACATATGGAAATGTAATCTATTTAATTAAAATCCTAATTGAACGAGGGAAATCAAAATGTGTGGGAAAAAAAACTTCCAATGTATTGAGCGTTGTTGCAATTTGCAATGCCATCGTTTCAAATCAGACTTCGGTTCTTGGAATTCCATTTTACATTTTGATAATGGGTTTTCATTTGAAATGATATACACCGCCGGTTGATATAATGTACTTCATAATTAATTAGACGAAAAAAAAAAATCAAATTCGCGCTCAATAAACGTAATTTACGTATTTTCAGCGGCGATAATAATCAAGATGGATTTTTCATTATCCAACAGCAGCATACTGAATACTAATTGTGTGCATGAGAATGATTTATTTTGCATACATATTTCAAAACTTCTGTCATAAAGATGATGATGAATTTGAAATGATTAGAAACGCGTTAAGTACAGACGTTAAGCAAGGTGTTGCCAAGATCAAGAGCGTCTCTCAACATTGTAATACAAAATGAAATTCATGAATATGAAATGGAATCGTAGTAATAAATGATTTGATGATGATGGAATGAAATATAGGGGAAAGGGAATCCATTCGCATAAATTTCATTTTCCAATTATTATTATAAAATTTCTTGCGTGGCTGATGGATTTTTATCAAATGATCCGTCTGATGAATTTTGACAAATTCGAATGGAAAATGGGAAAGACAATGCCATGAACTCTATTTCTCTCTCGCTCTCTCTGTTTCTCTTCTCAAGAAAATGTACGAACTCCAAACTCTGAAAATCTCAAAATTGAGACTGCATTTACAATATAAATCTGCATTTAAATTACACAAATGCCGCAAATATTATTTCGTTTCATTTTGGATGAAAATTTCAACCATGCTCTATGGTTCCGGCTCTATATTCCATGCTGTTTGCCCAGCACCATATCAATGTAATTTTTTCTCTTTTTACTTCATTTTACAAATATAATAATTTAACCGCAAACTATTCCAATACTTCATTATCATTTATTTTCCATGTGAAAATATTCGGTTATGTCTTTTTGGAATGCAGTTTTGTACCATATGCATACAGACAAACAATTATTACATTAAAATGTGTGTGTCTGTGTGTGTGTGTGTGTGTGTGAAGAAATGGGAAAATGGTCTTGGTTCTTTGGTTCCAAAACCTCATGAGCTCAATGTTATAAATTGTGAATTGTAATAAAGTGAACTGGAAGACAATTGGACTCCGAGTAAACAGTAGATAGAATGCGTGCAAGAGGTGGAAAAGGCACAAAATGAGACAAAACGGACTAAATGTATGTGCATCGTTAGTTGTGACCGATATTCATGTTTCCATTCTAGGTTCCGAATCGAAAAAAATTTCGAAATTTGTAATATGAAACCGTACGGCGGCATTATTATTAAATATTCAAATGCAATTTAATTAAATTTTAACATTTATGCATTCGCATATATGTATCTGTATGTGTCCTTCTCTTAAACATCCACATTTTCATACTTATGAATAAAATATACTGTAAACTAAAATGCTCATGCTGATGATGAACAAGCAAAATGTTCAATATTTTCTCTCGATGATTAAGCTTTCGAACGATCGAAATTAGAAACATTTAACGCCGGATCATTTAGCATTTTCCTTGATACATTTTCGACAACAAAGATAATCAAGTTGCTTCTCAAAGAAGATTGAACATGACATTCCGAATATATTGTATATTGGGCCAAGCATCGACACCTGACATTTATCCTTCAGTTTACAACATTTTTGCTGCATAAACTGAAATTATGCAGAATTTATGTTTACATTGCTATCAACGGTGTACAAAATCCTACACAAGATATAAGACACACAAGCTCGTAGTACATCAAAAGATGTGTCACTGAAGAATCTTTTACGATAAAGTTTTGCAATAATTATTTATCGAACACATCGTCAACACAATTTACGACCAAAATGGGAAATTTCATTTCGTGCACACAATTAAAATTGTTTAATTTTGCAGAAACAAGTGAAGCCGAGATTGATCTTTCGATTTTTCTCCCCTTTTGCAACTTATGATAACATTTTCGATATGAGAATAAGAATTCGATGGATGTGGTCGGTGGTTGATGTTCGTTATATCGTATTTTATTATTACTGTCGGGAATGAATGTCATATATTGAATAGACATTGTATAGCGTAAAACATTCGTGACATTAATGGAGCAGGAAATTGACGCCTTTCGAACATTATTGCAAAAAAGGGAAGAAAAAAACAAAAGAAAATCGATCGAAGAATTGCAATTCGAAATTATATTGAAATGCACTTTTACTCAAGCCTTTCCTTCCGCCTCCGTCACAGTGAAACGGATATGAAATTTATGAGTGGAAAAAATGATTTCGCCCACGTAACTTTTGAAGCGGCAAAAATATGTGGAAATTTTTCTTCAGAATGGATTGACGTCAATATCATCTGGAGAGCTGCATGTGTTCACATTGGCAAAGCAATCTGGTCTGTATGCTTTTTATGCATGAATTATTATTCTATTTTATTTGCCATAAAAATCATCACGTTTTGCATGTGACACAACGCACTGCTCCAAATGCATACATCATGTGTATGTGAATCAACCCAAATATTCAAGTGTCGTTCTGTTTCCAATGAGAATAAGAACAACGCTTCGATGGTCAAAGTGTTTTGAATTCAATGAAATTTCTTTTTTCTTTTCATAAACTTTGAGAATAAATCTAATTTGAATGTGGCCTCACACCTGTCCAATCATCTGGACATTGCCAGCTATCTATTCAAAATGCAAAACTTATTCAAACTTTTCAATATGATCGGATCCAGTGTTCATCGTACATAGTAGTCCATGTATATTATTCAATCTAAAGTTTATATCAATCGATTACCTACAAATTGCTTTTTACCATCATTTCAAAATGACACAAAACTTTTACGATTGAGATAGAAAAGTTTTTCATTTGAAAATGCTTAAAGGTGGTAATAATGATACCATTCCTTGGGTTCTGAACGTTGGCAATTGGCATTCAGACAATGTGACATTCATTCAAAATGCTATTGGAATGTGGCAAGTGGCAAATATATTCAATAGTTAGAAATTGCTCGTTATCATCACATCAAATGCTCATCAATTGTTATGATAATCGATTTTAATTACGGTGATTAATGTTAAGCAATTGATGATGTCATTATTGATCCAATATTCCCACATTTACATATTCCGGATTTATTCAAAAGTTCAATACCAACTAAGCACACTTCAAGCCATCTCTTTGTTGATAATAATCACCCGGTGTGCCAATTGATCTTCATTTGAATATCAACATGGATTAATTGGTTACGATAAATTGGCTTTATATCGTAAAATAGTGGATGATTGAATGAGATGAAATGTTTTCTCCTGCGGTGAGATTTAAACAAATATCAGGAGAATTATTATTTATTATTAACACCCGGTTCATGCTCACGAATAACAAGATAATTACTCAATGAAGAAAAAGAGATATGAACACTGAACACGGCTTATACATCTACTATTATTTGAAAATTGAACCCAGTGGGATATCAGTTTATGTTAATGAAAAATCTGTTTCGAACTGATGAACGATGGCAGATAAACGATTGCTGGTATACAAATTATGCCAGAATGAAATCAATATAAAAGTTGAAAGAAAATTACATTGGGCAAATAATGGTTTGGGTTCAGATCATATTTAAGAATTTACTATCCTTTAAGCGTTTATTCAATTACAAACTCAATGAAGCGGAAAAATCATTTCGAAAAACTAAAAAACGCACAAACCACAGAATTAATCGAATGAAAAACAGGGATTGATTCATTGGAATTAAGTCAAGAATGAGTGTGGCATTTTCATCCATTATCGTTTGAAGTATAAAGCACAAATCTCCGACTGATTGCGAAAACAAAACAAACTTTAAATGAGCGTCCGAAATCGAAACCTTCCAAAAAATTGTCTAAATTGCATTTGAGTGGATTTTAATGTTGTTCAATTAAAGTGACCATCAAATCACACTAGCTATGGCATAGGTAATCGATACAATTAGGTCATCACGTGATTATTATTATTATTTTAATTTATTAATTCTATTTAGCATTCGCATTCACATCCAGCTAGAAATAGATCTGTAATAATTGATTCATTGGACTGGATGAAACTTAGAAGCACCGTATCCTGATGACATGCTACAATGGATCTGTTAAACTGGAACAAAATGTTATCGGTTGATATTTTTTTAACTTTCCATTTGCATTGATTTTGGTATTTTGGGTTTTATTTATTCTCTATTTAGCTTATGTAAGAAGAAAAGACACTTCGTCGATTTCATTTTTGGATGGGATATCAGGTCAACAATTTCTCGGTAAAATATTGTTCATGTCATAGTTTGATTGAAAATCGATTATTCTCGGTACCGAAAATAGAAAATAAAGTTCGATTGAAACCATTTGTTATCGAATTGTTTCGGAAAATAATAAAATAAGTTTTGAAAAGTTTTTAATTATTGCATCAGAATTGTTGTGGAAATGGGAAAATCAAAGCAGTCAGACAATGAATTTCAAATAAATTTTCAACTGAACTCAAGAGCAAAAATTTGAAACCGAACGAAAAAAAAATCCTGAATAATTTACTCGCTTCGAAAGAACGACCATATTCGAGAATGGGGAAAAAATTGTCCGTTGTCCGATCAAATGAATTGTTACGTTGTTTAGATTGGATTCTGGATTTTGGGATTTGGAATTCGTACATTTTCAAATATTCATAATATTGACTATGCAATTAAAATGGAAAATCATATACTGAACGAAACTGTATTTTTGTGGCAAACAAAAAATGATGCACTTTTCTATTGTTTTCATTTGATTGGTTTTTTCCATCATTCCCATTTTAATATTATTCATGTTTGTTCAAAGTGAGCTGTTCGCTTTTATCTCATCCCTATCCACGGATGAGTCGGATCGATTTTTTGTTTTCACTGTAAAATTGTAATCATTTCAATGCATTGTCTGGATTCTTTTATTTGTGCAGTTTTGAATCATTTTTTTTTGGTCATTCAGTGTTTTTTGTGGTTTTACCGATGCGGTTAAGCTGTTGTCCATATTCATATGCATGGCATATCGGCCTTCAATGTTCGTAAATATTTATGTGCAATCGAAATGAATAACGGCTTTTTGTTTATTCCACGGAAATAATGACACCCGAATATATCGGCAAACAGACAACTACATACACCGTGCACAAAACGCCCACCAAATGTGTATTATTGTCTGAAGCTGAATGATAACGGTTTACGAGAAATCACAACGGGGGGAAAAAATCAGCCATTCTCATCTATGTAAATAACAAAATGGTAGCTGATGGGTTCCAGCACACTGGAAAAAATGAATGCATTCGAGTGAATATCATCTGTTTCGAACCGCGATGCATTGAGATGTGCAATTGTAATAAATATTCCTAGTAATACTCGTTTTTGCTGAGACGAGACGAGATTGAATGAAAAAAATATGAATTGAAGCCCGGAATGAATCGAGACACAAACTGAAATCTCAGATTTTACAAGCACTTAATGAAGAAAAGGAAAGAAAAAATGCTTCAAGAGTAATCAATCCACTGGCAGAACGCAAAAACTTAATCTCATTACGGATTACAAAACTACTTCAATTAAGGATTTGATGGTTCGAATTGTTGTTCGGTTAAATGGAAACCAAACAGAGAGTAGATCAAAGCCGCTCAATGCAAATGATCTCACAATTTGAGATGCATTCATTTGAAAAATGAAATCGTTTTCAATATTGTATTATCATTATCGCTCTATTAACGGCAATGGGGGTTTTGCCATGCAAATCAACACAACCAGCTCCACAAACCACTTGATATGATGCAAAATGTTTGGCTGAATGCATTCGCATGTTCATGGAATAGAAAACTTCGATGTGAGAGCTTTACACGATAATAATAATAATTATTTTTATCATTCTATCGTTTTTCGGTGTGTGGTGTCTGTGCGTATAGAGTGTTGGGAAGAGTACTTATGATTGCGATGCAATTTATGCATGATTTGCCACTAAATGTGTGATAGAACTGAAAGCGAACAGGAATAAGCTGTGTTAGATTAAAAATGAATTTTTAAAAATTTTTGCATCGTTTTTCATTGCAACAAATCATGGAAAACAACATTGTTCGAAGCAAGTGCAAAATGGTTGTGGGGCGCGAAAGTTAGAGAGCAACAAACATAGACAGCAAGCCGATGTTTATTCATTATTCAAATTTCAAATATTCAACATTGTAAACGGAATGCAAACGATAATGCATCAAATGTATGCGTGCATTTTTCGTCATTTGATTTGAGTCGTGAATACGCAAAGCTTTGTAGAGACTACGATATATGTGTTGCATATCCATGTACCTAGTGACTTAAATCCCACTTTGGCCTCATTCTGTTCTGTCTCATCATTCCATCAATTCAACGACAGCTGGTTATGCCAGTTTCATCATCGTCATTTAGTTTCGGTTAACACACCAACCAGATCATTTGTACAACGACGTTAGGGATTTAACTGCGGCTTGATACCCATCTACAGGCAAGATCTAATTAATAATGCACACATAAAGCAAACGAAAAGTGAATACCACAAAACCAAAGAGCCGACGGAGAGTAGGGACGAAATTGAAACGATTCTAAATAATGTTGAGAGAAAATGATTTTGTTTAAGACCAAGTGCACACTTGACACTTTTTTATACACACACACATATCGTACATCGAATGCTGAATTTTATATACAGATTTGCGATTGTCGTAAAACGGTGCACTGTGTTGAAAAAATTACAGAACGGACAAATTTTTTCTATTTCAAGCTCATGTCTTCTCGCAAATTTCTCAATGGTTTTACGTTCGGTGTTCACATGCTCATGAGTCTTGTTGCTGGTGATAACGCACCGGTCGCAAAGTCAAAAGAGTAAAAGAAGAGAAAACTCAAGATTCTGAACGATACTCAACGTTTATTATGAAGTGAACTTTGGGTGGATTTTTTCTCTATATTTCTAATCGGTGCTTGTCGAAGCAAGTAGTGTGGCATATTTGAGGTCGCAACTTTTTACTTTTCTCTCTATTATTCCAGAATGTTTTTTTTTAAATTTCTTTCGCTCAACTCGTGGAGCTGAGTGAATCTTAAATTATTATTATTATTATTATCATTGGATGCCTTTACATCCTACAATCATAAGTTGCCGTTGTTTTTTGCCTTCATTACACATGTTTGGATACAAAATGTATGAATATGTGCTAAATTAAGACAACGTATCCGCCGTAGTGCGCACGGTGCACAGTATGAATAACGAGAAAAATATATACAAAAAACGCGCACACAAAGAAACGTTGACATGGAAAAATATTAAACGAATAAGGTTAAGTGGTGTGTTATAAAGTGCATGACATTCTTTGCTTTTAGCCTTTGTTCAATGAAATTTCATATAAAAGTCACTGTTTCAATAAAATGTTTATTAAAACAATTGAAAGGGAAGAAATTCTATTTTGGCTTTGTTCCATATTCGATTTATCATAAGGATGTGTTTACGTTACGAGACATTTTTTCCCCCCATTGCGAACGAAACGAATGCAAAATAATGACACAAATCGAATTATCTTTGAAACGGATGAAGAAGTTCGAAATAAACAATATAAAAATCAGCAGAAAAACTAAAAAAAATAACAGCATTTCATTTCAAAATTAAACTCTTTATTTTTGAAATTCAAATCTCTGTTATGTTCGCAACAGAAAGAGGAAAAAAAGCAAAAAAATTCCTTCAATTTTTGCATCTACATAACAAATTCCGTTTGCAAATCGCATATTGATTTGGATTCTGACAATCTTTTCCGTGGAATCTGGAATGCTGAACGCATTTTGTTGATGATAATCTGGATCAGTATTGCATTGCATTTGAAAAGCATTTAGTTTAATTCATTTTAGATAGTTTCACTTATAAAATTAACGGATAATATTGCAATATTAACCATTATACAGATTGGTTTGTATTACAGTGTTGTGTCTTCCTCATGATTCATGACTGACAGACAAACAGACGATGAAATAAATCATTTTTTTCTCTTGCACTTTATAGTTTGTAGTAGATGAGTGTTTCAACATCGACTACCACTTTTGATGATGAAATGTGCATGCACTTACTTTGTTGTATGTAAGTTTTATTATGACATTATTACGACTTGAAGTTATATCTGATTGTTGTCAGTGGTGCATGTTCTATGTTCAATGTTCATATAAAATTTATTTTACAAAAAAATGATGAGACTCTTCTAACTTCTTTCTGAATTCACATTTCGAGAGTTTTTTCTGTCTCTCTTCTTGTTCTTCTCATACCCCTGTTGTTCTCCTGTTGTCTACGTGAATTATAGTAATGACAAACCAGAAAAATAGAATACAAAACAAATGATAAACTATCACGATGGCAAATGATTTACTTTGGTCCTTTCGGTCTCTTGAAGATATATGAATTTTGTCAATTTTCCAATGAAAAAGCCATTGGCATCCATGGAATATGAATAGATCGCGGAAAAAAGACAAATGACAAATTTGAACTGCAATTCATTGGGAAAACTTTCAATCAGATTAGACAAATTTTCAAATTTTCAAATGCATAAACACATAAATATAAATATTTTTCCATTACTTCGACAACGATTCCAACAAATAATTTATATTATTCAATTGAACACAATTTATTTTCCGTAATTTTATGCAAATAAAATTACTCAAATAGATATATGGTTTTGGTATGGTATATGTGGTATGTTGGTATGTTTGATGATGATCGTTTGCCTATAGAGAGTTTTGAAAGCTTTAAATGCAAGACCATATTTGAAGTTTGAAATCTTGAATCGATGCGCAAAACAATGCATTCCGTTAGAATTTTGTTTTACTGAGTCTCATGTCTCATGCTACGGTAGATTGTATACCAAGTACGAAGCACATTTGGCCATTGAATGTGACAATAATAACATTTAATTTATCCATAATATTTATCAAGTTTGTTGGTTGTTGTTCTTGTTTCAAATGTTAAATATAGTAAAAGGCTTCCAGCATCATTTTCATACACCAATTTCGATTAGTATAGCTGGCTGGTGTCATATAATCCCTTTGGCAAAATATACAACAGCAAAAAGACAGATCAACAAATTCCCTTCACCGAAAATGATATAAATTACGAAAAAGAGAGAATTCAAGTTCTCCAATACTGGATTTGCATAGATCCAAAATGATGATTGCCCTGCTGGCAATTTTTGAGCCAAACCATTGTGCATTTGATGTGCATGCATACATGACGATAAAAGAATTAATCAATTCCATATCGAAACATACATATTTCATAAATGATGCCCGAAAACCCATTTATTAATATTCAATAACTATTTTGAAATTCGAAACATATTCGGCGTTGATGAATGTCATATATTCAAATTTGATCATTTCAATCAAATCTTTAATGTTGTATACGTAATTTGTACCATCAGACACTTCGAATGGCTTCAATTATGAATGAATTTGTTGCACTTACAACGATTTTATGCATACATTATTATATATTGTATCACATACGATCCGGTCTCTTGTTTGATGAAATTTGAAATTTATTCTAATGAATTTCACATTGTTACACACAAGGGCTTTTCGTTTTTCATTTCTCATTCTATATCGAATGCAAAGAATTTGTTTTGTAATGGAATTTTGCTATCAAAATAAACCATGCCGAACATTGTGCATACGACAATATATTACGTTTCTATCTTATCATTAATCATGCAAATGTTTGCACAATTTTTGAATTTATCATTATTATTTATTATTCACAAACTTTTGATTAAATTCATACTCGATCCGATTGTACCGGAGAAATTGGGACACTTTGAATTCAATTCTGTTCAATATTCCATTATTTTTTCTTATCTTTCCAAAAAAAAAAAGAGATTATTCTGGTGTTCAATTCAGTTTTTCCTGCAATTTATCCACCATCTCAATTCTAAATACAATTAATTGAGTCATAAATCCGTGAGTTTTGTCCGCAATAAATATACTGAATTATTGTGCATTGTCCATGAAAAAAATAATTGCTACGTGTCGATTGCAACAAAATTCAATTATCCACTAATTAGTGAGAAAATTCGATTTAAAAATGCAACCAAATAAAAGAAGAGCAAAAAAAAATGGTCTGCTTCTTTCTTGAGCGAATTGTACGGGTAGTGAGCACATACTTTTTACATTAAAAACGAATCCATATCTATGTGTTTGTACTGTCGCATCGCTCGTGCTCTAAATCCTTTGTTTTAGTTCACTATTATAGTTGTTGATAAATTAATTAGTTTAGGTGACAGGGGAGAAAAAAGGACTATGAACCAAATTCACTGCATTGTGTATTGTGTACTATTCATGCGATCCGCTTGATGCCTTCGCACAATAAATAAATATGAACTTTGATTTTTTTTAGTTTCATCATATCTATTTTTATTTTACGTTATTTTCGTCTCCTGCTTCTCATTTTTTGCTCAAAATTGTATCGGTATTCCATTTGTCATTGGGTACGTAGTGGCTGACTACTGAGCACTACCATTGAGCATTGGCAAATGAAAAAATTACTTTTGAATGTATGCGCAAACAGCAAATAGCAAACAATTGATTTTAATTATTACCATTTCGTATCGGTTCACAATTCACAACAGTCATTCGCTAATAAATGAAAATATAATTCTAAACAAATAAATCAACAAAATATTTCAATGTGAGAGAAAAATTATATTTTATCCCTTTTGCGTCAATTTTTTTTCTACAGAAATAGGGCAATAACGTTTGCGTTCATTCGAAAATGGAACAGACTGCAATTTTCACATTTTATTCTGATTTGAGGTCCAGATTGATGCGAAAGTTCGGTTTTATGAAATTATTAAATTTTCATTGGCACCGATTTTGACCCACATTTCCGTATTTCGTTAAGCATCTACCCGGGCATTGATCAAACAGTCGGCCCAAATAAAACAATCGACATTTTGATAAAACTTCAGATATCAAGAGGAAACAACCGAAAATGTAAACAAATTTTGGGTGATTTATTTTAATTGTCGTTTCGTTGTGGCTTCTTTTGCCTCACAAATAACAAAGTCAGTCAGTCCGAAAACTGAAGCTATTCGCGGTCTTTCGTTTCTTCTCATCGTTGATTTCTAAAGTTTTTGTTTATATTTTGCATGTCGTCGCCATCGACTTTTTCTACAACACACTTTTCATTCGTAGCAATCCGTAATTGCAATTCATTTCAAGTGCCATGGAATTTGGTTTTTACCTTTGGTTACCGTTGAATTTTTTAACAAGCACTGAATTTTCCGAGAGAATGAACGAACGAAGAAAAAAATATATAGAAAAAAATACAGAAAATAAATCCAAAGCATATTCGAACAATTGCAGGCCATGAACCAGGCACACATTTTTTGTTCGATTTTCGTTTTGTAGGTCTTCTGGAAAATTTCAAGTGGACACATTACTTCAAAACCGAGAAATTATTCAAATTGAAAGAGAAAAAACAACACGAGATACGAAAACCCATTGGATTCGAATCCCGGCTGACATCGGACGCCGAAGCGAGACAGAAAAAATACAAACAAAAAGAGTGGAAATGAAAACTGCATTGCATTTACCTGACTGAATTTCGATTGTGTGTCTAAAATATCGATGAACAACTTCATGCGATCGTCCATAATTTGAACACCATGTCGTGGCTGTTGTAATAAATTTTGGACGGCCTCACGTATCGATCCGGGCGTTGTGCTACACGAACTACTATCAGCCGAATCAGAAAATGAATTATGCATGGTGGCTATTTTCAATTGGTTCGATGAATGTCGTAATGCTTCCGAACATTTGCGTAAATATTCAATAGTTTCCATTGAATGTGTACCATTTGTTAAATGACTAAAATTATCCAAAATTTGATTGAAATCCATGATTTTTTCATTGTCGTTGACAATCGATGTGGATTTTTGCATTGTGCCTGCTTTACGTGGACTAACGGCAGCCAATGCTTCTAAATCTTCGTTCATAATGCGTAAATTGTCGGACAATTGTGTAAAACTTTCATTTACATTGGTGGATATTTGGCAATGATTGAAATTTGGTGTTGATTTTGAACGTGAATGTTCCATTTTTTCCTTAAATTTACTAAAACGATCGGCAGCAATTGTTAAATCCGATTGCTCTTCATCTGGCAATTGATTTGATCGAATCGCATCCAAAAATTGTCTCAATTGATCGGATGGTGTTTTGGCTTCGGTAACTGTTTTCGATGAAATGCCACCACTTTCACTTTTCGTTTTGGGCAACGACAATTTCAATGATGATGCTGAATTTGAGTTGGACAGTGGAACCGGAAATGATGCTACTTCAACAGAATGTGTATCGGATTCATTGATTGTATGCCGAACATTATCCAAAAATAAACGTAAATTATGCGCTGAAGCCGGGACTTCTTCACTTAATTGTTTTGTACTGATAAAACTCTCTTTTCGATTAAATATATTCGCATCACTGGCAACTATCGCGGGTATGTTTTTTTGAGGTGATGCCATATCATATGGATGGCTTTCCTGTAAATGTTGTTGTTGTTGTTGTTGTTGCTGCTGTTGTCGTTTCATTTCCGATAAGATTTTCGCTTGTTCCGAATATTTTCGTACACTTTCTGTTATCGAACGCAATTGCTCTGAATACATTCGCAATTGATTTTCTAAATAATTTTGATCGGGTAATGTGCCATAGGCATAGGATATTGGACGATCGTGTTTACGTCGCGTCAATGTATTGCTATCACCTGCATTTTTACTACAATTAAAACTAGAATTTGAGTTTGTTGCATGTCGATTTAATTGACCATGGAATGTGATCGATTGTCTCATACCGGCAGTCGTTGATGTGGATGATGCGGTTGATGATGACAATATTTGATTCGTTCCAGACGATCGTTGAAAACCAACAGACGGCAAACTTTTGGGCGGATACTGAACTGAATTTGGACTGTTTTGTTGCTGCATTTGTTGCTGCATTTGTTGTTGAGAAAATCGGCGACTTGGTGGTATTGGCGGTGGCCGATTCATTGCCGCCAATGTATTCAATGTAGCACGATCTAAGCTACGTGGACGTGTTACAATGCCACCACAATTCACATTACCAACGGCATTATTGTTATTATTATTGGCCATTGATGATGGCATTGATTTATTTCCATTATCACCGGCAATGGCCAACGAGATATTCGTTTGGATTTTCGAACGAGGCGTACTATGCGAACGTCTTTGAACAATTGGTGGTGGTTGCCGATTTGGATTTTGTACCGATATAGCCGATGCACCGGCTATTAGATTTGTTGTGTTATTTTTAACACTTGTCATCGGATTTGTAACATTGAACAATGCAGCCGATGTGGCTGTGGACAATGTTGATGCTGAATAGTATACTGGATCGATGTTTGTGGTCAGCCGATTAGTTGTTAACCGAGATGGGCTATTTATAAAATGTTCTCCATATGATACATGCGTTAACGCTTTTTGTGAATACTCATTATTTTGCGGTTGATCGAACACTTTTTGTTGTGCATGATTGTCGGCCGTAGCTGAGGCTTTTGTCACAAAATTCGATTGAATATTCAATGAAGTATTCATATTAGCGTTGATGGAACTTGGTTTACAACCGTTGCCCCTGTTATTCGATACAGTTGAGTTGCTATTATGATTGTTGTTATCATTGGTGGCTGTGGGAGTGGTTGGACCATAGTAGCTATTACTATATGTCATCGTTGTTGTTGCTAATCTCGGTGATGTTGGTCCGGTAGGCAATTGTTCATTGCTTCGATTCAATGTAGACAATCGAGCCGATGATAAAAAAACATCGGCCATACTGTGTGGTCTCTTTGGACGGCTATTACGTAGTGTATTGCTATCGATATCATTGATTCGACCATAGTTATTGCCACCATTTTCATTTTTATTCGATCCAGGCTGTCCTGCATGATATTTATATGGTTGCTGTTGTTGTTGCTGTTGACTTTTAAATGCATTGTTACTCAGCTGAGATGTTGACGCGGAATGTGGCATTGCATTTGACGTGTAAATGGATGCATCATTGTTTCGATTGTTGAACATTATTTGATTCTCGTGATGCACTTGAGACGATGTCAATGAAATTGTTGCAAAATCCGTTACAAATGGATTATTCAAATGTAATGATATGTTTTTCTCATCGATGTACAGCTCATTGTAACCGTTTGATACGATATTTGATCCATCAATGTTTGTCGAACGACGTCGCGTTATACCAAAACTATTCGTTTTTTCATCATCATCGAAATCACCATTGTCGTTGAACCGTTTGAACGATTTAGTTATTACTGTTTCCGTTGCTGTTGCTACTGCTGACGATGGTGTTGATAATGATTTTTTTGCAGCACTTCCATTGGCAAATCCATTTGATTTTGATGTTTCAGCCACAATTTCGGTCACCAAATTTGTATTGTTCATTCGATCAATATCAATTTTATAATATTGTTTTTCAGTATTTCCATTTTGTGAATGATGCGACGATGACATAGTTTATTTAATTTTGTTCTCTTTATTCCTCACTTTTTTGAAACGTAAAATTTTTCGGCCTCGATCGAATAAAACTTTTTGTCTCCGTATAATTTCACTTTATCCCTTTCGAACTGGTTATATCGTTTCATGACGCTATCATTTTTTGCGCTAATCAATTGAAAATCGTCATATTTTGGCATGAAAATATTGGAAAAAAATTGAAACGTAATTTTTCATTCTTTTTTTTTTTGTCTCTTGCCTGATAAGCAAGAGCTAACAATATTTTTATTTTTTTTCAACAAAAGTCGATTCAGTGAAAAAGCGGCAGAAAATCAATCCATCAAAAAAGCAAAATAATTGGTTACTTGAATATTTTCATTAACAATTGATGGTATCCATGATTGGCTGGCATTATCGCACCATGAACTAAATTCATTTTCATAATTATCCATATTAATCACATTCGTGTGTACAGAGATCCATGTATCCTGTTCTGTTCAGTTATTTACAGATTATCCGATACGAATTTTTTCTCTCATGAGCTATTCTTTTCCAACATGAAACGAAGCAATTTTTTTTTTTGAAAATATTTGCGTGCGTATTTATGGAATAATGAAAGCCACGAAGCCATTGCTATGCGGTTAGTTGTGTTATTTTTAATTAAATCATAATGAAAATAAATTGTATCATATTTAAAATTCATTGAATTTCGAGCCGCCAATGAAAATTTTTTGGCTTTAAATTTTTTTCTCTGCTTTTCATAATGAATGATGATGTGAAACGTGGCTATCGGCACTGTTATCACAAGGTGATTGCGAAAAAAATAAATGAAGTACGATATTTTTAATCAGCCAGACCACTTTTTCCACCTTTCAATAACGAAATTGAAACGATTTTGCATCAAATTCAATTAAATTCCAAAAAAATTTCCAATTAATTGAAACTAAATCTTTCATCACAAAAACAAAAAAATGATCAATAAACGAAATGTAAAAATCAACAGTTTCGATTGTATTTTCCAACATATTGAGCCATAATATGAACGAAAAATGAAGAATTTTTGGTCTCTTCAATCCACGGCACAAAACGATCATTTCAATTGTACGTTCGGTTTAATTGATCCAATTAAGATATTCGTAAATCGATAAACCGCAGGGCATAGAGAACATCTTACTAATTTTGAAATGATGGCGGTAATCAAAACTTTGTATGAACATCAAGACACACAAGAATTACACAAGCTCCAATTACACAGTGTCTTCGTTATCTGGTTTCATTACATCATACACACAATTTATAGTACAAAAAGTGAGATCAATTTCTTTTTTATAGGTTTTCTCATTCATAATCAGAAATACACAATTATTCGTTGCACAATACATTTCAATCAAAATTCCACGAAAGAAAAAAAAACCAAATTAATTTCTTTTTATTTAAACTAACAAGCTTTGAATAGCCGTTTGCCATCCACTCTGATTTCATATTCACTTGTCGAGGAACTAAACGCATAAAAAATTTCCGAGGAACAAATGAACAACGATGTTGCTTGAAGCGTATCGACGCTCAAACTGGTCCATAGTCATCTATGCGATTACATGCAAAGTCGGCTTTTTTTTTTTGGATTTGTGTACAAATCATAACAGTCAGCCAATGATGAACGTTTTTCCACTCAAATGTCATTTGGTATACTGCGCTTAACAATACTTTACCGGCAATGAGCAATCTGCAATGAGTGAAAAATCCTCCGATATTCTGCATCGAATGGAAATGAGTGGAAAATTTTCCAAAAATCAACCAACCAATTATTTGAGTGAAATGGCATTTAATGTTTTTGACTCGTGTGAACAAATGGAAATTGTTACACATTTTAGTTTGTTCGGTTTTTTAAATTCGGATGGCAAATGTGCTCACGAAAAGCATTCGAATCACTGACAAACCGAATGGGGATTCCATGCATTACGAATGAAGAGAAAGATCTCAAAGTGTTCATCACTTATTTAAAATGCGGCACACGCACTCTCTGATCGGATGCTTATGATAAGACTGAAAAACATCTGTTTTTTACGGTATTACCGTCTTTTCAATCTTAAAACTCAAAAACAATCCATTGCTTTGATTGTACTCTAATTACATGTATAATATCGAAACCAGATTTGAGATTTTGACTTTGTTGCCGCTTTTATTCTATGTTTGGTTTGTTAATTAATTGTTTGTTATGAAATACGCTGTTTTGAATAGGCTCGGAAACAGACATTATGATGTTTGAATTTGAGTTATTGGGCGATTTAAAATTAGATCGGATTCAGTGTGAGAACATCCGATTGCTGTATATCATATTCATTTAACGGCGGGGAAAAAATGCGTATTCTATAGTGTTTGTTCTTTGCCATCCATTTGACCTTTAATTCCAATTTCCACTGTTATCCAATTTATCTCTTCTGAATGAAGAGAAATTCGTTTTGGCCCATGGGTTCGGTGAATACAAGTGCCATGTGCTGTGATTTGTGGTCAATTTTATGGCCAATTTAAACATTCAGTGAATCTTAATTTCCCCTTTTAATTTATTAGTTTCGGAACTTTCTGAGATGAATGCCATTAGAAAAACTTTAATTTCATTGAAATTTTTGCCACATTGGCCGGAAATTTAAGTATCTTGTCGAAATCTCACATCTCCAGCTTCGCTGGATAATCCTTTTGTAAAGTTTGCGTTAAGTGATAAATATGAAAGAAGCGGAAAAGAAAATTGTTTAAGTGACTCAATGGAAGGATTACCGAATTTTCGGTCCCTTTTGATTCCAATCCGAAAACGAACGATAAAAGTTGCAAAGTTTTTCAACTTTTTGTCATTCAACACAAACAAAAGAAACTTTCAAACGAAAAAGACAAGAAAAAAAATAGACAGATTTGCCCATCTTACAATAAATGATAGTGTTGTGTTAATTCACAAAATGAATGAAATGTTGACCTGGAACTGACACAAGTAATAACCATTTTTCGTTAGTAAAAAATGTCGAGATTGGCCATTGTAACAACGAAGACAAAAGAAATTCTTCTGAGTAACTCAAACATTAAAAGTATTCGTCACCTGCGGCGATTGAAAGACAAGTTTTCCAGTCAGAGATTTACATGTTTACACTCGCTACTCACACCTTGTTTACATTTGCCAAAAGATATACACTTCAATCTATTGTTTTGAGGGCATTTACAAGTGAATGCTTTCAACGGACCAAATAAATAGTCTGATTAGTTCCAATAATCACATATATTATTGGCTTCGATTCAAAACCGAACCAATCTTTCAAAGAACCATAAAAATCTACGATTTTCAAACTCATAACATAAATTACAATGAACGAAAGGATTATTATACACTGTGACATCGATTTTCACCCACGATAAATTCGACATGGGGGTGAAAATAGATGTCAACTTTTTCATAATCAATTCTTTTGACGATTTTAAGTCATTTTCAACATTGTAGAATCGATATTTCATTTCTCGACAAAATCTTCGAAGTTAAGCAACCAAATATTTCTAACTCGATGTAAGTAATGTTTTATGCTTTGCCATATAAACCATTCGAAAGGTTGATTTTTTTTGTTTTGACCCCGGACAATGTTTCAGTTCTGGAGAATGACTGGTGGTCGCCCCTATGTTTTACCTCCAAAAATTTTAAATTTGTAAAACTGTGTTATTATCTTCCTTGTTTATCATTCGTCGGCTTTTGCCGTGTAAACATCACAACATAATTTCCAAATGCAAAACTAGTTAGTTGTGCATGTGTTTCATATTTGAATTTAATAAACATCAATTAATTTTGCTAATTTCGTTTAATCCACTTTCTTAAGCTGTTTAATGTAAAGTGCCACATGCACCAGGATGCAAATATCCAATAGTATAGCAGAAAATGAAAGGATTTTGTGTTATGGTGGTGCAGATTTATAGCGAACTGTTGGCTCTTCCATTATGCGAATTTAATTCCAACGTGATGGGATTTCTCTATGTAAAACAGAGCGAATCATCGAAAATATGATTATTATCGTCCGAGATCTGAGTAAAAGTTCAAATTTACCGACGTATGTAACGAGAAGCTTCATAATTCGTTAATTCATTTCAGTTGTACTAAATAATATGGATTTTTTTTTAAATGTTTAACGTAATAACAAGAGTACTAAAAGGACAATGGTAGAATCTCCATCGCTGTGGGCATCAAATCTATCGTGTATATTTACTTTGATTCGATGATGGCCTGAAAGTGACCATAAATATCCTATTTTATCCGATTAACACTCATCCATTCCACTCGAATCGAAATAAGTGATTTATGACGGAAATTTCATTTGCATCAAAAAAGAAAAACTTTTATTTTCTATCCTATCAAAGTCGATGCTAATTTTCTTGAAATATTAATGATCCGTTCTCCACTTAGCGATGCAGTAACAAAAATAATTTCTAACAAAATGTTTCAACTTTGAAAGGTTCTGGAAAATGCGGTACCTTACAACGTCACTTGGAATTTCCCCTTTTTGTTAAAACTACACGGAGTTCCTATTAACTTACCTTTAAAACCATCGGATTGCGATCAATCTCCTGCTCGGCATTTTCGCATAATGATTCCGCCTCACTCAACCAGGCCAAAAACTGTTTCGAATGAAAGAACACAAAAAACAGTTAGTTTGAGTATAATTAGGCTCCTTGAATTTTGTCAACAAAGAAAAAAAAAGAGGAAATTTTGTCGAAACTAACTTGATCCATGGAGCGGTCGAATAATTGAAGGCTATGTACAGCCGTTTGTAATAGTTTTCCGCGATTAATGACCACATTATTGAGATTGTTGTACCTAATTTGATGTGAAAATAGTGAAAATTCAATTATTTCATCATTTTCATAGTAAAAATTGGACACAAAAAATATAAAACACTAACCGCATATTAATGGCTTCAAACATTCGTTTAATTTGTGAAGTATCATCTGATTTGTAAACGGCAATCAGTTTTTGTGTCAGCTGATGGAATAGCTCAATATGATACTTGTACTGATGCAATTCAGCATGAAACGACTGTAATTCAAAACGGAAAGTCAACAATCAAAACAGTACAAAATGAACGAGATTTAACATTTGGAATATTTAATAAAATCCCTTTCGGGTGAATGCAATTAAATTAATTACCTTTTGCTCTTTTTGTTGTGCTTCTAATACATCAGCGGTGGTAGCAATTTTTCCCATTTGCTCTAAACGATTTTCCATGCGTTGCAACCATTTTTCGATTTCAAGACGTTTCGCTTCATATCTATACATTAAAAGTAAAATAAAAATCATTAAAATCGTGTTTGTGAACATAAAGGCAGGCGAACGGAATATTTATGGAGTAAATAATAAAAAAATATGAATGTTACCGTTGTGAATCGCCAAGCATGTTCGACAATTGTGATTTTCTTTGTAGAACACTTTGTGATGTATCATCCCAATGTTCACGCAAACGATTTACTAGAAAAATTGGAAAATTGTAAGGCAAACAAATAGAATCGAATATTTAAACGGAAATTCAATGTACAATATTGAGAAATCGATTGGAATGTCGGTTTGTCAATTCTTAACAGACTGCTGCTAGCAATGGATATACATTAAATTCACAAATTATAAAATGGCATGGAAACGTCTTGCAATTGAAATGATTGATCATTTGTATTATTGATAACAATATATTATAGTTTTACCCGCATTATTATTTTGTGCTTGAGAAATTTGATTTTCATCATGTGACGAACGTCGTCTTAAGCGCATATCTTCACGTGATACACCGGTCGCATTGGCACTGGCAATTTGATTCGGTGCATTTTGTCGTAATTTTTCAACAGTTTCCTGTTGCGATTGAGATCTTGTATGGCGACTGTATTGCAATTCAAGTGGTAAACTTCGATCAAGTGATTTCATATGATTTTCAATTAGATTGGGTCGTTGACCTGTCGTCCCATTTCCCGAATTTGCTTCAAGTGCTCGCATACTATTCGTTAAATGCATTTGATCCAAACGCATTTGATCCATGCTAAAACCACGTTCCATTGAACGTAAATTTTTACCCAGCGCCATTCGCATCGATTCAATAACACTGAGATTTTGTGCTGAAGCACCATTAGCACCACTGCCATCGAGTGAATTAACCGAACCGCCGATATTTCGTTTAAAATCGATCGGATTAAAGTTTTTTTTATTGTTTTTATTGGCTTGTGCGGCGGCTTCTAATGATCGCATATTCATTTGTTCTGCCATTGCACGTTCCATGTTTCGTAGGCCACTTTCGATGCCGCGCAATGCATCTTCCGAGCTAAAATCATCGATCGGTGATATTGGCCTCTTTACCGATGGTATCGGTGTACCATTTTTCGATGATGCCGATGTGGATGATGGTGCAATTGATATTGGCACCGAATTTCGTTGTGGCATCATCGATTGATTGGCGGCATTTTGATTGAATCGTTGATTTAGTTGTGGTGAATTCATTGGACTATTGAATGGGTTTGTGGATGCAATTGGTGTTGTGTGTGGCAAATTGGCCGGTGGTCTATCGAATTTGCTTGACATTTGTGGTGTTGGTGGTACTGGCCGTTTTGTTCCCAATAATGGTGAATTTTGTACGCTTGCCGGTTTTTGTGGTAGCGGCGGTGCGGTTTTAGTTGCCGAATCAACGGTATCCACCGAACCATCGGATTTTTTTAGAGCAACCCGTTTTGGTGGAATTTCGGGTGGTTTTTTCGTTAGAATACTATCACCACGAGCCGGAACCTGAGGTGGTTGAGGTTGCTTTTTCAAAGCTGCTACAGCTGAGGAATGACTTTCACTCAATTGAACTGCACATAATTTTTGCTTAAATTTCATTTGTTGTGCACGAAGGGCTGCTTGTTCGGCTATACTTGTTGTTTTTTTCATCATTTCAGCCGGCATTTTTGGCATTTCACCTTGTTTTTCGGCCATTTTGATGTTGTTTTTTTTTCGCCTTTGGCGTCGATGAATTCTTTATTTAGAAATAATTGGATATGTTGTTTTAATGAACACAGTTTAACCGGATATGTTGTTGTATTCAAAATTGTTCGTTCGTTCGTTCGTTCGTTCGTTCGTACGTTCGACGGGTTGTGGGAGTGCTGATGATACGATGGGGCCTTGATTCTTCGCTATATATGAACTTTGAACCCAAAGACCTTTAACTGTTTTCCCATTCGATTATTAATTGGTTTTATTCATTAATAATTCAATATTTTCACCCTTTTCGATTTTCATTATTTTTTAATCCATTTTTTTTTTTGTATGAAACTAACACAAAATCACATTTGATATGTTCGATGTAACAGAATATTTGTCTGTTCTCGGTAATATTTTCATCGATTCCTTTTCCATTCTTTCTCTTTAAAAATTGTTTTCTCTTCAGTTTTGTGTTTCCCTTTTTGAATGCAGTCTAAACGTTTTATAACTTCTATAACGAAGCTAATTCAATTAGAAATAAACAACTTTCACATTGTACTCGGGTTCTGATTGTGGTCTGGATGTATATATGTGGTTATAACAATGGAAAGCATATCCTTTTGCATGAATAATGAATAATAATCAATGAACGAATGATGTTATTCGATGTTTGGCTTTGACTGCCATTTGCAAAACCACAACCACTATACTATTCTCCATCAAATTTAAACTCTGAATGCTTACTGATTTTTCGTTTCAATAAATAATTTATGAATTCAGTCAAAATTCACTTTCAATTATTGTCTTCGATTTGTTTGTTTTTTTTTTTTTTTGTTTTATAATTTGAATGAACATGTCACTTTTAATTAAGCTCTCCCTCTATCCAAACAACACAATCGACTGAAGCGTTCGACTTCCTTCGGGCTATTTTCAACAAGTCATTCATTTACCAATTTGATTTAATCCAATGGCTGTGATTGCATTTGACATATGTTCAACCGTCTGCCGTATTTCAATCCTTCTGTTTGTGACTTTTTTTTCTATTCCAATTATCCTATCCACTGTCCAATGTGTTCACTATACACAGTAGCATTATTCAACGAATACAAACAATATTCATAATCGTTAACAGCAATGCACAATGGTCAACGGTCCTTCGTAGCACCTTTCAACCGAATTAAAAGCAAACTAATTCGACCATTATTCCGTTTTAATATTATTACAAGTCATGACTATTTCCATTCTATTTGCGACCATTAAAATGAAATAAAAACGATTTCCACTGCACATTTATCTGTGTGACAGAACTTTGCTCTGGGGAACGAAGGAAAAAAACAAAGAGTTTCACTTTGATGTGATTTGTAACTTTTCAATGTTGACACACGAACAAATAATAATAATAAAAGAAAAAAGAAAAAACAAAGAAATACACAAAACTTTTTTTACTCGACAAATGGCATAAAATAGCAACAGAGATAAAGTTGAACGATAGATAGCATATAGACACTGTTATCAACTAGCTGCTCAGAATGGTAAAGCTTTAGGTCGTTTGGTTGTGCTGTTATTTGTCCGAGAAAAAAAAACGCCATCAATTTGTTGGTAGAATTTCTCACTCCTTTTTTTTGGTTTTTTTTTTCCAAAATGTTTTCGATTATTTATCGTAATTTTCGTACACTCACATCCTCACAAACAGCCAACAGACAACTGAATATTAAATTGTTTCGAGGCTATGTTCGATCTTTTCCATTATTCCACTGTGTATTGTGCAATACGAAAATATATTTTAACCGGTTCCACTGTTGATATTGTTATTTTCGTTGTCGAATTAGAAACGATGTGTTTAGTTGATATTTTCATATATATAGTAAATGTATATGAGAAATGATATCGGAATCGCAATCAGTGCCCAACACCAATACTTTTCTACCTACACATAAATAATTGCATTCCATGCAAAAGCAAATCATTTATAGCACATAAATCAAATAGAAAAATCCATTCTATTCACATAATGCATCGCATCAGATGTTTTGATTGTTGTTCAATTTCAATGGATGCCGTTACCGTTCTCTCTTATCTTTACGCACCGTACCGACGAATCACAATTGTATATTTTCCCTGCGTCAAACGTGGTAAATTTATAAGGGTGTGTGTGTGTGTTTAAGCGTCGCACGTTCATACACTTTTCAGGAGAAAATACGGACGAAGAGATCGATATACGGAAAACAGCAAAAGTCAACGTTTGTACAATATACACACACACTGAAAACTGAACTGAACTCCTTTTTCATTCGGAATACTACAATAGAAATTATTTCCAATTCGATTGTAACCAAAGGCGCTGGCACACACACACATTTACATTGTCACAGAAGAAACGGTTGATTTGTATACAGTTTCATTTTGATACTTCACACAATGGCCACATATCTTATCTTTCGTTCATTACAAATGACGAAAAATGCACGTATCAAACATGGCCCACTAATGGATTAGAATCGCTCGGGTTCTTTTTTCGGTTTTTTTTTCTCGAAACAATTTTCTAATCAAAGTTTCAGTTGATTGAATATATTGAAGAGATTCGCGATTATTGATAACGGCGTTTGGTTGAACATCAAAGATAATTTTGGATTTTATACGAACAATTTCGATCATCAGTAGTGGTGCTAACGATGATGGGTGTTTAGCATTTAGCAAAGTATTTGAATGGGATGAAGTAAACTCCTTACATTAGTTACAGCTGCTACATTCATTCGGTGCAGTTGCTATCGAAACCGAACGCTTTTTCTTTTTTGCCTCTTTTCCTTATATTTGATGCGATGGTTTTGTTGTCAGATGCATAAACAACACATAAAGCTATTGGAATGCCGACCAATAAAGTGCATCCGCTAATCAATTTCATTGACTGCAAACAAATTTACTGTGAAACATTTTTTTGAATTGAAAAAATTCGGACTTTATTTTATTCGTTGTTGTTGATATGGTTAATTTGAGAAATGATTAATCTCGACAGCACCAGATTTTACGTATTTTGGATAACAGTTTTTTGATACGAATTTAAGATAAAATTCAATTTAAGATAAGTTCTTTTTGTGTGTCCACTTTAAACATGAAACTAAACTAATTTTTTTGTCGATTTATTGATTGTATGCACAATATTTATAGATGTCGATTGAATTTGAAACTGGAAATATGAATCAAAAATGAGACAGACCAGTCCGTTAGGGTGTTTTATCACATTGAATAGCTGACACCAACTGCTGCCACTCGAATTTTCGTTGAACGAACGTATCGTAGTTTTATATCGTTTGGCGGTATGTTATAGATGCGTAGCCACGAAATCGTAAATTTTCATCCTCTCCCCGAAGACGGTCGACGGTCTTATGTTTCGATGTATTGGTTCGGTAATATGTTGCGTGTGCTGTGTTTTGATATATAATGATACAATTTCCCGAAAAAAAAAACTGTATAAAGCAATCAAATGGAAATGCTCCTTGGGATGAATACTGTACACAATCCTTATGCCTTTTGCGATACGTGCCAAAAGAACGGAACTTTCTTGTTTTCGTTAGGATTTATATAAATGAATGCGATGATGTGAAAAACGATGCGTCAACCAGAAAATATAAACCATTTTTCGTTGGATTGTATTCACAACGTCTCGATTCTCGATCTACCGAATGCCGAATATCCAACACATAATTCGGAAATGTTTAGTGAATGCGGTTTTGTAGACGTATAGCAGTAGCGGCGGCGCATGGGAAAAACCATACAAATAATAGAGTATATTCATTCAGGATTTGTGATTTGTGTGCGCGTAACATACAATAATGTGTGTCTGTGTGTGTGTGCGAGTTTTCAACAAAACAAAGCCGCCTGCAAAATACCTTCAACTCGAATTCCATTTAAATGGAAATTGTTTTGCGAAAAGCATGCCGATTCGAAATCATTCGTTGAATCATGATGATGACCATCAGATTTTCTCTTGTTGGAAACTTTTTTCCGATGTTGTTTGGAATGTTGGCAACATAGATTTCAAAATATGAAATTTGACATTTTTTCGGTGAAATGATTTTCATAATGTTCAACGGAGGTGAATGGAACAAGACATTCCATCTATTAACATCCACGTTCCATGTACTAACTATTCCTTAAGTATTATGGTGCTCTTTTAGAGTCTTCAGACTATGGATTTATGTATTAATATTGGATCGGCCGACGTTTTCCATGAAGATAAAAAATTTCAAGCAGAAAGAAGTGCGCTCCAGCATTGTTGCTGTTCAATGTACAATGGAGAAAAAAATTTCAAGAAACATATTTTGTTTGTTTGCATTCCATTGTTATGCGTTTTAAACAACGGACGTTTTTTCCCAATATTATTTTATTATTTTGTAGCTTGGGGAGGTTTTCATTTCGTTTTTCGCTGTTGAAGTGTCATTGCCGCTTCATCTCATTCTTTCAAATAGCAATCGTTTATCCGCTTTAATACAATATAATATAATTATTGTTATTCTTATTGCACTCTGTGATTCTTATAAGAACTGCCGCTGTTTTGTTCAACACCGAAACGTATTTTTGAGGCAATGTGAAACGATTGTAAGACGAAAAACGATGGAATATAGGGATTTATATTTATTGTAGACATTTTGTGCGTAGTTGTATGTTTGGGTGCTTGAGTGTTTGGGTGTTTGAATGTTTGAAATACATAGGAAATCGCTAGATTTTGAAAATAAGATAAAAATGCTTCTGCTGTTGAAAGAAAGCCACCGATGGTTAAACATACAATGAGTATTTGTGTCGAGTAGTCATTTCGGTCGATTTTTCGTTCGAAATGTAGTACGATCTTAAATTAAATAAAAAATATCCTCGAAGCGTTTTCGTTTCATCGTCGTTCACATTTTTGCTTTGTACCAATCGAAATCGATATTCATGGTTCATGGTGTGTGGCTCTGTGGTTTATGGAGAGAAAGAGAAAAAAACAACCGAAAAACGCATCATTTGGCTCACACAATATTATATACCATTCGAATTCGTATTCGAATCAAATTCAGGTATCATACATTTATAGCACGTACTACGTACTAATATTGAAATAACGCATTTGTATCGTGCATATTAATGTTCGGCGAATTTAAAAGGGCAAAACACTTCATAAAACGAATTTGAAATGAACACAACCATTTATATACGATATAAATGAATAGCGCAAGCATATATGAAACAGGCTTAAACTAGACTGGAAACATAATTACTTATATTTATTTATGGAAAATAAGCTGCGACGCATACGACCATTTCCGAATTAAATACGATACAGGTGGAAATCGCGTATATGCTGATATAGATTGTGCGTGTTCATTAGGGAAAAAATTTATCATTTCCGAAAGAAATCCAAACGGTAGGGGTTAAGAGTTCATAAAAAATGGAACAAAAGCCAAAGGAAAAACTAAAGAAAATATTTTCACAATCGAAGCAAAGGAAGAATGAAATGGGGAAAAAACAAAAGATAAAGAGTGCCTATTATTGCCATTCTCAATGCGCTCCAGTTGCGTTTCTGCATATTGTTTGCTGTGCAGCGCTCTGAGCCTTTGAAGGTTCGCGAGTATCATTCAATGTTTTCAGTTTGAGAAATAGTTTTTCAGTGATCCGTTTTTCCCCTGTTCATTTCAAATAGAAAAAAAAACAAAAACAGAAAAACAACACTTGACGCTCGACGCACTGTTTCAGTGAACTGAACATTGAGCATTCAGCAATTGTTTATTTGCAATTTACCTAATAAAAATTTCAAACAGGAACAACCGGGAACTATTCCATATTTAACGGTTTGAATAGGAACCGGCTCATCATTATTATGACTTTCATTCAATGACACAGATATAAATATTGCAGTCAATTCATTTTTTTTTTACATTTCATTTGTATTGTTGACTTTCGACAATAATACGGCTGTTGACGGAAAACATAATTCCATCATGAAAAAAATTCAAAATCACATGGAAAATAATTCGAGAAAAGAAAATATTGTGAAAGAAAATCCACACACATACACACCGAACACTGAGCCATTCAATCTCATTTTTTATTCATATCATTTTTTGTATTGTTTTTTTTTCGCCTTTTCATTCCGTTTGCAAATTTTTTCCCGGTTGAAATCATCACATTCGTTCATTTGATGAGTTTACGATTTTTACATTGAAAGCCTTCGTTCAGAATCTTCAGCATGAAACAAAACTGTAACTGGAGATTAAGCTTTGACATTTTTAATTTTACTTGATTCATCTGTCTAACGATTCATTTGCATTTTAAATCGAAAAGAAGTCGATTCGCAGGGAAAAAATATGAAAAAACTTGAAACATAACAATAACCTCCTCTACTCAAGGCGATTGGCTGCGCTGTTGATGTTTTTCTCTTAACATGGAATGCAATGAAAAGAAATAGTATACAAAGAATCGAATGTAAATTTCAGTCATGGAATGAATATGAAACACATCGTCATGTTCGAAATTTGTGCACACGAAGAGCCTTCGCCGTGATTAAAACGATAAAAAAAAATTTTTTCATCTCATTCAATTCCAATGCCACTTTCAACAGATTAAGAATACGAAACGAAATGATTGTGTCGAAGCGCTGCTTTGCACGTTTCGCTGTGAAAACAAAAAAAACTCCATTTCTATTATATGGCAATTTTTGAATGGTGATTTCGTTGCACATTAACAATGTAATGACAATATTTTGCTGTTTTACATTTTCTTTGCTCAATGCTCATCATTCGCTCAAATCTATTTCCTCTTGTGCAAATTTTCATTTAAATAATTTCATTTTGTTAAATAGCAGTCCATTTGAGCCATAACCGACGTAATGAACAAGTATTAAATTTTTGCTGGATTCCAGATTCACATTCAAAATGCAGTTACAAAGTTTCATTGCCAACAAAAAGAGATAAAAAATGAGCTGAAATTGAAAGAAGCGATAACTACTAACGAGATAGTTTGAATGTGAATAGATTTCCTCATCAGCCCGACCAAAAGTCATTGCAACATTTAACACATAACGTGCACCGTGCACCGTGCACCGTTCAAGTGAAAATGATTTTCCGTCTCGCAATTAAATTTCCTCATTATTTGCTATGGTTTTATTGTTTCATTATTTTTTCTATATTTTTTTTTCCTCATTCAAGTGGATATTCAAAAAGAGCCTTTGAAATTTTCCTAATGCAAAAACAGAAGTGAGTGCATGAAATTGAATTGCTGAGAATAAATATGGAAATGAAAACCTGCCGCAGCACAGTTTCGAGAAAGCAGACGCCGATTTTAGATCTAAATATATTAGGGTTCTCGAAGGCAAGTGAGCTAAAGTGCTCATCGATTTATTTGAAAAAAAATGGAAGAAAAAAAACTCAATTTAAATCTTAATTGAATTCATTCAGATCCAACAAAACGGTGTCTTATGAAAACAAGAACAAAGATGCGAATGTTGCTACATTATCAATTCTCGAGGAACAATTGGGAATTTCGTTAGTTTAAATAAACATGAATTTTATTTAATTTAGTACTGAAAATATATTGGTTCAAAAACACACCGTCTGGATGCGGTAAATAAAAAAAAAATAGGTTTCAATGCAATAGTGTTTAGAGCTTTTCATCTGGAGTCATAGGAACGGGATAATAAGAGTTTAGTTACAGCCAACACTGCAAAATGAACAGATGCTTAACGTTTGAAATTTCGAATAAAATCCTCGCATAAATCAAATGAAAGATTTTCCACAAGTTGAACATTGAACATTCACCCGATGGCAAACAGGAAAAACAGAGAGATCGTTAGAGTTTCGAAATGATGGTGACATTTTTCCGGTTTTTTGTTTCTTTGTGTGTGTGTGTGTGCAGATAAGCCATATTTTGCACTCTACACTTCATTCAGATAATAATAATTTATTTACTGGAAAATGTCAGAAGGGCATTGAAAAGCGCTCAGCCAACAACCAAAATGAACATTTTCAGAAAAACTTTTCGTAATACATAAATGTATTTGCATTTTATATACAACGAATGTCTTTTTCGACTTTCTTTCTACTTTACTTTCCAGCAAGTCAGCCAAATGGAAAGAGTTTCCATGTAACCGAAACGAGGGACGAGATCGATATGTCTCAAAAATAATAATAATATTCGAAAACTTGTTCAAACGAATTCTGTTTACAATGCAGACTTTTTTTGGTTGGAATTTAATAACATATTATTATGGATCACTTATTGATGAGTCGGAAAAAAACGATGTAGGACTTTGTCTGGCGTCAACAACCAAATGGTAATTTAAATCAATAATAATGACAGAGAGATTCAATTTAATGAACGATGATAATAGTAATTAGCGTTCTTTTACGATTCAATTGGTTTCACTATTCACCATCAACCATCAACACATCACAACCCGCAAATGCTTCAAAAGAAAACATTATGATTTGACACCTTCTCCAAACCACAAATAAATATTGATTATATTCATGTTATGGGCCATCATTTGGATGGAAACTGAAAACGTCGTCAGCATGAAATATGAATGTTTGATCTTCATCTTTCTGTATATTTTTATTTAGTTGTTTTACACAAGAGAAACATGCGAACGCATTAATTAACTATTTATTTTATTATATCAATTTCCACAGTCTGATGGTTGACGTATTCAGTTTTTGACAAACACAAATTAAGCTGATAATACATCAATAAATCCGACTATTTTGAACTGTATGCATTCAGTCTGTGTACCCAAAAATGAGCTAACAATTTACCGTCTTCCCTTTGCTTTTTGACAAAATGGTAATTCATTAATCTTTTATGTTTTTAACACCCTTTCGGTATCGTCGAATCATTCAAATTCGATTAACCGTCGGCAATGCGAGAGAGAGAGTGAGAGAGAGAAAGAGAGATGCTATTAGGAATTGGCCTTGCAGGGTAAATATGAATATGAACTGTTTGTGGGTGTATGTTATCAAAAACGTTTTATAGTCAAAATGCGCTTGAGTAAAATGTGGATAGAATAAAATCCGAAAAAGAAAAGAACCATAACCAAAATACATAAATGCATGTGCAGAGTGTAGAACATTATGGATAAGGGTTGTATGTACCTTGTATTAAACGCTTAAGGCTGTAATATTGATAATTATAAAGGGTGAATTTAGTTAAGCATCGACAAAAAAGGCTTTTATGTATGGATCAGTTTCATACGAGAAATGTGAATCAATTCGCCGAAAAAAAAAAATAATCGCTTTACTGACTATTGTGCCGAAGTTAATAGATTAAAAGACAGAGACACGGATTTATGAGCGCACTTTTTATAACTATTATTAACATTTTTCAACTTGGCAACTCATTTTTTGGACTGAAGCTCCTAAGTAAAACCGGCGTACGTGATGAAAAATGTAACAAACATGAAAAGATGGACTTTCACATGAAACATCAATTATTCAACCAACAGTCGCAAAAAAAAATGAATCACAATCTCGTAGTTTTATTTAAAGTTTTTTTTATTCGAAAAGTTGTTGCAATTGAAGCCAGTGAATGGAGAAGGATTGGTGGAATGTATGAAAAGTGTTTTTTTTTTTCATTTCAGAAACGGAAATAATAACGGCATCATGTAAAATTGTGAGATGAGATGAAATGCTGTAACCAAATCAACACTTGGCTATGTGGAATCAATATGGGATCATTTGTTAACCATCATCTTGAACTTAATTCCATTTCAATGAATCTATGATTGGATGGATGGATGGATGGATCTGTGTATGCACATGTATGAGTATGACAAGTGTGTGCTTGACTTGATATTATACATTGTCATCGATACATCATACATTGTTATCATACAATGGAAGCCAGCCACCAGTCACCAGTCATCATGCATGATGCTTCAAATACACATGATATGTGTTAATAGAGAGCGCTGTTTGCCACTTGACATCACATACATCATACATGTAGAATTTTCAAAACGGTTTCAAAAAAAACACCAAAACGATTATTATTATTATTATTATTTTTTGAGCAACATATGCAGCAGGATCAGCTTTTACTCGAATGATGACACAATTTGAATAGCAATCGAAAGAGTACAATTCAAAAACTTGTGATCCGTCTAATGAGAAAATGATACATATTTTTGTGTGATATGAAAATGCACTATAGACACTTATGCTGGTGGTATTATCTATATTATTACTTCTATCGATAGCATAGTATCCATTTACTCTATTCAAACTTTGAGATTCAAGAAGGCATGCAATGGATGTACCGATTGTTGTTATTGTCGATTCAAAAACATCAACAATTCTCGTTAATTTCGGATTTGAATATATGTATAAATTCCATTCACGCGCGAATAAATTTCACCCAATTCTAAATGGAAATGGGTTGAAGCGTGTACAGTGTACACACATCATGTTTTGTTGTTCAATAATAATATAATAGTTTGATATCTCATTATGCTGAATATTGAATGTAGTTCAGTATATTGGATTATTATTATGATGCAATATATGTTCCCTGTTCCTTATCCCACGTTATTCGTCTTTTATGTCATTCGGTTGGTTATTTTGTACCAGCGTAAATAATAATGATAGATCTGTAGATGTTGTTGCCATCCGTTTCAATGCTTATAAATTGCGGTTAGATTTGTGATTGGTTTCAATTTTCCTTTTTAGTTTTCGATTGGAAAATTATTCGACGCAAAATTTTCTAGCTCTTTTGAATGCATTGTGTTACAATAAAGTGTATATGTAAATTACAGAAAATATGGAATATTTCACAATGACGAATGTTTAATGTTCATGTTTGCTGCGTTAAATGACTACCATGTAAATGATATTGAATATCCCACTTGAATATGTTCATCATTTGCATTTAGATATATTCATGAGTCAATAAAACAATATTATTGTACAATATATATGCAAAATTGCTTCAATTTTTTTTTTCTCTCGCTAAAATGATCACTTTTATAACAATTCTTTGTAACTAAATTTTCCATTAATAGCCGTTTCACCTAATTACCCATTAAGAATCGATTACATTTTTTTTTTGCAGAATAAAAACAGTTTTGAATTAATCAAAACATTTCTGGCTCTGGTTTTCACATACTCAAATTAATAATCCAACAAATCGATAATCATAAAGAATTTGTAATTCAATAAACTCATCCAAAAATGGATATTGGCAAAGCAAAAGTTTTCATTTTGTTGTGAGATCAAAATTCTCATATCAAACATTTGCCATTGCAGTGCAGGTTACAAGTTCCAACCAAATAGCATGTAATAGAGAAGTTTGCGATGCGCAATTTCAGAATTTCATGAGAAAATGATTTTTCAATAGAATTTTATTGGCCAGACGATATGATGGCTTTTGTCTAAACATTGAACATATTCTGAATGCTAAATGTTTATGAACGCAATGAGTATATTGACATCGGTACCATGTTACAGGCTACCATATCCATTGCAATCTTCAAAATGCATACCGACTCAGTTTGGGAACCGAAATACACTTGATTTTTATGACAAATAAAAACGTGACCTGATTTGGTAAGAATTCCAAATGTCAGAGTACACACATGCAGGCACTGCATACTGAAATTCGCACCAAGTGATTTTGGTGGCTATTGAACGCATAAAATTCGATTCGTTTTTTTTTCTTCTCTTTTCGCAATATTTTTCGGTAAAACTACACTGATCACTTTCATTTTCTTTCCTGCACTCATTCAAAAAGATATAAATTCAAAGTTTTAAATTCACAGTCCTTAAAATGATGTGCCAGAAACACGCTTGGTCGCTGTAAATAATATACTTAATAGTTGTTGTCGGTATTTGTTTTCATCGGTTGTGGTAAATACAAACAGAAGCGTAAATCGATCAAAAATCTTTTTATGACTTTAGTTTTACGTCAAGTGAATTTCATTTCTGATTTGAACAGCTGCACCAGAAAAGAAAAACCAAATTCCATTCCAATCGATTTTTTTTTTCGTTTTGCAAACAGAGCAATGAACTTTAACTTACCTTTGTTGTGCAATTTTTGTCGATTACCATCAGTTTTCAATGTTTCAGCCAACAAAATCAAGTCATCCAATTGAGGTTTTTTCAATTCCAATTGACGCACGACATTCTGATAACAAAACGAAATTTCGGTTATTTTCAAATACAAAGAAAAAAAAAATCCAATGAGAAAATTTGATCGGTTACCTTTTGCTTATTAATGGCTTCGGTAATTGCATCAATATCACTAACATCGACATGATAGTTTTTCGCCATATTTTGATCCAAATTCAACCAATCGGTCAACTAGGTGAATGCAAGGAATTTATCATTGAACAATGGAATCGTTCATTTATTATTATTGAACCAAGACATACCTGATTAATGGTTTTATCAAAGTTACCGGGTCCTATAACGGATGCACCACTATTCGATGAACGTAATTTTGAACGTCCCTTTGCTGAAAACGAACCTGGCACGTAATTTGCTTCGCTCGTATATTCTATGCGAACGATAAACCATCAAAACGAAAATTTTAAAAAATGTTCACAAATTGATTCGGCTGAACAAAATCTAATATACAAAAAAAATGACACAATTCACGATAAATCACTTTACTGCAAAGATTCGAAGATTGGAATTTGGGAACCATTTATCAAAAAATTTGTTTTCTACGTGAACAAATGGATTATTCTTCGATATGAATCAAAACAGAGAACGACTAATAATTTTTCTTTGGAAAAATGTTCGGAAAATCTTCTTTCAATTATTGACTATGTTTGTGACTTGGTTTGTGGAGATTGTATCAAAGAATACTTTTCCGAACGTTTGAGTTCAATTGAGAAATTTACAACGGGCTGAATTGGATGGACGCATGGTCTTTTTGCTTTTGTGATTTGTATAATTTGCTAAAATACATTTTTTCTTCTTTTGTTTTCTTCGTCTTTTTTTGTTTTGGTGGGTTTCATTTTCCTTTTGTTGAATGAATAAGCTCATAATATCGTGTACAAATGGAATGGAATTAATGTCATGTGTACATATAGCGCTAGAAAGATCGAAACCAAAACCGAGAATGACCAATGACCATGTTCATTTGTTCGCAGCATGTCGATTATGCCTGAGAAGAAAGTATGCATGAAAAAGAGGAAGAAAAAGAAATGGGACATAACAAGAAGAAGAAAAGGAAAACACAGTGATGTAGTATGAAACATGACAGAAAAATACTATTGCTCAATAAGTAAGTAGCAATGGAAAATCTCTTTTGTGTCATTATTATCGTCATTGTCATAAATATGCGATATGCGACTTCTATAACGAACAACAAACATACTACAATACCAAATCGGGATTCAAACATTCTTTACACTCCACAATAATTTTTTTTTTCATGCTTTTTGCCTTCCGTTTCGCAATGAAACTGAAGAAATCAATGTTCTTTTTTTTTGTCCAGTTTGTTGATAGTTATCGTCCGATGTTGACATAATATAACGTTCATCGACTGAAAATACTGATTGTCGTATGTGAATTTCCATCTGCGTATGGTTAGAACAAAAAACTAGAATTGAATTTGTTGTTTTGTTTTTCAACACCACATTCATTCGAACGCACAGACAAAGAAATAGACGGATAAAAATAATATTATTGATAATTACTTTTATTGTTTGGTGCCCGGAGTTCAGTGTGAACGAAACCATTTTATTTACTCATTAATGAACTTATAATCGTTCATTGGCGAATTGAAATGAATTTTTCTCTCACAGGAAATTACAATTACAGTTCAGCTATTGACCCTTCTCACATAATAAATATTTAATATATACATTCAGCCATTCAGTTAATCAATTTGACTCGAACTGCCAATTGATCATGTACATAAAATACGCACAACGCATATCGCAATAACCCAATAAACTAAACTAAAATTTATGCAATAAAATAAACAAATGTTTGTGAATGTGTCACAAAATTCTCATACCTTTTTTCGATGCATCTGTATTTGCATTGTTAATTTGTACTTTTTTGTCAACAGGTTTGCCATCTGGTTGTTGTGATCCATTATTATCATCATCATCTATATTGCCATTATCCACAAAACGATTACCATTGCGATGCGAATTTGTATTTCTATCGCCATCGACACCCTCAGACCGAGAATTCAATTGTTTTAGCGATTGAACAACCGAATCATAATGATAGGTTAAATCAGTTCGGGTGCGATCTAAGGCTTCCATTGTTGCTTTCGCTTTCGGGCTGGGTGTCGCTTGAGATGCGAATTTCCACTGAATTTTCAATTCAGTTTGTAATTTCTGCATTTTCAAATTGTTCAATAAAAATCGAAAAAAATTATTTCACTTAAAAACAAAAAACCAAAAAAAAAAAAAACCAAAATAATTTCGTCAAACAAATCTCCACTTTGGGATTCAAAACACAAGTGGAAAACCGAAATTGTTCTGTTATTTTCAAATGCACAAGAAAGAAAAATGCATGAACCGAATCGAGTCCAAATGCCACATTTATCGCTGAACAAACTAACAAAAGATGGCCCGAAATGTTTTCGTTTTGATCGAAAACTGACACAAAAAAAAAACAAACAGTAAACCAGATGCACAGATCAAAAAATGTATACGAAATGCGTTGCAACTACACTGGGCTCTATGTATGGCTCTATAATTTGATGCCGGTTTTTTTTTCGCTCTGTTCACTTGGTACCGTATTAAAGAATGTTTTTATTCTTTTTCATTTAGTATATATTATACGCATACAAAATAAGAATTTGTTATCAAATAACTGTTTTACGCAAAGGCACAAGGCACAAGGCAATAAACAAAAACATGCGTACGCAGTTAACAAAGAGAAAACTATATTTATTAAATGTGCGCATCCAAACAACTGAACATGCGAACAAAGACTGAACGCAATGTGAACATTAAAATGTGTTCGAAGATCGTCGTCAGCCGCTGATCGGTGCTTCTTTGACTGGCTAAAAAGAAAAACAAAAACCGACGATCGAACATTTATCTATTTTTGTGGACGAAGCCAGTCTTTTTGATGCTCTCTCTCTCTTTGGTCGATAGTTCGTTCAGCGAGCCAGTTATATTCGTAGTTGATGCCAGATTAAATGTTTCCATTTTATATGGGCAAGCGACCCAGCTAAGAAAATAAATCAGCAATTGAATTTGGATTGGATATTAAAATAGATTTTGCCCATTAAATAAATCGGTTTTCCTTCTCCGTTTTTTTTTGCTTTTTTCCAAATGTTCCTGTTATTTTGCCCAACAAAAATGTAACTTTTACATTACATTGTATGGCGTCCAAATGCTATCGCAATAATTTTGATTAATTGGATTTGCATGTGGCTGACGACGTCAGTGGATTAATGAGGAATATTTCCAAAATAGCATTTCTTTTTCTTTTTTCGTTTTTTTTTTTTTGTCTTTTTCGATCACGGAAGTGTGGCAAATCGTTTGGGATCTATTTTGATTTACTACTATAGAATTGTGTATTGTGGATGGCAACGCAACTGTTTGTGTCACCGAATTTACCTGAATATCAGTTAATCGTTCATTCAATTGGTTGTCATCATTATCGTTGGTTGGGCTTTCGAGCAGCGTCCAAACTTTGTTACAGACCAGCCAAGCATTTTCATCAATATTATCAGCATTGATACGACTGAGTGCAATGCTCAATTTGTCTGCGCCTGCGTCTGGACTTTGTGAAGATGATCGTTGAACATTGTCCTTGAGCAGCATTCTTTGATCCGCTGTGATATTCTTTAAGTGTCTGAGAAAAAGAATGAAAAGAAAAAAAAAGAATGATTCATTTGCCTCTTTTAAATGACCCTGATCCATTCGAATTGGGACTTACTTGGTTTGCTGTACTTCACGAAACTTTTCGCGTAAAATCGATTGAATTTCCATAACCGTATTGGCCAAATCATGTGATGAACTACCATGAGTTTCCAACACCAATGAATCACCTTGTGATATGAGTGTTGCAGCGTCTGGTGCAATTGACATTCGTAAATGTTCAATTGTATCCGAATCAGCATTAACGGCTATCGATTCTTCAATTTTATCACGAGCTTCTTGTAATTTTTTAATCATGTACCGAGCGGTTTTCTCAAATTCGTAGACTCTTTGTGGCAAAGAATCAGAATTTGATGTTTTCTTAACCGAAAATGTTTTCGATGTGGTTGTTATTGTTGTTGTGACAACGCTTTTATTGATTTTCGTTTTTCTTTGATCTTGTGAACTGGACGTCTGTTCCATTTTGTGTTCATGCAAAACATTCGGTTTGCCTGCCGTATGCGCAATTCGATCCTGTCAAATAGAAAAACACATGTGACAAATGTGAATGATGGCAATTAAATGCAAGTTTTTGAACACAGATTCGAGAGGAATGTGGAGATCGAGAGAGACAGGGAAAAGAAGATTTTTTTTTCTTTTTTGACATCAAAACAGAACAATTCTTTTTTTCTTTCATCTGGAATAAACGACATTTTCTCAGAAAACGATCATCAAAGGGGAAATAAAAAGGGGTCAACTGCATACAGACACACACACACACACACACACTCACGCATACAAAACACATTGAAAAGCAATAATCGATTTCAAATGGGATTTCTTTTTTTTTATGGTTGATAAGTACCGTGTGTCGGTCGACTAATTCGTTGGATGTGCTAGTTTGGCTATCGTCATCATCAGAAAATGTCAATGGTTCGTCGAACATCTCTTTATCGGCATCATAAAAACTGTCGTGTTCCAATAGCATTTCCTTTGGTGCTAGTTTCTTTCTCATTGGTTTTGTAGGAATTCGAATGTTGTTATCAATTTCCTTTAAATCATCCAGGAAATCTCTTTCTCGTGGAATTCGTGTCGATTCACAAATTTCATATTCATTTTCACTTGTGCTACTACCATCATCATCATTATCATCACTGACACACCGATTTTGCGGCCTTTCATCGAAATTCGGCGTTGAGCTTCGGGTTTCAGTGTCAGATGTTGTATCAATTATATGAACAGTTTCAACATTTAAACTGGGCTCCAGATAATTCACTGACTCCAAAATACTACACGAATTCAAAATTTGACCAACATTTCGACTTATTTGTATTTCACTTGGTGGACTGTGTGTTGCGATTGCCTTTGTTGGCATACTTAAATTTGATTCGCGAATTTCCACAACAGAAACTAATTGTTCACGATTGATTTCCGGCGATGATTGAGCCAGCATTAATCCATTTGGACTATTTATTTGGGAAAATAGCGAATTCGATTCAACCAAATGAAATGTTTTGGGCAAAAGATCTGGCATAACATTTATTGGCCGTTCATTTGGTTCTATTGAAACGGATTGGTGTCCTGTGGGTGTAGACGATAATGGTGTTCTGGATCGTCTTTGCCGGACTGTATCACTGACCACTACAATTTCCATATCATCATTGTTTGTGGATTGATGCTTCGATATCGCTTCCTGTGGATTTTAGGAAATTCCGGTTGTTTTTTTTTGATGTTGCAATTTTTTCGGACGAATAATTCATGATTATTTACGGAAGGGGTTGTTCGTGTATGTTTAACTTATGTTTGTATGTAATATAAATGTATGTGTGATTGTGTATTGTAATGTTTTTCATCATGGATGCGGTGTATGGAATAATAAATAACATTGATGTAAGAATTGGCTATATGTTCAGTGGATAAACAACACAAAACAGGGAAATAAAAGAGAGAGTGTGAGAGAGAGAGAGAGAGAGAGAAAGAACTACATACAAAAGCACATTCCGGTTTGAAGATTTGGTACTGTCGCATGAAGCAGTTAATGAAATCCATATAAATATGGATTGCTTTTTGAATTCGAATCAAAAAAAAGAAGCATTTACAACAAAAATTCAGCGTGTATGACCCGCTTTGTGTAGAATTTTGTAAACGAAATCTTTTTTGGATTAAACAAATTAAATAGTTTATGATTTGGAATCAATCCTATTTGATTTTAATTTTTCTTTTTTTTAATTATTGGATCAGTTTAACGAATTCTTAGTCTTTAAAGTAATAATTTATTTGAAAAAAAAAAAAAAAATAATTATCCAGTTAATTGAAGGAGCTGGAAATGAATTATAAGTTTTCGATGCCGGTTTTGTTATCAATGTATCGATTAGCTTGTTTTCGATTTTGGCAAGTTAACTGGTATCTAGTGTTTAAGTCGATATGTTTCGCAAATTATGTTTGATGGCACGAATGGAAGATGGATTAATTGCAATCAATGGATGTCAATAAAATTTAAATTTTGCGAGACCCGCCACAGGATGCCATTAAAATGACATTTCAGTAGTAATAATATGTATGTTACCTTCAACCAAATGATGATTGATTGATATACATGTATGAAAATGTCACCAATTAGTGGTTTGTATGATTTGATGGTGACACATACAAATTAGTGATCAATACAGTTGTTTAACAATGAAAAAACCGTTAACCATAACAATGCGAAATATAGATGAAAATTCGCAACAATAGGTATAAAATGAAATCACATTTCGAGCTTACTGAATGAAACTGAATGAAGAACCTTTGAACCCAATTGACCATTTTTTATTTACAACCAATCAATCGATCGTGTGAGATCAATTTCGTTTCCTACCTGAACAATCGTAGTCACTTGTTGATATAATTGCAATAAATCATCATTCGGTACGTCCATTTTAAGCAAATCTCTTTCGATAGATCTGAAATCAAAATGTTTTTTTCAATCAATTTTTAAAGAATTCTTAAAACTGAGCCCCATTATCCAAACTCACCTGAGTGTCTCAATCGGAATATTATCTAAATTTTGTAAAGTTGATTTAATTTCCAGCAAATCTTTTTCCACATCATCACTAACCGGAATCATTTGCATAAATCGTTGTGACAAAATGTCAATTTTTCTTTTCAAATCCTCCAAATATAATGAATCACAAATGACGCTATATTCTTCATACATAGCTTCGCATTTTTCCAACAGAATACGTATTTGATCGTTGGTGAGTAAAAGGCTTGCATCACTGCCAAGAATATTTTTCCTTTCGTCTGGTGACAATTCGGTGAATTTGGTTGAATAGTCCAACCAGCGTTCAATTGTTGTAATGTTTGTTTGTACGGTGCTCGACAATCGAATCAATTTTTCCAAATTGTTTTTCGATTGAGTCACGTGCTCACCAAGCGAATTATACAGATGTTTTAATGCATCGATGCTGAGCGATAATTTTTTGGATTGTTTTGTTGTTTTGTCTTCACATATTTTGCGGCCAGTTTTGATAACTATTTCAATTTCACCCTTAATCTCGGATAAAGTTCGATACATTTTCAAACAATGTTTGTATTGATCTTGAACGTGGGTGGGTCCGGCTGATGCAACATCTAATATACATGAGCTTCTTTCAACGGCTCGTAATTCACCCATTGCTCGATTTAATCGGCTCTCGAAATTTGCTTGTGGTGATGTGAATGCATTGAGTTTGGCTTGAGATGCTACAAATCGTTCTTCCAACAAATTGACTTGTTCATGCATACGATGGGCTGCTTCTATTTTACCCTTGGATTGATAGGCTTCGACTTCCTGTTTCATTTCGCTTAAGACTTTTTTATTTGACTCGAATTCGTCCATGAGACGCTGTTGGATTGAAAGACAATTTTTTTTTTTTTTTTCAATGAAAAAACAATGTGCAATGGCTAACGGGAAATGATATTTTTTTTCCAAAACATTCAATTTAATTTCGATGTTAGTGTAAAATGAGAAAAAACCAAAAGCAGTTAAATTTAAATCAAATTCAAACCTGAAAATCATGCGGTAAATCATCCATGGTGGTGTCGTTATCAAGATGCTCACTGAGCAATTCATCGACGCGATAAATCCATTGTTGGAAATTTTGTACTCGATTTTCAGAAAATTGTGCTTCTGAAACGGACTTTTCCAATATGTCTTGCCGTTTTTTGGCCTTTGGAATTGAGATTTTCGGTTTATTTGATATTTGACATGCAGCGCAAAACATAAAAAAAATCGCAAATTATTTACAAAGCAAAGCAAGCGAGCAAAGAGTGTAGTGTTTTGATGAAAATCATGATGAAGGGGTGTTTTTGAGTTTTTTTTTTGAATGAATTTACCATGCGGAAAAAAGAGAGAGAGAGAATTTGATGATTGACAATTAACATGCAAAGCCACATTCAAAACGCACCTGATTTTGTAATGAATTCCAACGATCAGTAACAGTTTTCACGTCAGCCAAAATACTTTCGGCCATACATTGATGTCCAACAATTTCGTTGCCCAGCTCTTCAATTTTATCCAACCGTTCTTCCGGATGGTTACGCAAACTGTTCTCCAGATCCTGTCCAAAAACCATTTCCAATTATTTTCAATAAATAATATCGATCATTTTCGGGTACTTACATCAAGCTCTTCATAAATTTCTTCAGCATCGGCAGCATTTTCGGGACTTTTGCGCAAACACTTTTCCAATTTGTCCAAATAACCAGATTCCGAGACAATTAACGTTTTCAATTCACCCAATTGACTCGAAATATGCTCCAGCAGAGCCGTCCGATTGTAAATCAAAGCAGTCACCTCATTCCATTTGGCATTTAATTTTGTAAATTGTTTGGCCAGCGTTGAGTATTTGCGTTGACAATTCGGTTGATTCAATTGGTCATCAATTCGAAGTAGCATTTCACTGCCCATTTCATTCAATTGACGAAATTCTGTTGTTTTTTGTTCGCAAGTATCCTTGAGCGCTTGGAATTTATTACGAAGTTGAAACAAATCATTCGATGTTCTGAGCTCTGAATTTGTGGTGGTTGGTGTTGATTTCTCCAATTCATTGAGCCATTGTTCAATTTCATTGATGGATTTGAAAATATTTACCGTTTGTTCCATGTCCTGTTTCAATTCTTTGCTTTTGGTTTGGAATATTTTTTTCACGCGGCTATAAAAATCATTAATGGATTGAACTTTGGCCAAAAGATCGGCTCTATGTTCACGATTTGTTGACTCGCGTATAATTAATTCACTGAAATTTTTCACACTTATCAAATCAATTTCGATTTTTTTAATTTCCATGCCTTTTGTTTCATATGCTTCAGCCTGCGCGTCTAAATCAACTTGTTCTCCCAAAATGAATGCATCGTCACATTCCAGTTTCTCTTCCAATTTCGATAACAACGAAACCAGTTGTTCGAATTCCGTTGTAAAATGATTCAAATTTTGAATGGCTGTCAATTGTTTCGAAATCTTTTCGCCAAAACTGAAGCTTAGCTTCTGCCATTTTTCAATTTCATCCGGTTTGCTCAAAACTTTTTCATGACAACCGATCCCTTGTATGGTTGCATTCAATTCATTCAATTTCCTAAGGTTTTCGTTCATTTCAGCCAGACTCGAAACGATCACCGGTGAATTTTTTGCTGCGTCATAAATAGTCTGTAATCTTTCAAATTCAGCCGATTCAATTGTTCCAGTTGAATCGTCATCGTCCATCGGTTCCATTCCGAAATTATCGTCAATTAAACGTTTTATTGCACTTTGTATTGAGGTCCAACTTTCGTAAAATTGATCAAATTCAATTTTCCATTCTTTTAGATTGTCTTTGTCGTCTGACCTCCGGTAAAATTCAATCGCATCATTAATTTCGCTAACCATTGATTCCATATAAATTAGGCGATTTTCCAATTCTCCTTGGGTTGATGCATTTAAATTTGCATATTGTTTGAACCAATCTTGACAATCGGCCAGCACCAGCTTTAACCCGGTTAAATTTCGTAAATATTTTTCTTTTATTAATGCTTTATCGTTGAGGCCGATCAAATGTTCCACACGAAAACTTAATTCATCATATTTTGTGCCAATGTTACTGATTTCATTTGATTCCTCGGCCAAATCCACATCGTCCGATTCTATACATTCGCCAAGCAGTGTTTTCACCTCAGCAAATTCAGTGATTCGTTGCTTTAAATCATTTTGCAGTTGTTCCAAAGACTTTCGTTGCAAATCCAAACCTGAAATGTTATTGAGTTCCAGCAATATCTTTTCACCGGCAGCAACAAATCCAGTCATATCTTGGATATGAGAATCGAGCTGTTGTCGTTTTGCCGATTTTTGTAATTTTCGTTTTTTATTCATTTGTGGTGAATCGTCCGAAACACTTTGACCATCCGAATCTATCACTTCCATGGAAGCACGATAATCTGTATTGAATTTTAATTTAAAATCACTCCAACCGTTTGGTATTTTTACATTGTCCGGTGTGTCAACATTAAAATCGAATCCCATGCCTTCGATTCGTTGCTGTTGTACTTCAATTATTTCTTTTAATGCTTCGCATCGATCAACCAAACTTTCCAGCTTATCTAATAAATTGATGCTGGCCGGTTTTAAATTTTGAGCTATTTCTTCCAAATGCACCAAACTCTCATACAACACATTTATGTCTAGCGCACAAAAACGAAGATTTTCCATTCGTTCCATTACACTTCCGATTGCACTCAAATCCCGTGATTCCATTTGTTTTAAATCATTTTCTCGAACATTTATCCATTCATTTGCGATGGCAAAACGTTTATTCAACAGTTTCCAATTCCAATGAGCATCTTGAAGTTTTTGAAATCGATTTTTTGTCCATTTAACCACATGCGTCCAACGTTCACCAAGAGCAGCCAATTTATCTTCCAAATCATTGAATGAATCATCGTTTACGATCACCACCAAATTGCTCAAATCATCAACGAGTGCCTTTTGTTCGTTTAACGCGGCCTCAAGGGATTTGTGTTCGATTATTTGTTGTGGCATCGCATCTGGACTGGCATCAATGTCCGGCATTCTGGAAATTCGATCTTCGGTTGCGGTTAAACGATCACGTAGCTCTTCAATTTTATCCATTTGAATTTGAGCCAATTTCGAATGGACTCGTGATTGAACTTCTAATGCGGATATTCTCAAAAGTTCCCATCTTTCGTTCAGCAAAAGCATTTGCTGTTTTATTTCGGCTTGATCATCGGCCATAAGACCCGTATTTGTAATCGGTTCGGATAATAAACGAGCACCTTCTTCTAAAGCACCGCCCACATATTCTTGATATTCGGATAGTTTGATCATAAATTCTTCGTGCGATTGGAATTGTACCTTTGCTTCGGACAATTCCGTTATTTCGGGCATCGGTTTTGATAATGTCTCTTCGGCCTCAAGCAACAACGACAAAACAATTTCGATGGCATTTTGATAGCCACCAATTTCCACCGATATATTCGTTGCTGTTGACATTGGTCGCGAATGTGATTCCATAAATGTTTGAAACGTGCCCGTTTCATGATCCAAATTGGTGGAATTTGCATTGTTGCCGCCCACCAAATTATTAAGCTCATTTTTGGTTATGGTAAATGTTGAACTTCGTTGAACGTTCGGCACTGGAAATTCGGTTAAATTTTCAATTGATTTTGCCAACGAAATATCATCCAAATCGGTTAAATTTCCAACATGTGACACCTGAGATTGTTGGGATTCTTGTTTTTGATGGATTTGAACATTTGCTTCGCTTAATTGTGACGGAACACTGCTTGTACTTGGCGAATGAATATCTTCGGAACTGCCTTCGAAATGCTGGTCAAGCATTTGAATGCTTGGTGCATTGGTCAAACGTGTCGATCTCATTGATTCGATGGCTTGATACAAACACATCACATACATTAAAATGGATTTTTTGTCCGGTTTGTTGGTGTTCACATCTTCGGGATCCAAGAGAGCGTCAATGTGTAGATTTTGCGTTGCCAAATCAAATGCAAAACGTAATCTTCAAAAAAAAAGGATTTTTTTTTATTTATTTATTATTATTTGTTGCCCTGCAGGAATGGATCTCAAAAAATTTTACCTTGCTATCGGATGTTGTTTCATTGCCCAATCCAAATCAAATGCAATCCCAAAATCATGTAAAATATAGAGAAAAGCCAAACCACTTGACCAACTGGTAGTGAAATCGTTTACTTTAATTTGATATTTTTCAGTAAATTGATGTACCCATCGCAAAAGATTCTTTTCCAAACCACTAACTGCCTCTGAGTTCACCAATTTTTGACCATCAAAACACAATGCAATGGTCCATATTAATGCAAGTGTTAACTTTGGATTGCCACCAACAATATCCTCACTCGAAATATTCAACAATTTAACACCATTTTCGCTGAGCACATGCAAAACTCTGCTGACATTGTTTATGTGATGCACTCGCATCCGACCCTTTTCTCGTTTCTGTTTCAAAAAGAAAAATGCATTCCTGTTAGTTTTTGTGCACACAAAAAAAAACAAAACAAAATACCATACAAACTTACATATTTTTGATTGGTGAGTATTTCTAACAGCGCCAATAACCTATGACCATCCCGTAAATCTGTAAACAGATCATTAACGGCCGGACTCGATGTTTTCGAGAGTTGTGAATTAATCCATTTGGTGAATGTTTTCTTTTGAACATCTTGTCGCTCATCTAAAAATAGAAAAAAAAATTCCTCATTAATTCAGCGAATTCAATATTTTCAAAGCAATTTCAAATGCAATCAATAAATCCCCAAGAGTGCCCATTTGGCACATAATAATCCACATTTTATTCTTGTTCAATCAAGCAGCTGAATCGATACACAATGAAAGAATCGAGAATGCAATGCAACAGTTCAAAATGAACAGAATGTTGCCAGAAACATCATATATTATTCATCATTCAGCTGTTTCAATATTGAATAGCAGCAGCAATCAAATGACAGCCATAACAAAATCCGAATAAAATAAAATGCTGGTCGATCATTGTATTCAAATCGATTATCAATGCATGCAAATCGTTTCGAAAAAATCAAACACAAATCAATGTTTTTTTTCTTTTGATCAAAAAGGTTATTTTGAACATATTGAAAAAGCATTTACTGCATCGATTTTTTTTTTGGTTTTACTATTGAAATACTGTGCTCATCACATTCCATATAGAGCACACACACACACACACAATCGATGTCAGACGTGTTTATCTTATCGGTTCAGTTAAAATACGATTCAAACGAAACGGAACTAACAAGACCTGAATAAATAAATGCTACCAAAAACTCAACGGCAAATTGGAATGAGAAAATAGGAATAAGAATAAGGAGAAGGAATAGAAAACAATTGACTCCGCATACGCACACTCATTCTCAATTGGCATGCTCATAAATATCTAAATAAATCAATTGAAAAATACACACAGAGTCAGTGTGTGTTTAATCGTTTAGCGTGCTCATACACGATTGTACATTCATTGAATTTATTTGAAAAAATCTAAAATAAACAACAATTGATTGCGTACGGAAATGTGACATTAAAACCCGATATGGTATGCCCATTGCGCATTTCTATCGAATGTTGACAACGAAAAGGAAAACCGAAAACTGAACACGAATATATTATGAATGAGATGAATAAATTGGTTTGTGTACAATGCAGATAAATTTCAATTCGTTAAAATCTTGTGTTTTGGTTTTGGTGGCCGTTTTTTCACATCAATTGATTTTAAACCAAGAGACGCGCGATGCTTTATAATTATAATGGATGGCACATCATTCATTGTATTTCTAATAATCATTGCAATCAATGATTATCCATTTATGTTTTGGCATTGCCACAGCATTTCATAGCATTTCCAATGGTTCGTCTACAGACATTCAGCCCGTTTTTTTCCTTCTTCTCATTGTACTTGTCGATGCCGTAAACACAACTGACGGTTGAATCACTAAAAATGGTAACGTAGCGCATTTTTTGCCGTATTTTCTAAATGTTCGATGTGATTTGATTTTCATGAGCGAATGAAAAAATAATTGCAAAAAAGAAGTGTTCGAAAACGGGCTCTCTATTGCTGGCTGAATCGATAAGAAGGCAAATAAAAAGTTTCTCATTAAAAAGCATTTCCAGCAAAAAAAAAATTCGGAATTTTTTTCGAATTCTTTGAATTGAAATTCCCACAAAATGTTTATAAGTTGCTATCGCTAACCGCGTTCATTGGCACTCATAAACTAGAATTTAATTGTCATTATCAATGAATAATAACCAATCCAACGGCATGCATATGCATTCAATGTTCAATGTTCATTACATTGAGGCGATAACATTCAATTCCGTTCAATTGATGAAAATTGAATTTATCGCTTTGTACAAAACGAAACGATCATCTTATTTTTTGCGCCATGCATGCATTTGCCATCGATGTCCGAGCCCGAGCCGACAATGAATCATCATTCGAAATGAAAACACACCCTAAAGTAAGAAGAGCATTCCATTCAATTAGAAAATATTTTTTTTCGATTTTTCTCTTTTCGAATTTAATTGAATGAATATATACAGTAGTCGAGGCCTGTTAATGATCTCATACCAAGGCATCGGGACCCATAAATGATCTAATCGAAATTGAATTTTTTTTTTATTATTTAATTGTTATTGCGTGAGCAATTTCTCCCGCATATCAGAAAAAAGTTTCCATTCTAGAACTAAGTTCTTATTGAATCATTCATTTGATAGCTAAGCGCCAAAATTATAAATTAAGCAGTCGTCGCTTTACTCGAAATACAGTGATAAAAGAAATAATTTAATTAATGATAATGAGCACAATGACAATTGTGAGCCTGAATTGCAAGCATTAAGCATTCGCCCATGTGTAATGTACACAATAAATATGTAATTCGGTTTTGTGATCGTGCTGACAGCGACATACATAAATATTTCACTTTGAGCTGTTAATTGATTCCATTTGAAGTGCACATTCACCAGTTACCAGTGAACGCACATTCAGAATTGATATTAAAATTGTTAATGTTGGCCTCCATTTGTATATCTTTCAATTTTCAATTAACCCAATGGATGATGTAAATGTTCGAACAAAAAACAAAAGCGCGTAAGCGATCACTTACTACAAATTAAATACATAAATATGCATAACATCACATGATCATGAGTATCGAATGATGGAATGATGAAAAAGTAAACGAATATGAGCACATTCCATTTTCAAACTGAAACAAAATAAACAACATTTTGTTTAAAATTTCATAAAATTATGATTCATATTATTGTTGTAGTAGGCATCAGGCATCAGACAACAATGCGATCAGATTCGAAATATATTATGACATATTGATTTAGCAGCGTTTATCGTTCATCGTACATAATTTTTTCATGTTCCAGTGCAAGTCATTTTCCGAAAAATTCACGCCACAATCCATGCCGGCAAATTTAAATTTCATTTTGGGCAAATAAATCATTTCACTGTCACTTTAATTGCTTTTTTCATTCACATTTAAAATGAAGAGTTTTGTATGCAATCTGGTGCCATGTTTTTCTTTTATTATTACAATTGTTTCAATTTTCCTTTCTCTTTGTTTTCTTTTTTTTCGTCTGCGAAACACAAAATTGAACTGAATTCATTTTCCATTGAGAAATTCGAAAACAGTTGAATTAACTGGGCCTATAATTGGCACCGGAACCGAAACTAAAGCTATTGTAAGATAGATTAAACGGAGGCGAAAATATTAAAATTGAACAAAATAATATTGAATTTTTCTGTTTATGACTGGCTGAATTTTTTAGAGATTTCTCTTTGACAACAATTTACGAGATATTTTTGAATCTTCAAATTGTAAATTCTTTATAATGGTGCTATGCTTTGGATCTTTGATTTTATCTTTGTAAATTTTACAATTTAAGCTGCAAACATATGTCGTCGCTTCGTCGCCCACATTGTCGATTAACATGAAGAAGAAGAAGAAAAAACCACAATATATCGTTTTTAAATTTTTCACTGAAATAAAAACTAAATCGTTTTTGCGCCGCTTTCAATAAGTTGATTTAAGTTTTGAGTACATTTGGTTTGGGTTTGGTTCCATTATTATTATTATTATTATTATTTATTATTTTTGTTGTTGTTGTGCCATATTTTTAGATTATTTGATGGTGTTTTTTTCTTCTAATAATCACAATTTCAATTGTAATCACCATTGAATTGCTTTCATTTTCAAATGATATTTGTGTGTGTAATGCTTTCACACGAGTCAGCGGTTGTGGCAAACAAAAAGATGGTCAAAATTGCTATCAAAGTCAACAAATTCGTTTATCTCTCCCATATTGGTCTAGTGGCAGGATATTGCGGCATTGCAATATGAATGCTGAATACCAAACATCAAACAATGATAGCTGAGACCATCGAATGTTTACAAATTGCTATTTATATTTATAAGCAAAACATAACAAATGTTATATTAGCGAATTATAAGCAGAACGATACGACCATGAAGAACATGAGAAATATAAAATACAAATGCGCAATGCGCAAATGTATTTTCAACTTCTTCTTTTTTTTCGGTTTGAGTCGCTTATAATTCGCTAACGCTAAAATGTACAAAGATCAGTATATATATGAAGTGAAACGCATTGTAGCTGGGGTGGTCGATACTTTCACATGTAAAAGAATTGATACGTACAATTCTTAGGGCAAAAATTGATAGGTGTATATAGGCTTAATTCAAAGAATTAAATCAACCATTTAGAGAGCATACATATTGGTCACATGCATGAACATTTACATGTATTGATATTCACATGCATGAACATTCCTATGGATGAATACTCCAATGCATAAACATTCATATGTATAAAAAATACCATTGTATGTCAAAACACAAGTATGTATACGAAATACTATGTATGAACATTCACATGTATTAAAAATACCATTGTATGTAAATTTGCTTGTGACAATTCACATAGATGGAAATTCGCTTGTGACATCCTACATGTATGTTGACATTCGCATGGACGCACCAATGTATGGATATCTAATGTGTATGGTGTTCGATGAAGATTAAGCACTAGCACTGGTTGAAATTGGTGTTTGTTGAAAGTAATTGTGACCATCTTTTTGCCAGCTTATAGAACAATTATTTTTGTTTGGATTTTCAGATATTCAAAATTCATCGAATCGAATGATGGCGAAATGAATGTTTGTTTGTTTTTTTTTTAATTCAGTTTAAAATGCTTTCAATTTTCTAACTTCACTTTCTGTTCCTTTGCTACAAATTAAAGTAGTTATGTCTAGTGTTCAACGGTTTTGGAATCTATCGTCATTCGAATATTCGAATTGAATGGTTGGTGTTTGAGTCGCAGACGGTATAAGATAACGGGATTTTTTTTTCTTTGTGAACCGGCAAATAGCAGTGTTTCAAATCAGCCGGTGTGATTGTATTTGAGTTACAATTAATTTGTCGTTTTAGTTTTAATTTTCATGTCAAAACAATATCTTTGTGACATTTAGGTGGTCAATGCTTTCAGTGGTGTTCAAGTTTAAATTGCTAAAAAGACCATTGTTCTTCGGACCTTGAGCATGTGCTAACCAAACTAGCGGCAACGGATAGTGGAATAAAATTCTATTAATCATAGATTATAATTATTCGAAGACATATCTAAAAATTAGAGCCCAAGGCAATGTTGTAGTTTTAACCTTGATATAATGTTGATTAGCCAACTCCTGAATGCAATGCTGACCACTTTTTTTGCAAAATTTTATCAACGAAAAAAAAATAATAATGGAAAATCATTGATCCAAAATACCCAAATAAATCGAAAAAATATTTCGAGCGCTTAAATCTTGTCTTATAACACAACTAACCAACCAACCCCAAATGGGTTAGAATCATATATTTGGCTGTGAACAAATTAGTATATTTTTTTTTCACTTTCAGTGCTTATAATTCGCTAACGACAAAATTTCATGCAATTGATATAAATAGAGACTCGGTCACTTAAATGTTGGGTGGTCGACGCTTTCACAATAAATTACAGTCTTATGCACCAAAGTCATACGTGGTAATACTACCCTATACTACTGAGGAATACAATTGCATGGTTTGCATGCTCAAAAAAATATATCGTCGATTGTTGAAGGCAACAATGACCATCTTTTTTTTCCATAATGAAAAGCATCTAAATTTTTTTTTTCTTATAACAAAGAAAAGAAGGAATCCATCATAATCATGAGCAATGAAACTATTTTAATTATTTATTATTTCGCGTCAATGAAAATAAAATGAAAAAACTTTTACTTTTTGCCAAATGCATTTGGCTATCAGTCAATCAGCAAAGAGATAAATTTATATAATAAGCATTGTTTTTCATTTGTTTAAGCAACAATTAAATATATTAATGCCGTCGTGTGCCGACACCGTGGAATCATCGACATTTTGCATGTTGCACGATCAATCAACTGCATTTCACTACACTGTACTAGATTGTATTGAATGGGCCGCAGTTTTGTTTGCTTTATGATTTCAATTTCGAAATTTGTACAATTCGAATGGGAGGCCGAGAGTGTTTGGTACTTGTATGTACCATTATTGCATGCACATTAAAAATTGAACATTTTAAATTGTTTAATGCGAACAATTCGCACAAAAGAGACTTCAATGCATTGAAGTGTCAGGCAGTTGGCTATTTCATTTACAAACAAATACAAAAAAAATGTCTCGTCGATTTTTTTAATTTAGTTTTCTGGAGAGGTTGGCTCAATGTCGGTATTGTTATGTCTTCTGTATGTCATCAAAACAAACAAATCAAACTGATTGAGCATACAGATACCTCCGTCCACTCATTCCATATACGATGCACGGCATTCTCTACCAAATATGTACAAACGGCAATATTTCATAAATCAAATAGACATTTAAGATTTTCAAACACCAATTAGTTTTTTTACTCTTTTCGAATGTTTCAAATTTCAGATTTCGGATAGTGAAGAACTGGAATTGAAATTGGAAAATGTTGCAAGACGGCCAAAGATATAACAGTATTAGCGTGTGGGCGATGCAATAATAATAAATAATCCTTTGAATAACGATCACTATCAACTTTGATTTTCTCAGTTTAATAAATAAAATGAACGCTTATTGAATTTAACTTACCAACATAAACCGGTGTATCCATTATCGCTCTTTTTTCATTCGTTTGGCTCGTATCAGCACATAATCTTCTTTTGATTTTTACGAATTTGTTGTTTTTTTTTATTTTTTTTTCTTTCGATATTTTTCTTTATGCCATCAGCCACAAAATGTGCGAAGCTGGTCGAATTCCGTTTGATTTTTCGATCACAAACAATAATAATTTATAACTTTTTTTTTATTATTCGAATATTTTCTCGTCGTCGTCGTCGTTACTGTTGTTAGCAAACGTTTTTTTCAGCTACAAAACACACAATAATTTTTTTTTTTTTCAACTGAAAACACTAAACATATGTCGTCGATCCGTTGTAAGGTATGAACTGAAAATAAATTTCGATTTATTGATCACATAAATTTCAATTTAAGCCTTTTAGTCTGGATTCCTGGATTTGGGAATATCATAATTATCATAAATCTGATCTTTTCTCTTTTTTTTTTTGGTTTGCATAAAAAAAGAGATTCCACGAAATCCATTCACACATTCGCATAATTTTCAATGGAATTTATTTGTGCAAATTCATGCTTTTTAGTAAGTCGACGATATTCTCCGTTGATTGGGCAGAAATTTTAAAAAAGCAAAATCCAAATAAATACCAACAGAAGGTATAAATATCATGGCTAACAATTCTTTATTTATCGATGCGTGCGGTGTATATTTCTCACTTTAAAATATTATAAAGATCTTTTTTTGGTGTTGCTATTGTTCTTGAATCTGTTTTGTTTCCCATTCAATTACAGTGTTGATATTGAATAAAAACCGGCTCTGCTTATGCAGTTAAAATATTCCAATATAAATTGCTTTAAACATTGGAATATTGTGCAACACGATGATCATGAAATTCATTGAATGTTTTTTTCGCAACATGGAAAGGAGACAGCAAAAGCAAAGGATTCCGTAAGATTTGCATCAAACGGTGGAAAAAGGTGTTTCCAAATTATCATCATACATTACACACACACACATCATTTATTCAACAAGGCTTGCGTTTACCTATATTCACTGTCTGCATTGAAATGCACCAAAAATTAAACTAAAATTTAAAACAGAAAGAAAAAGGAAGACAATGCAAACATTTAATTGAAATAAAAACGGTATGCAATGCATTGAACATTGTGTGTGTTTAAAAAAGAGTGGATTGGAAGCGATGTGGTCATAATCGACAGTAGTACCGATGTAGTTTGCATGAAATTTTCATTAACAATCGTTTATTACTTCAAGATAGACGACAAATCCGATAACGTTCCTGGATGATATATATATATATTCAACATTCAACACATAAACTCACACGACAATTTGGATTTGCATCCGAAAATAGCCGACACTCAAGTCGGTTTAACATGATTTCCGATAGCTTCTGACCGAAATTGTTTCATTCATTTCGAATCAATGATGATAATGTTAATATTTTATTAATCAATTCCGTATTTTACAGTTGGCGTCTATCATTCATTTTATTATCTCTTCCATTTGCGTGAGAGCATTTCTTTTTTCTTTTTTTTTCATTGGCTACGCCTGTATCCCTTATTAGGTGCTTTATGCCGCCGATAAATCACATCATTGCCCTCTCATGACTTTTGAATAATTTGTTGATAGTTTTTTTTCTTTCTTCTTTGCATGTCGATCGGATCACTTTGATTTTGAGAAAAAATAGAATATGAATATTTGAATATGGCACAATGCGTATGTTATATTCAATAAGAGTTGTCTATTGTTGTCTTTTTTCAATTTCACTTGAAAAACCTGCATTCGAAATTGTTTAACAAAAAGCTGAAGAAAAAAAACACATTGTTTGCCGTGAATGTCAAAGTCAAATATTGTTGAATATTGTTCGAATTGATAAATGAACGGTGCCACACACACACACACACAGTACAAACAATATATGTACGATCATTTGGTCGCTACTTGCAACTCAGTACTCCAATGTTAATGTGTAACATTTTTCGGTAAGTTATGAAAATGGTGATTGGTGATACAAATGAAATCAACAGGTGTCACACTGAGACTGTGTGTACAATGACGTTTGAGAACGTGCTTATGTGCCCTTTTTGTGCTTTTTTTGCCATTGATCGTAATAAAAATGTCTTTTATTCATCGTTCAAAGACTCAACAGAAGAAATAAGATCGGAAAAGTTGTTGAAAAAAGTGTTTATAGACTAAACACTAAACCCATGTCACATGCGTTCGAATTATAATAATAATAATAATAAAATTGTTTTTATAATGGCATAAGCCATAATGCAAAACATTATCGATTCCATTCAAGGTGTAGAAAATCACAAGTGAAAAAAAAAATATGAGCAATAGAAAAAAGTAGCAAAATTAAATTATCACAAATTTGCGGCCTGAAATATTTTATTTTAAATTTTTTATCTTATCGGCGACGATGTGAAAGAATTTTTGTTTGTGTCACCGTTTTTCTGACGAGATAAAATAATTTCGTAATATTGTATAATAATAATTCGTGATTAGATGGTGTGTAGTGTGTGTGTAGTGTGAAATGCAAAACTCTCGCTGGCACAAGATTTATGCAACCAAAATATCGGAATCAAAGTTAATTTGTTTGTATTGATCTGAAAACTTGATGAATTCATACGCCCAAACTCAAACACTCAAAATCACAAAACAATTAATTTTTGTCGCCGTAAGCAAATTTCCCCAAAATTCTTTTGTATAATTTTTTTCTTTCTTTTTTTCTTCAAATCAATCAATTCTCCGCATAATTGTCTTGCACAGCACTCGCATGATGATAATCATTCACATATTCGTGAATTAAATTAATTCTTTGGATCGAAGATTACAAATATAATGCCCTGAATTTACAGGAAATATTGAAAATTTATGAATTTAAAAACGAAAACAGAAAGGAAATACAAAAAAAAAACCAAAATATAACCACTGAATATAAAATAAAAATGAATCCGTCGTTTGTGTATCGCCACAAAGCGTTGTTGTTAAGCCGATGTGCATTTACAAACTACGTATAAGTCGCGACTATACACAATTCTCAACTCTCTCACTCTCGATGTTTAAATTCCATTGAATGCTTTTGATCAATCATCATCATGCACACACCATCACCATCATCCATTGCGTGTGTGTGTGTTCGCTGTGTGTTATGCTAAAAGACAATCAAACTGTGAAGAGTGAAGACCAAAATTGATTTGATATGGAACATTATTTCAATGTATTTGAATATTGTGAATGGTTGTTCGCTCTTATTTGTATGTGGCCGCTGGAAATGGGTTTTGTCTTCATTCGTATGTATGTGTTTTTCATTTTTTTGGAACATCTTCATTTCCGAATATTTTTATTTTGAATTGTGTATTTCGGCCAAACGAACCATCATTCAAACTTATGGAATTATATGGCGAATTGATTTAATAAACGCATGCATATATTGCCGTTTTGTTATTGAGACACTCACACCGACACATGCACCATACGCCATCGATGATGTATGATCAATTGTTCGACCGTTTACAATGCGTTCGATTATTTGTTTACAATATTTTTGATATTGTTGCACGACGATGCGGCAGACTTCAAATGCGCACGTTATCGTTCAATGCGTCAATATATCGAAAATCTGAAATATAGAGGATTTGAGGTTAAGTTCATTCTCAAGTATTTGACATACTTCATACGTTAATAGTTTTGTAGAACAAGGAATGATTCGATGTGGAGTGTGGAGATTTTTTTTCCACGGCAATTAATGATCATGGATTGTGTTTTTGTATCGATTTTTTTTCCACAAGGAATGATTTGATCTTTGGAAATATGGATTGATGATTGAATCCTGCGAACCAAAATCCATGAGAGAAAAATCGTTTGGAAATTCGTTTTCGGCTTTCAAAGTCCTGAAAAGGCAAAATCAAGTCAAAAAATAGGTTAAAAATTCGTTAAAGTTGCATAGTTAAGTGGATGGACATTGGACACCACTGGCGTATGGATTTGAAGAGATTTTATCTAAATGAGCATTCATGGATCTTATGTTGGCCTAGATGCGATTATATCTTTTTGTATGGAAATTTGAATCATTTTCCAACAATTCAAAAATTCAATATCGTTTTGACAGCCAAAAATATGGAAAATGTCAAGTATAAACAATCAAAACAGCAAACGAATCAATAGTACACCTTTTTAAAAATTCTTCATCGTCATTCTCACCTACAGACGAACGAATCAAAACGAAACAAGCGAAAAAAAAAACATATGTGATGCAACGCATGTAGCGTTTTCTAATTTCTTTATCGCCTTCATTTCGAGAGAGAAAAAAAGGAAAGAAAGAAAGAAAGAAAAAAAACAGTAAATGGACAGTCAATGCTCACGTAAGGCCAATCATTGCATATGATAGAATTCTCTCCAGCTGTATGAATGTTGCTCATGTTCCAAATGTTGTACCATTTATTTTTAAACGTAATAATATTAATAAATTGATTATGAACACGATGCAAAAGCAGAAACAAAGATACATGAGCGTTTAGCACAGCCACAACTACATTGGCATGGCTAACGGGCGTCTTGCTAATATGCTTGTTTGTTTGATTCATAAAAGCGACACCAGAGCCTTATACCCATCCACTCTATTCGAATGATGTATGACATTTGGTGATTGTGAATCGTTGTGTTATGGTGTTTAATTTTTCGAATATCTTAAAGATACTTTTGTTTGAATATATACACAATATAATTGGCTGAGAAAAAATTCAATTAAAACGATTTCCATTGAAATTCCGAAATTTTGGTAAGTTTTCCATTCAAATATCTATGCAATTCAATTAAATCCCTGTTTCTCTTGCGGAAAATGTTTGAATTCAATTCAAAATGGAATTTTTTTTTCGTTGATGGTAGTACGGTTGTCTGAAATTGATTTCCAAAAGTGAACGAGGCCATCAAATGACGTTTCAACTTCAGACGTTTAGTTTCTGCGGTGTTTCGAAACGATTAAACGGTGTTCGGTCACGATATTTTGTATCAATATAAATTATTTTACGCAATAAATTTGGATATTTTCTGTTGTTTTGGTGAGCTAAATGGCATTTTTTCGATAAAATTATTTTGATTTGTATCGGTAGGCGGTTTCATTCATTTTTATCGAAAGAATCATTTCATCGAATCGATGAGACTACCAAAGAGAGAACATTTTTTTTTTTTTTTTTTTGGTCGATTTGGAGAGTAAGAAAATGGATTGAAGAGAGAGAAAGAGCTTTATATTTGTGGTAGAGTCCAAATAACGGCCCGAATATCTAAATTAAATGGAATGATTTGAACTAATTTCAAATTGAATTTGATGAAAATAGATTTTTGATTGATTTTTTTCATTCGTAATGTGTTATTAATGGTGAAATTGTGACGGAAAAAGTAAAACTCATTTTAAATAATCGTATTCGAAAAGTCGATGTAATATTGAACGCATTAATTCAAATCAGTGTCAAAATACACAGCACACAAACGGCCATATTGTTTCATGGTGTGTAATTTGTACTGTATATACGGCATACATTGTCTATGTACAGTCATATCCATAGCATACTATATGTTATAGTACCGATTCATGCCGTGTTTCGATACTTTTACATTGTATATGTGCTAAATTTCGAATGAAATCGATCCCGCGTGTATGTGTTTATATTTCTACATTTGATTCATTAATGTTCAAAATGTACGGTCGTCCGAAATGGAATTGATGCAAGCATTTTTGAGAGCTGTCGCCGTTGTCGCTGCTGTCGTCATATTTATGAATTCGTTTTCACTTGACGACTTCAAGTCCACGAATTAGAAATTCATTTGGATTTGTAAATTGGCTTGTGTATCATTCACTGTTCCCCAATACAACCGTTTGATTACATTTCAAAAAATCCAATTTCCAAATAAAAACAATCAAAGTGGAATTGCATTTTAATTGAACCATTTTGTGTTTCAATTTATCGAAAATATTGAGAGAAATAGAGAGAGAGGAAGAGAAAGAGAGGGAGAGAGAGAGAAACGGCAAATTTTAAGTTAGGTTAAAATTCCATTCCGCTTCGGAGACACACAGTGAATCTGGAACAAGAGAGAAAGTGTTTTTATTTTATTCATAGTTTGGTTGTTTTTTTTTTTTTTTGCATAAGATAAAGCGGATGTCGTGTGCATAAGGATTTTGAATTCGGTAAAATAATGAAAGAGAACCAAAAAAAAAAAAACTATTTCATTTTTAACTCATAATAATCATTGAATTTCATTCATTATGGTGTCCAGCCATCGGCGACCCTCTATAGTTGAATTTTTTAATTTAATGCATTGCGTTCGATTAATCAATTTTGTGTGGGTTGCTTTGTCTATCAAATAAATCCTATTTGTTGGCCCTTGATTTCGTGAAATTTCTGTGATTGATTATTTCCAATTTTGTAATTTCTTCTTTTAATTTCATTCGGAATACAGTATGCATCAGGACTGAAGTTGACTGCATTTTAAAAATAAGCGAAAAAAAAAACAAACGAAACAACAAAAAGCAACAACAAAAATGGTTCACGTTGAAAGATATCAGCCAGAAAATGTGCGAAATGGTCGATCCAGAGGACCCAGTCCAAATGGACACAATACACCAGACACATCCGATGATGATTGTAAGTATATAGTTTTCTGTGTCAAATGTCTTACACTACACACTATCCTTTTACCTGGAGTATTTCGAATGTTTTCGAAAATCCAAAAAAATTATTTCATTTTGAAAGTAGAATTTTAATTCAAATATCTCAAATTTCACATATTTACAGCGACCAAAAATGCAAAAGGAAATAAATCCAACAAAGGCAAAAGTGAATATGAAGGTTAGTGCAATAGAATTTGCTTTTTATTCAAACATTTTTTTTTATCAAAAATTCAAAAATCGATGTCAAAACGGTGAGAATCAGTCATCGTTTGAAAATAATTAAACATTCATTATGTATGTATTATGTCATGGGCTATGTAAAGGGGTTGCAATTTAAACACCACATCAAAAAATCATTCCAATCCAAAGGAAATTCAATTTCAAAATAATCCTGCATTTCGGTTAAGAGTCAATCAATGACATAGAAGCCAAAAGATAAAAATGCGAAACTTTAATATGAATTTATTACGTAGCTCCAAATCCAATTGAAACAAAATCATTCGTCGTGTACACATGCATAGTAACTGGCAATACAAAATTGCTATCCATATCAATCGAGAAAAAAAAAGTAAAAGAAACAAACCGAAATGTCTGATTGAAGTAAAAACCGTATACGAAAAGTACGGTTGCCCGATGAAAAGTGTTTCAAGAAAGCGCCGTTCGATGTGCTGCTGTATTCGGTATTCGTAATTGCAGATGTTTTATGATACGTACATAGAAAAATGGACAACCAAATGAATATCTTTCGTTTCAATTCATTTTTGATCTATTCCTGCTGAAGTTCACATCACTTGCAATTTTAGCCTCAACATTTTTATCTTCCATTTGCGTTGGGGAGGTTTTTCTTTTAACGAACAAATTTTAAAATGACAGATTCGGGTATTTCCTTTCACCTTTTTTTTTTCTTCAAATTTAACGACTGATAGATTTTATTGATTTTCTTTTCTAATCAATGTATTTGACAATATTTGTGATTTGGCACTTAATTTTTGGTGGGTTTTTTTTTTTTTTTGAATATTTCAGAAAAAATTCGTGTTGGCAAAGATTATCAAACCGTGTGTCCTGATTATATTCCACCGCATGAACGAAAATTGGAAGCATTAAGCGATCGCGCATTATTAGTATGGTCACCGACAAAGGACATTCCCGACAATAAACTCGAAGATTATATCACTGTGGCCAAAGATAAATACGGCTATAATGGTGAACAAGCATTGGGAATGCTATTTTGGCATAAACATGATTTAGAACGTGCCGTTATGGATTTGGCCAATTTTACACCATTCCCAGATGAATGGACCGAAGAAGATAAAGTTTTGTTTGAACAAGCCTTTCATTTTCATGGAAAGAGTTTCCATCGGATAAGGCAAATGGTGAGTGTCATTCCATTCATACACATTATTCATGTGTTTTTTATATTGGGCCAAAAGTTTGCTTACCAAAAATTGATTTTTTTTTTTGGGGGGGGGAAACACAGCTACCGGACAAAAATATTGCCAGTTTAGTAAAATATTACTATTCATGGAAGAAATCACGCCAACGAACCAGTGTTATGGATCGCCAAGAGAAATTAAAAGCTAAAGAAGGATCAGAAAATGGCAGCGAAAATGGTAGCAATGAAGATTCCGATTCCGAGGATAAGGTATGTTCAAATTGTTTCAATTTTACACATCTTTGTTCAAAATTAATAGTTTCGCTTGTCCATATATTTTTTTCCTATGAACAAATTTTAAATTCGAAATTTATTTTTCGCTAAGAATTTGTGTGGTCCTCATTGATTTAAATAATGTATCGTCGAAGTATTTGTATTGATTTTATTCTTCTTTTTTTTTGTCAATTTCTGGAACAATTTGAAAATTTTGTCGTGAAAATGAAAATAGCTCAGAGTGTCTGGATTGAATGAATTTATAATGTATTGAGTTTTGAGGTTGCCGATTTTAAGACCAAATTATTATATCTGGTAAATAAACCATAATTGGCTCGTTTCGTCACCAAATTTCAATGGGTTTGGAGTTTTTGAGCACAATTTGTCTGTATAATTTAATTGATATTTTTTCGAATTTTCAACTGGAATTCAATTTTTTATTTATTTCTGCTGAAACTGGGCTTCCATATCGCTCTCATTGCCTTCCACCTTGGTGTGTGTACGCAACAATCTTTGAATTCATTGTTTTCAAAATTTTATCGCCCTTTGACTCCATCCATTTTTCACAATCGTTAGGCGTTTATTTACATTTCTCTTCGTTTCGAACCATTTCTCTTTCTATATTTTTTCATGTTTCTTTTATCTTTTTCCATCTTTATCAATCCCGTTGAACGTTCAAATGATTTTTTTTATCAAAATTCTACCTAAATAACATTGAATAACCGAACAAAACAAACAATTTGAAAAAAAAAAACAACAACAAAAAACAAAATATATATCTGCTGTGTGTGTATTCAGAAATGGCCATTGCATAGAGGTATACGACGTGCAAGTAGATCACCACCGCCACGTACTTCAGATGAATCTAGTAATAGTGTATCATCATCTGCCATGAAACAGGTATGGCCGGATTGGTAAATCCTTCACTCTCTTTCACTCTCTCTCTCTCTCTCATACACAAATATCTTTTTCTTATATCATTTCTCTCTTTCTTATTTGTCAATATCATCTGTTTTATTCGTGAACTTTGACATCGACTCTATTTATTTTATTATTTCGATAAAAAAAAATAATAATAATCGAGTAGCAACAATTTGTATGCTTAACCATTTTCTATTTATTTTGAGTTCAACGAATAAATTTAACAAATCAAACAAATGACAAAATACAGAGTTGCATCCAGCAAGATCACAACCACTTCACACAATTTCATATACACATAATGACATACAAACACCTACACACACATACACACACACACACTTACGCATTGACCGACACAAAATGCTTTTTTCGTTGCACGTCTTTAATTAGTTCTTTTTATAATTTTTCTTCATTTTGCTCTCATATCGTCCCGTTCGCTTGACATTTTCATAAGAATAATTTTTTATTTTACAATGTAATCGATTCCAAACTCCTGGCAATCATCTGTGGATATTATTTCGCTTTTGTAGATTCAACCTACATCCCCAATTTATTTCCCTGAGCACTGAGCACAATACATCAAGTGCAACCATTTAATTATCTTCTCGCCTTTAGCATATATTTAGAGATCATTTGGCATTAAAAATTTGATTTAAATATAATTTTGTTTAGTTTTTATTTTTTTCTCTTCATCTTGTAAATGTTTTGATTACATCATTTGGTTTGCCCCCTTATTCGCTGCTAACTCCATAAACTCGAATTTATTATATAATTTAAAATTTGAAAAAAAAAACAAAAAAAAAATAAACCAAAACAATCAAATCCAAATCAAATCTAAAACAACAACATAGTTAGAAATACCATACCAAATCGTCTATACAAATTTTCCATGTGTTGCCATATAGGCCAGTCCAAATCAGACCAGCGGTACCAACAATCCAACTTCGAATCAACCGAATACAGTGACCAGCCAAACGACTAAAGATGCCACAACAAATTCCAATCATGACCATTCAACAAATCCACTTAACATAAATGGTTCACAAATATCATCTGCATCGTCGTCGTCTATACAAAATGCTAATGCCAATGCCAATGGCAATGCGCAATGTAATAATGATAATAGTGCGATTATTAATGCCGATTCAGCCGGTAATGCAAACGGTGCAAATAAAATAAAAGAGTGTTTTGGATGTGGTGTGCCATGCAATCAAACAAATACATCACCACATGGTGCATTATGTAATAGTTGCTATCATCATTGGAGGTATTGAAATTTGATCAAGTGTTTAGTGAATACATATATAGTGTAATAGAAAAAAATTGTTTATATTCGTTTGTTATTTCCCCAAAAAAACAGTCCGTTCGTTCCATCGAACAAGAGACACACGCAAAAAATGTTTTCAATTTTTGTCCAATTCCAATTACACATATGCACAAAAAAGGACTTTTTAATATTTGCACCATCACCAGAAAAATTAAAAGTTTTTGTTTTTCCCGTAAAAATTTCACTTAAATTTGATTTGTGTTTTGATCATATTTACATCGTGTGCAATTTCGTGGACTTTGTGTAATAATGTGTTTCCTTAATCCAAATTTACCGAAAAAAAAAAATCAAAAACCAAAAAAACATTTCAATAACGATCTTAATGCTAATTTGAAATCCTTTGCTATTTCTTTCCATTTTTCTTGTTTGGTGCTCATTTGATCGAAAAGTCGAACGGGTTCATTGCGCCCAACATCTGGTCCAACGTTAGGCAAACGAGCCCGCCGAAATGGTGTTGAACGGCATAAATCCAAATTACCGCGTGGCATGTATATTAATCATGATGATATCGTTACGTTAGCCAAACAATCAAATGAACCAAATAATCGAGGTGATGATCTATTGACTAGCATGGATCGTGAGATAAGTTCATTATTAACTCAAGTAAGATTTAATCAACATTCGCTACTTTAAAAGAAACAAAAACAAAAAATGAAGTGAAATGTGTCGGTGTCGAGGAATGCAATGGAAACGGTTTGATTTGGTTCGATCATCATCAGAGTCAATATTCGTTTATTCATAGGTTGTCTGTCTGTTGTTCTGTTGGTCTGATAAACAGTTGGTCTGCGTTCCGTTTAATTGAGGGGGGATGGGGGGAGGGGGGGGGAGGTAATGTAAAAGGAAGAAAAATAAAAAATCAAATCGTTTCGTTCATTCTCCGGTTGATAATTTCATTTCATCAGAATTCTTTGAATTACAAAAACTTTTCACTTAACCAAATCCATCTTTCTTGCTGTGTTGTTTCACATTAGATTCAAAATAACAAACAAATCGTAGGCCGATTGGCGATTCAAACTCAAAATGAAGCAATTCAAGCATTACGTTTGAATGATTTGGGTAATAATCGCATCAGTTCACGCTGGAGCGGTGATGAAACACAACTGGCTGTTAAAGCATTCGGTGTTTATGGTAAAGATTTTCAATCGATAGCCGATATTATTGGCACTAAAAATGAACAACATGTTCGCCAATTTTATACAAATTATCGAAAAAAATACGGTTTGGATGCCATTTTGAGTGAGCTTGAAGCAAAACAACAACAACAACAACAACAACAACAAGAACAAAAGAAAATCGAAATTCCATGTAGCTCGAATGCGATTAGCCCAAAATGTGAATCAAATCAAAATAACAAAATCGCATTAAAAGTGAGTATTTTTGTTTGTTTGTTTGTGGCTGAAACGATAATCTGTTGATTATAATAATTTCGAAATAAAAGTTAGGATTTGAATGATTTTGAGAGGCCAAGCATTGACTTAATTAATGAGGACACAAATTCGCGCGAAAGATAATCCTTTTGAAAATTATTATATTGCTTCTTCTTTTTTTTCAACTGAATTTTCATTTTGAATTACAGATTGATCTAGTTGATGACATTTCCAATAACAAAGAGGATGAAGATATGGACGATGTTATGGTCGTCGAATCGGTAAGCATTTCAAATATTCTGAAATTTGTGAATGCACAAAAGATTAACACATTGATTATTATTATTATTCATTATGCACAGACACCATCACCAACGCCTCAAAAGCTTAAATCAGTGGAACCGATGGATTCAATATCAATCACAGCTATCTCAAGTAGTAGTAATAATGTGAGTTCGCATCAGCCACAAGAGCCAGTGCCAGAAGTAACGATTAGTCCAGCACCATCGTCATTATCGTCACTATCGACTTCTGGTCAAACATCAATTTCGGTCAATTCAAGTGTTTCAACATCGATAATTGCAATGGTTGAACAGGCAAAGGCGGCCGCTGTTTAAAATTAATGGGGCAATTCAATGTTGTCTAGCGCGCGTAAGCAAAGCCTCAAACAAATCAACAACCATTTCTTACTCACCTACATACATATTAATACGATACACAACAATCATTGATCTGAATTGCACATACACACACGCATATTACTCTATATTTATATATTAACACACACATTAAAACATCGGCGGATGCAAGAAAATGTGGAAAAAGTAAACAAAAATATGTTCGATTATGATCACTTTGCGATATGTTTTATTATTGAAATATTCAAAATGTGAATTGATCAGATGAAAATGAGAAGAAAAGTCGAAAGCAGCGCATCCATAGATCGCATAAATATCTATGCTAAGATATTTATCCGTCAAAATATCTTAGCATAGATATTTTTTGCGATCTGTGGATGCGTTGGCTGGAAGCAACATAAGTATTTGATAATAATAAAATAACGGAATTAATGATTAAAAAAAAAAAAAAAGGAAACAAATTGGATGGGATTCACTAATAATAATAATTATCGAGACAAAAAAAAATTATTCTATAAATTTTTTTTTACTCCAATTTGTTTGATTGTTTTTCCTCCGTCGTAATTATCGTAAATTAAAAACGATGAAATGGTTTTTTAAATGGGAATGTTGCTAAACAAACTTTCAGCGCAAGTAAAAAGTCACTCCTTCCTCGTGTTATTGTACGTGGCGCTGTTGTCAATCAGTTCCAAATGTATGGAGAAAATGCGATGCACTTGCTCTGTGGAATTTTTACTTGGGATATTCAAACCTGATTAATGGAATGGTTCAGAACAAAATGAAAATATTATAATTGATGGGCAGATGGTAATTTGCCACGTCACAATTCGAAAGAAAAATGAACCCATCCATTCGATTAAGGCTTATGATTTATAATTTACTCGGTTCCCATTGTTCAATTGCTGATTATCGAATTTTTGAAACTGAAAATTCGAATCCTATTTCTATGTACTAAATAACATTAATTAATTATTATTATTATTATAATTATTATTGCGATTAAGCAGGCATTCGATTAAACATTTGAAGAAAAAAAAAAAGAAAAGAAGAACAAAACATTTTTCTTGAATAAATTTCGATTAAACCTTAAAAATTAAACAATGAAGGGAGTTTTTTCTGGAAGTTTTGTCATAAAAAGAAAAAGAAAATTCAATTACAAGATCGATGCTTTATTTATTTTTTTAGCGACAGCAACACACCAATACACCAATACAGTGGAATTCCGATTATTCGTCACCCGATTAAGCGCCACTCCGGTTAACCGTCATCTCAAATGATTTCAGTTTTTTAAACCGACAGAGCCTCCTTTGTTAAAGCAATGAAATTTGCAAGAATAAATATGTTTACAGATTTTCACGTATGATCATCATCATTAGCACCATAAAAAAAAAACAAATAAATTATTCCGATTTTTAAGCATTAGTCATGAAATTTTCATTTTTCAATGGCTGACCAGTAATAGCATAACTATTTCAGTTTAACTGCCAAGCGATTTTGAATTTCAAAATAACAACTGCTCAGCGACTTGAATGTACTTTGACATTCAAAACGTTGTTAAGTACAATAAATTTCGAAATTCTCCACACACTCGCTCTCTCTCTCTCTCTCTTTCTCTCTCTCTGCCATCTCAGAACAGTACATATGTGTCATGGTTTTATGTTTGCATTGAATGTATCTCAGTTTGTGCATTGTGGAGAATTGAAAATATGGCGGCATCATCGTAACAATGAATCATATCCATCTATCATTGTATTTGAGTTGTATAATAAGAAGCGAACGGTGTTTAGTGCGCAACAAAAACCAATAAATGTTCGACAAATATTGAATCTAACACGTGTGTTTATTTGGATCGCAACGTTTCCAATAAAAATGGGGGAAAAATTCCTTGAATTTGTTCGAATAAATAATTAGTTTATGGAAATTCGCATTCAAATTCCGAAAAATTCCAAACGAATATAGACATGAAAATCAATTCCGAATGCAGATAATTGCGATGAATTTTTGCGCGTTTGCGACAGACGCAACATCATAACGCCTTTTAGTTGTGAGTTTTGTAAATATAAAAGCAATAACAGCAAAGTATTACATTTTGTAGAATTGTTATTGACCTAGGCTCCCCATGCTATACATATTTACGTGCATGAATGTGCTTCATATCAGATATTTTGGATACATTTTTTTCCACATCACGGCATGCAGCGTTGACACAAAATAACACAAAGTGTTGTTAAAATTTAAAGAACAAAAAAAAATCGAACAGAAAAACATCTGGCGTTAAACAATAGCTATATTGTGGCAGCATCGGTGTGCGTGCTTTTTGTCACATTCGCATCTTCGTTATCTATGTGGCTATAAGTAAATATTTTTGAGACAAAACATTTGTGCACTGTTCGTCGACTCAATAATTTCAGTGTGTGATGTAATCAATTGACGTTTGTACATTAAAACGAAAAAAAAAACAAAAAATAAAGTAAAAACCAAAAATTATTATTATTTTTCAAGTTCATTCAAAATAGAAAAGATAAACATGTCATCACCAACACAATCAAAAGATGCTGAAACGCCGATTAAATTGCCGGCTGAAAGTACTGAACTAGAAAAGCCAACCGAAAATGAAGTTTCTTCAACGAATACAAAAGAGCCTGAGAATTGTAGTACAATAAAAACACCGGATGACACGGAAAAAACAAAAGAAAACACATCGATCGGTGACAAACTGAAAACAGATCGAAATTCGATTGATTCAAATAAATCGAGTAACGATTCGGCAAGTAGTAGGAATCCATTGAGTGAAAGTGCTTCATCGATAAATGAATCAAATCGAAAGAATAGCACTTCGTCGACGGAAAGTTTAAATGAAGATAAATCAAGTGAAAAATTGTGTACATTGGATTCATCGAATAATAATAATGATATATCAAAATTGCGCGAATATCGACGATCGACAAAAAAATCAGCATCACCAACACAAATGCTAATTTGTGCTTGGTGTGATAAGAGGAAACCACTATTGAAATACATTTTGCCCACGTTGTCTGGTGAAAATTTGGAATTTTGTTCGGAAGAGTGCCTTGCCCAGTTCCGAAAGGCTGTCAAAAAGGGAGCTTGTAAACAGTGTGGTAATGCAATTCGGCCGGCTGTCGCTCCAAATCGTGAATATTGTTCGGCATTTTGTTTGAATAAATCGCAGCCAAAAAATGGTAAAAAAAAAAGAAGAAATGACAATTATAAAAAATAAGATTAAGGTCAGAAATAAAACAAAAAAAAATAAACTTTTAGTTACAGAAGATGTAAGTAGTACAACGACAGTCAACGGTTCTAAGAAATCACCAACCATTATACCGTTGCCATTGGCACGATCATTTCAGTATGAAACATTCAATGTTTTCGATTGGGATGAATATTTGGCAGTAAGTATGGTTGAGATTTGGTCTTGATGGCCAACGCTTTTGAACACAGTAATTTTCGATTATTTTTCATTTTTCATATTTTATTTTCTGTAATCCAAGGAAACAGAGAGTGAAGCGGCACCAGAAAAGTGTTTCAAACAAGCTCCTGAACCGCCTGTAAATAAGTTCGAAGTTGGAATGAAACTGGAAGCTTTGGATCCTCGATGTGTGACATCAACGTGTATTGGAACTGTGATTAGTGTGTTGGGTTCACGTATTCGAATCCGATTGGACGGTGGTGATAGTCAAAATGATTTTTGGCGTTTGGTTGATTCAAGTGAAATTCATCCGATTGGTCATTGTGAAAAAAATGGCGGAATGATTCAGCCGCCATTAAGTTATGCCAAAAATGTGAATGGATGGCAAGCATTTTTGGTGAAACAGTTAAAGGATGCAATTCATGCACCGGCCGATATATTTCAACCGGAGCCACCGACACCGAAACGGAATTTTTTCAAAATTGGCCAAAAACTCGAAGCCGTTGACAAAAAGAATCCACAATTGATTTGCTGTGCAACGGTTGATGCCATCAAAGATGAACAAATTCATGTTGCATTCGATGGTTGGCGTGGAGCATTTGATTATTGGTCAAAATATGATTCGAGGGATATTTTTCCAGTTCGTTGGTGTACTCGAAGTTGTCATCCAATGCAACCGCCGGGTCATCGAAACAAAATCGAACCATCAACAACAAAACGAAAGACCAACAAATCATCGACTACTGTCACCGCTGATTTAGAGTCAAAACCAGCCGCACCAACATCCATTTCCATCCATTCGCATGTTAAATGCAATTTGGGACCATACATTAAGCCATCCAAGCTTAAACGTACAATTACAGCTGCAAATAATAAGGCATTGATTAAACAATGTTTACATGATTTGATGAGCTGTTGCTCAAATACAGAGCCCATTGTATTGCGATTGTCACAGTTTAAAGGTGAAACGCATATTATAACTATCGGTAACAAAGGTTATGAAATTAAAATACCAAGTACAAATGAACCGACTGACGCTGAGACAACATCATACCTAAAAAAAGTTTTGGATTCATTTGAAGCTTGCCCGAATTTATTTACCCGCGATATTGGTCCCGATCAATGTGATAGCTGTTCTAAACAGGAAAAATTGGCCACGGAACGTAATGAACGTGAGGCAAAAATCAAAAAAGAAGAAGGAACAAAAGTGAAAAAGAATGGCCGAAAAACCCCATCGATTACTCAGGATAAGTCTAAAGTTACGAAAATCGATAGGCCAACAGAAAAAGCTAGAACGGAACCGAAAAAAATGCCATTGAAACGACGTCGATCTGAAACTGAAACTGAAACAGATCGATCATCATCATCGCCAACATTGTCCATCAGTTCAAATGAATCATTGCCAAAGATGGTGAAGAAAACAATTGCCGATTCATTTGAACACAAAATAAAAACACCACCAATGAAAAAACAAACCATTTCAACAACGTCAACGCCGAGTAAGTTTTTATTATTGAATTTTTAATCAATAAAACGAAAATCTCACTGAAACGAAATAAACCTTTTTCGATTACAGTCTCATCTCAATCAATCAAACCAATGGTTATGGTTCCCAAAGAATCAATATCGCCATCTGTGTCACCATTACCGTCGTCACCATCGAAACCGGTACAACTTCCCAAAGGACCGGCCAGCGAATGGCAAATCGAAGATGTTATACAATTTATCACAGCACACGATGCAAAATTGGCAGAAAATTATGCTGATCTGTTTCGGAAGCACGTAAGTGAAATTTTGAAATTTATAAATTTATTTTTATTTTATTTTGTTTTGTTTTTTTTTTTACCACCATAGGAAATCGATGGTAAGGCGTTGCTTTTGCTCAATGCCGATGCAATGATGCGATACATGAATCTTAAACTGGGTCCAGCACTCAAAATTTGCAACATCGTGAACCCGTTGAAACCCAGACGTCAAATGAATTCCTTATAATTCAATTCAATCAGTTCGCTGTGTGAACGAAATTTTAGAAATAGTAATTACTCTTGTTATCAATTCGTTAAATATGAAATATAATTAAGATCATTTTTCGCCATAATTTGAAATTGAAAAATACTTTTTTTTTTCCTAATTTATTCATCGAATCGTGAGCTCAAAAAAATATATGATTAATTGGCCATAAAGCTTATTATTATTCACAATGGCCTAATCGACATATAAGTCTCTTTCGATTTTAATTTTGAATTTACAAGAATAATTCGTAGCAGTCGCTTAATTTCGAATCCGAAACGTTTTCTTTTTATTTTTTTTTCAATGAGAAATGTTCAAATAAAAGAAGTCGAAACAAGAAAAATATCATATCAATTTATGTTGCATTGTTGATTGTTTTTATTTCATGCAAAAAATGTCGACAGGCAAATTTGCCTAATCTGCGTGAAGAAGGCGGCCAAATTATTTACAAATATTTCAGATTTGCTTTGGAATTGTGGTAATTACCTTTGTTTACATGTCCTACAGAAACGAGACAAAGAAAAATAATGAATGTGTAAATATGAAATTTGCTGAATTGCACATTTATTAATTCCATTTTTGACATGACACAAATTCGCTGTTCCTCTTTCAGTATTCATGTGTTTGTGAATGTAATCGGTCGCAGTCATAAGAAAAAACCGAATTCGAAATCGATGGTTCTCATTTTATTTCTGTGTCATGTAATTGATCGAATGGAATTATTGTTAGCATTTTACAGCGAATATTAAATTCAAATCACCCGACAATCAGCGACATCTTGAAGAAGTGTCAAATAGTTGAATATTATCGATGATTCGCACAGTAGCATTTGTGTTTGTATTTTAGCGAACTGACTGTTTGTAAACAGCAACCAAAGTACACATTTTGACATAACAAATCAGTCTCATTTCGCACATTTAATTGTATATACAGGCGTCATACACTTCATTATTTTTTATTTGAGTAAATTTTTTCATAAAATCAGCATAAAATGGGTAAAAAGAAGGCAAAACCAAACGCGTTTTCTGAATTCATGTTTGAATTCATTCAAAAAGAACGGAAAATCGGCCGTCATCATCCAAAAGTAAGAACATTTATCAGAATAATGAACATCGGCATTTTTACGCCATTTTCAGACAAAGAGAAAAAAAATTACGATGGCCTTATTTTTATAGGAGCAGTGGTCGAATGTCGCAAAACCACATTGGGAAGTGAGTAATTTCGATTTGATAAAAAAATGAAAATATCAAAACTGATGATCGCGCTTTCTTTTTTGATCGAAAAAAAAAATATATAATTCAATAGAAACTGACGCAAGAGCAGAAAGAACATTACAAAGGAAGAGCCAAAGGGAAACCATCACGTGCCTATCATGTTCCACCGAAATACACATCTCAAGGCATTCCAATTGAATTGATCGAACGAGATCAAAAAGAATTGGCCGAAAAGAAAATGTACATGGAAATGACGATCAAAAATTGGGTCGTCAATGGTCAACTATCGAATGGTTCGTATTTATTTTTCAATTTTTACATAGACTTTTTTGGATATCACGCAATGACCGACAACCGAACGACAACTAACCAAACTTTTTCTCTGCTCCGTCATTAGATCTGATTACTAAGCCGATTATCTTCATGATGGCCAACTATTTTTACAAAACCCATGAACTGCTTTATTCTCCGGCCGAAATAGCTGTCAGCAAATTCAATATTGAAAAAGGTTTACTCAAATCATATCATACTTTTATTGATCCACAAGTCGTGCAAACTGGTTATGCTTTTGAGGCAAAAGATCGATATGAACGGATTCATCGTTTGCCACCACCACCAGACGCTATGGGCGAATCAAATTTTGATAAAATATTTATCTCAATTCTGGATATTTTGGGCATCAAATTAACCGATAGATTTCCAAAAAATGATGAACGTCGGCCAATCGTTTTTACTCGCAAAGAAGATACACCGATGATCGAATCCATTTTGGATCAATTGGCATATGATAATCCGTGGCGTGAAATGTTTGATCTTTTTGAATTTGAAACATTTTTCAATGAACTGAAAAATGCAGCCGAATTCGATATAAATGGTACGCGTCCTAGGATACCAATTTCTGTGTCGTCATATTTCATTGAACAAGGTATTTTTTCCTAATGGTCAAGTAACAAACAATATTTTTACTTTTTACTTTTATTAATATTATTATATACATTTAAGATCGCTTTGATTTGACACCGGGTATCTCTTGTGAATACCATGAAGAAGCTGACGCATCGAAAATCTGTGCATTGTCATATACGCGCCGTTGGTTTTACATCATTGCCGATCATATTGCTACACGGATGGACGTTAAAATGGGCGTAGGTTCGCATATTCCCGAAAATCTTGCACAGATTGCATCAAATGTTGCAGATGATGTTTGGGAAGACGAAACGGTACCAACCTCTTCAAATCGAAACGGTAGAACTGATGAAAATAACCGTACACAATATAACGAATCGTACCATATTGGCTATGGAAAGCTGGAAGAGCCATCCGATTCAGATGATGATTGATAATTAGAAGAATATTGTAAATTATCCAATTTCTTTCGGTTTTTTTTTTTTTTTGGTTTTTTCCATCATTTTTTTTTCTTCAACGTGTACAGCTAAGGCAATACTTCAAATCTAGTTTTATATTATTATGATACCATTATGAACCGAACGAATCGAATCCTATTCGTGAAAATGAAATTACCAACAATTGAATGAGTTCAAATTTAATCGTTATTAAAAAAAATCGAAATAATTTTCATGGAAAAATCAAAAGTTTTTTTTTCTTCAATCGGAAAAATTTTGTATCATCAAATCAGGGTGTTTCTTCTGTCACTCCTGAAAGTAATTTCGCTACAGATTTGAAGCAATGACTGAGTCATTTTAATAAAGAAAGTTTGCTGAATGTTCTGAGTAATTTTTTTTTTTAATTCAATTTTCTCTTTTTCTCTTCTTCTGTGTGGTTGACATCGAATTATAAAACGTGAATGTCACATACATATATTTCAGTATAAAGAGGACTGAATGGAAAATCTACACCCCTGGTCAAGGCTATTCAATTGATCAGTTTTAACTGATGATGAATTCCGATTGTTAAGAGATCGTTTCGAGAGTGAAATTTTGCATGGAAAACAAGATAATCGGCTGAATGAAAAATGATTTGAGTATTGTATTGCGGATAATATTCATATATATCCGATGAATGGCTGCATTCAAGATTTTTGTATCGTTCCAATTACATTTCTGTGGTAAGCAAACATTAAATTTAAATGAGAATTTACAGAACCCTACGAATCAGTTTGTTTTTCGTTCATGATTATGTTCTTGGCCAGTTAGTTTGGCCATAATGACACCATTCACGTTTCTAGTTATTACTCTTGCATTACATTTGTTATTGGTGCATTTCCAATTGGTTGAATCATAAAAAAAAGTGAATTCAACAATCGGATTAAAATTTGAAAAGAGACATTGTGAGATGGAAAAGTCTTTCTCTCTTTTTCTTCCCTTATTTCCGAATTGGTCTTAAAAGGGAAATAGCAGAGATTCCGCACTTATCTTAACAACATGATGAACATCAAACATTGAAGAGCTTTAACGCATTATTATTTTTTTTTTAAATCTTTATTCAAAAAACCAAACATTTTTTTCCGCCTAAATATTAATTCATATTCGGCTCAATGGAATATGATGTAGTATATTGTTCAATGGCAAATATATTCAATGCGTGAAACTGTATTCGGAAGTTTTAAGATATGCTACCTTCAGTAGAAAACCATGATTCCCTAGAACGTGTGAAGTTGATGACACAATATTTTTGGAAGTTATAAATTGAATTCGTTTGCCGCGATTTTATTCTTTTCATAAAAAAACAATACATTTAAATGTAATTTTACAAATTTTGCGAATCAGTTTGTCTTACGTTCATGATTATGTCCTTGGCCAGTTAGTTTGGCCATAATGACACCATTCACGTTTCTAGTTATTACTCTTGCATTACATCTGGTTTTGGTGCAAGTCCAATTGGTCGATGATTTCAAAACTCTCTCCTTATGAAATTTGTATCCATCGTGATGGAGTTTTTCGAAATTCCGATCATCCTTGCGTATGTTGGCCTTGATATTATATTCAGAAATAATTTTTTCGGCTGAATTATTGAGATGCAAAAAATTAAGATAAAGAATTGAATTTGTGAAATGAAATCGATATGTTGAAGTAATAGATAAATAAAACTTAATCATACCTTGTGGAGGATGTGTATGTTCAGCTCGAATCACTTTCATCTTCATGCCACGTTCGATCTTTTTAGTGTGAACGATCGCTCTACATTTATGATGTTTTGATGAACACTGCCAATAAATAATATTTGATTTCGTTGTTTGTTGTTTTGTAAATTTATAACCATTATAAAAGAGATTCTCTCTATTAGTTAACTGCGACACACGAATATCAGCAACGATATTAAATTCACCCGAATCAGCTCTGGCACGTTTCGATGGAGGACAATTCAATTCCTCATTCGCAACATTTGATCTCCCCGCAGGACAGGTGACATTGACACACACACTTTGATTCTGGTCGTTATCAACATTTGTTTCGTCTGGCCATGGACATTCACAGGTACAATAGCTTACTTCTTCGTTTTTCTCTTCATTTCCTCCATCCTCTTTCAGATGCATATGACTCGTCTGAATCTGGTGTCCAATTGACGTCTTCGAAAGTGTCATCAAAATTTTCCGTTTCATTCGAATCCGTTGAATTTTCTTTTTCAACATCATGAGAGACATTGGAATTTTCATTAATTTGGTCATCAGATTTGTTGGTTTCACATATTGCATCAAGATCACAGATCTCTTCATTGTCGGCTGGTTGATTTGAGATTGGACTCAATGGCATTGGCAAAGAATTATTTAAATTCGATTTTTCGACAACGTCATCAATTCCTCGAACACGTAAAATCTTCGCGGCTCGCAGAAAATCCTTCAAATCGCTACGTTTAACTTCCACTTTGCCCGAATAAATGAAATCAATTAAATATTTCAATGAACGATGATTAATATTTTCCAGCAACACTAATGTCAAAAAATACAAAAAGTAAAAAATGGTTTATTCTACTTTTAAATCATCAAGATATTAATTTTGGTTCGAATGTTCATTGTTCGTTGCTTACCAAACGTTTTTTTCGATTTCGAAAACATTTCATAAAAATATGGTGAAATTGCGGACAAAATCACACGATGAACACTGAATGAATGACTTTCAGCCACCAATGTCATATCGAAAAACTCTTCTTTCTCCAAAAACTTGGAAAAATGTTGAGGAAAATTTTGATCGCATTCATTCCAACGAAATATAAATTCTTCTTTCGACATTTTTGCAATATTTAAATAAATGTGAAAAAAAATAATTAACAAAACACTAAATTTTTCGTCTTTTTTACACAAGAAAATGTTAAAGAGCTCGTCAATATAATAGTTAAGAATTGCCAATGAACAAATTCGATGCTTGAATTTCGTTTCGTGCTATTCTTGTCAATTTCTAACACTTTCTTCGTCTGTATGAAACTAACTGTCAGTGTATTTGTAAGAGAAAATGAACAATTTAATTCGCAATGCCGTTGATAGTTGGTGTTCAATGTTCGATGAATAGACAAACGGGTTGATTATATGCGTAATTGAGTATTCACATTGCATTAAGTATGCGCCAACGAATTTGATTTGTGTTTGTTTGCTCATTAAAAAAAAGTGAATACAGAAAAATCCAACAATCGGATTCAAATTTGAGGAGAGACATGGTGAGATGGAAAAGTCTTTCTCTGTTTTTCTTCCTTTTGTCCGAATTGGTTTAGAAAGGGAAATAGCAGAGATTCCGCACTTAACTTAACAACATGATGAACAACCATCATTGAAGTACTTTAACGCATTATTATTTTTTTTTTGAAAAAAAAAACTTTATTCAAATAACCAAACTTTTTTTTCCGCCTAAATATTAATTAAAATATTAAGTCAAGTTTTTTGCATTTTGGCAAGAACACACTTCTCTTCGTATTCCCTTGGATGAGTTCGTTTTCGATGAGCGTACATATTTGCACTTGATCTAAATGTTTTCGAGCAAAATGTGCAGGTGTACAAAAAAGCTTCGCCAGTATGTAATGTTGTGTGTTCCTGAAAACGAATGAAAATTCACTCTCACAATGGTCATTCAAATAGAAAATCGTACACTTACCCGTAATGTTTGCTTCTTTTTGAATATTTTTCCACACACCGAACAGGGAAATTCATTTCTAGTTTTAACTGAACTATCAATATCAGCATGAACATTTCGGACATGAAGTCTCAACGATTTCTTATTGCTCGATACACGGCCACAATATTTGCATGTTTCTGTTGCCGCATAATGACGACGAATATGATCTTTTAACGTATCCAAATGTTTGAACCATTTTCGACAGAGGTCACATTGGACTCGCTGATCAATATTCGTGTGTTCGACTTGATAGTGGCGTTCATAGGATTTGGAGCATTTAAAAAATCTTGCACACACATCACAAACTCTGCAAATCAAATGGAAAATAAATCACATTAAATTCACCAACAACCGCAGCCATGTGGCATTCATTTACCGTGAATCGGATTTGTTGTGAACCTTTTCGACGTGTAAACGTAAATAGGCTGGCAAAACAAATCGTTGGCCGCATTCCATTTCAGAGCACACATACGGTCGCTCTTCCTTCACGGTATGCTTCATTTTGAGATGAGTGTTCAACAAATGCTTTTTAGCAAATAATTTGCTGCATTGATCGCATTGATAATGACGTTTATCATTCGGTACATGCATACTGGTTATATGATCCCGTAAACAAACATTGTCTTGAAAGCATTTACTACATTCATCGCATCTGAAAAAATTACCATGCAACAAATAGAACAAAATTGATAAATTAGTAATCATTGAAAGGACACATAATTGATTTAACCGAATGCAGAAAAAAACCTACTTAAAAGCCTCTGGATTATCATGCCAAGTACAATGTTGCAGAACTCGTCCAATGCGTCGAAATTTTCTATTACAACATATTACGTATCCGGCACGATTGTGAGCATCGGAAAAATGCACTTGAATATCGGAAAATGATTCGAATGTTCGATTGTCACTGCAAATATCACATTTCAATTGAACATAACGTAACAATTTCTGTGTGTCTTCGCCAAGAAAATCCATCGTTGCTCGTACGGTAATTTTGCTTTTGGATTTATTCGATGGCCTGGATGCTCTTGGTTGTGGTTTTTTATCCAATTTTGGCGATGTTTTGGTTCGTTTTTTTGGCTTTTCGTCGATTTCATCTTCTGATGTGTCATCGGATCCATTGTAATCATATTCATCATCAGAATATGATGTTTCAAAGTTTCTTTCACTTTCATTATCACTAAATAAAACATCTTTGCTGTTTTCCGTCTCGTCAATTTTACGCTCATTACATTCAACTATTTCCACTTCAGTATTCTCCAAATTAGCCGATGGTTCTTCATTCGAATTATTATGCTTGAGGTCTGCCGTTTCGGCCAAATGTTCGCAATCATTTTCAAAATCAACGTTTATCGTACAAAATGGTTCAAGATATGTGGATTTCTTATCGTCATCGAGCACCGTTTCATTCAATTCACATTTGAATTGACTACTATTCCGAATGCTTTCCACTTCCATATAATATTGGCTTGGATCATCGAACGAAACAAATTGTCCATCATCTTTTAAGAAATGCTTTTCGTAAACGTTTTGGATGTTTTCAATTTGTTCATAGAATTGCTTGAATTCGATGACTTTGTTCCAACACATTTTGCATATGTGCATTAGAAACTCATCGTCGGCCATTCTTAAATCTTTTTTCTGTGAACAATTGGATGTTGGGGGCATTAGTAGTGCCAAAGGGCAAAAACATTCAAATCAATTGACATTATATATACTCACCATAAATGAAATGTTATATTTTGTGAGAATTGTCTCATTGTCTGGACTCTGAATGATAAACGTTGAATTGAATCCATTTGCTAAACACAAACGGCATAACAATAATTTATCTTCTGGTATTGGTTTTGTTTCCATTGTTTCTTCACAAATCGTAGTTTCCATTCGACTTTTTGATGCAATAAACTGCTAATTCGATGAATTTTCTAATCATATCCACGGTAACTAAATTCACTTATTCATTGAAAGTGAATTTTTTCTCCTTTGTATTATTGTTCTTTTTTTTCATTTTGCTAAGCTGTTATTGGGAATCTAATCGAAATGTCAAAATGTGCTGTCACACAAAATGTCAACGGAATGGATTTTGTTGTCGTGTAAACCATTCGCTGACTGACAGAAACAATTTTGAATTTAAATCCAATTTTTTCACCATTCAAAATTGTTATCACCATCAAATTGTATTGAATGTTAGTGATAACATTATTTCATTTTCATTTCGATAAAATCATTGATATTATAATGAAAATCTTATAGAGACCATATCCCAGAGGTGATACGTAGTACAGTGATTGTGCTTAACAGCTTTGTCATACCTCAAATATAAACCTTGATATAATACTGTTCTATAAATAGATGATGAGTGATGACAATATTGAGAACACCAACGATAGTTGATACAAAATATTTAAAATGAATACATCATTTTTTGTTTTGATTTTGTCCATTTTGGACTATTTAATTCAAATACTAGAAAGAATGAAACGCAAACTGGAAAATTACCAAAGATCATCAGTTTCACCGGATAATATCACCAAGAAACAAAAAGAAACATCTTCACCAAATACACCAGCCATACCAAGTCAAATGTCAGCTACTAATTTAATGAATTATGAAGAGGAAAGATTGAAAACATTTGAACGTAATTGGCCACATAAATCCATTGATCCACGTGAATTGGCTAAAATTGGATTATATTTCGTTGGGCAAAGCGATACAGTTACATGTCCGTTTTGCAAGGAATTTTTTAGCCACCTTGATAGTTTTGAACATGCGTTAAAAATGCATCATTCTAATAGTTGTCCATTGATTTGTCGATTCAAAACATCAAATGTGCCCATTCAACCAGGTAATTAGTTCTCAATCTCATTTGATTTAAAATTTATCTTATTGTGTTTACCATTTCGCTTGCAGAATCTGATTTATATGATTTGTTACCACCAAAAAACCCTCTTCAATTTATAACTTCAAATGGACGTGTACTTACTAAGCGTAAAGCGATCCCAGGCTAGTTTGCCCCGCCTGAAAATCAACTACCGAAACCAAATTGCTATAACGTTTGCATTTTTGCTCATTTGCATTAATCGTTTCAGATGATCGTTCTCTAGTTGGTGCTAATTTGATAAATTAAACGTATTTAAGACGGATCACAATCGATACGAATATAAGAATAAAAATACAAATAATGACATATAAAGCTTTTTTTATTGGAATAATTCAAAATAAAAATGAAATAAAAATATGTTAATTTGACTTTTTTTCGACGTGAGTGAGTGAGTGAGAAAAAACAATCGGTTTGAATGAAACTGATATTTTGCGATTGTGTGTTACTGAATTCCAGACCGTGGAATGTGAACCAAGCGTCAGTCTCATCAGCATTTATTTGTATATACTTGCTACACGTGAAAATTGACATTTAGTGAAAAATTTAGAAGCACAAAAAAAACACACAACCATTCTGTGCATTGTTGTTGCCAAAATTGCCAAAGCCAAAGACTAATTTCTATAATCGACAAAAAAAATGGATGCAGATTTTCGTGCTCATTTTCAAAAACCGCAAAATTACAAAGAACCACCGGCTCAAGAATTACGATCAAAAACCATTCATCCAAATTTGAATTCAATCGATTACAGAAGCCGAGTACCAGAAACAAATCAACCACAATTGCTACCATTTTACGAAACACTCACCACCAATGCGGACCAATCGACAATTTTGCTGGCCACAAATTCGTACACCAGCCGATTATGGAATGGATCGATTTTTGGCTATGAACAGTTTGACGATGTTGGCAAAATTGATGCAGCCAAAATAAAATTATCGATCGATTCAAATGTTAAAGGTGTTCAGTTTGCTAGTAAACAGATTATTGTTTTTGGTACAGCATGCGGTTCACTGCAACTTTGGTCAACACAATCGGAGATGCGACAAAAAAGTGGCTACAGTTTGTACAAAATTTCCGCCAAATCTGAACATTCCGGATATATTGATGCAATGGATTTGCTTGGTGGAGAGGTTAAAAACAAAGTCATCACCGGATCATCAGATGGTTGCATAAAAATTTGGGATCTTATTACTGATTTGGTGTCCGAGAATGTGTATCGGTATGCACATTGCGGCATTGTCAAAGGTATCTCCAGTAAACCAGGTTCGGATTTCATGTTTGTCAGCTGTTCACAAGATCGTTTGCTATCAATTTGGGATAAACGTTCCACAAAACCTGTCATCAAATTCTGTGAAAATCCAAGAGTTGAGAATACAGCATGCTTATGGCAATGTATTAGTGGCAAGGAGTTTATAAATTTGGGCGATGTAAGTGGTGACGTTTTCATATACGATCCACGAAAATTGAATGAAACATTGGCGACGAAACACTTTTTCGATCGTCCCATTCACAAATTCAAGGTCTCACCAAAGGGAAATGTGTTGAGCGTTTTGGGACAAAGTGAAACAATCAAATCATGCACCAATGACACAAACATGACAATTCTTCAGGAAATCGCACCGTCTACTGACTATGTTCGAGATATTTGCTGGTCAACGAAAGCGAATCAAGAGAATACATTTTACACCGTTGGCTGGAGCAAAAGTGTTGAAAAGAATACATTCAAAAATCTTTGTTCCAACTAAAAATCATTTTAAGCTAAATTTTTGTAGGAATCGAAAATTTTAATTTTAAATACGAAAATAATTTTATTTCAAACCAGAATGAAACAAAACGAATATTTTTGTAATGCATTGCGTTATTTAGCTAAACATGATCAATACATTTGAACAATAAAAATGAAGAAATAAACAAAAACAAAACCAAAAGTTTGTTTCTAAAAATTTCGCAATATAAATGCCTATTCAACACCATTTGTTGATGAGACTTCGCCAATCATTTCTTCACCAATAGTGTGACAATGCCCATTGGCCGTTTTGGCCTCCTTCTTTTTAACACCATTGGTAGTGGCCATTGGTTTATTGGCATCTTTAACACCGTTTGTAGTAACTGGTTCTATATCGGCAGCCAGGAATAATGTATGTTGACCACCTGACGATATACGAATCACTTTTCGATCTCTAACTTGTGCTCCAGTCAACAAAACGGGCTCATTCTGATCCTCATCCGATCCACAGCCGAGCTGCTGATTTGAACCCATACCCCAGCTGTAGGCTTTTCCCGTATCGGTAACCGCAAATGAGCAACATTCACCGCATTCCAATTGAACGATGTTCAAATTTTCTAATGCTTTGATGGGTGTCAATGTGTCAACAGTTTCTCCAGCAACATTGCCGAGCCCTAAACGACCGTAGTCCTTGCGACCGATAGCAAAACATTTATCATCATTGGTTAATACTAGCGTATGATGTTGACCACCTAAAATTAAATTATCGCAATATTAACGGGGTTTTTTTCTATTCTATCTTTTTTGTTTTGTTAATTCAATGAACTGTATCGTACCTGTTATCAATTTAACATTTTCAAATGAAGTCAATTGTGGTGTGAATATAGTTTCGGAATTCTTTTTATTGACTCCGAGTTGGCTGTAGTTATTCAATCCAAATGCGAATATAGCTCCGTTAGCACGATTCCTAACGAATGTGCTGTGAACAACAACAAAAAAAGAGAAAAAATCAATATTTTATCCAATGTTTGGGTTCGGATAGGGGCTTCAAATCCAGCTTACCAATAAGTGGTGGTCCAAATTGCATCGACAAAATTAAAACGAGTAGTCAATAAAAGTCCTGGTTGTAATAGTTGTGTTTTACCGCGCCTAGTTTCACCCGACGATGATCTATTTGTAACTCGACCCAATTGACCCTGTTCGGCACAACCAACCGTATACACTTTTCCACGTTGTGATAGCAAAACTAAATGATCAGCACCCGATTTAATGTCAACAAATTCTTCGTCTGGTACAACTTCAACTGGAAATTGCTGTTTGCCCTTAATATTAAGTCCCATTGTTCCGTGTGAATCACGGAATGAACCGCATGCAAATGCTCGACCATCTTTTAATAAGAAAGCCGAATGTGAATCACCGGCTGTAATTCGAACACATTCACCGGGTAAATTAACTTGTTGTGCTTTATATTCGGAACCTTCTTCACTTGTATCCCGACCAAGTGCACCTTCATCATTGCATCCAAATGACCATACTTCACCGTTTAATGTCAAAAACAAGCTATGCATTCCTCCGGCTGAAATTTCAACAACTTTTGCATCTGAACTATTAATAACGAGTGTGGGTCGTGTTTTTTCGGCAATGTCATCGTTAAATCCCAATTGGCCCACTTCATTTTGGCCACAGCTCAATAAATGTGCATATTTTGTTAATGGTTCCGGGAATGGTAATCTTAAATCTGCCAAAAACCAAATTCAAATCACGTGAATGCAGGATTTGGAATTATTTGCTTTAATGGGCATTTACCTCTTATTGATGATCGCCTGCCGCCATCGTTTCCTTTTTTTGTTTTGAAATCCGGCAATTCATTAGCGCTGCCATTCATTTCGGATGCTTTTCTTTTTCCATTAACTGTTGCTGCCATTTTGAACATTAACTAAACAAACAGCGAGATGTGGGGATTTTTTTTTCAGAACAAGATTAGACTGAATTTTAACAATTGCATGCAAGAAAACAGCGAAATGCAACGAAAATGGACACTTACAATTTGCTTAAAAGTATTTTGAAGACGTAAAACTTTATGGAATATTCTCAAATATATATTATTATTTTTTTTTTCAGGCAAGCGCTACATAAACAGTGCGTGTGATCTAGAAGAACTGGCGGTAAATTATGCACATGCACGCATTCATAGCAAACAGCCGATGCTCAATTGACAATTTTACTTGCGGTTATGTTTAGACAGAAATGTCTATAGTTTTGTCAATTGGTTGATTTGCAACGATAAGACGATTTTCTTTCGAAAAATGGAACATTTCTGCAGAAATATTGCATATTTATTGATTGACTATTTGTTAATAAGACTAATTCATGTCAAAGGAAATAAATCGAAAAAAATAAACAATTTCATTTGCATGCTGGCTCAGAATTTTTGATCAACCAATCCAAATAGCATCGTATTTATTCAATACTTTTTGGTATTACGAATTACAATTTGGTTATTTCTAGTGAAATCTATTCTTTATTCCATACAAATTTATAACATTTGGTCCTTAATTATGTGGTTATTACTTCAGCTGTATCATCATCTGCGCTTTCCTTAATTCTCCGTAGTTGTTCAGCCTTCATAGTTGGTTTAACTTCAGTAAAGTATTTATATCCAATATATGATAAATACCCGAATCCAACGACAGTAATGCCCATACAAACGGAAGCGACACTTTTATGTAGGATATCGTACAGCCTATTCTTGGCACGGGGCTTGATCAACATCTTTTTTAATTTTTTTTAAATTTCAATATTCCTCCAAAAAGATGTAATGCTCTGTGATATCCGTTCAGCTTCCAATCAGAGCTACTAGTTAGGTTATGGAAACAAAAACATTCAAGTAATGTCAAATTTTTCAGCTCGGCTGAATGTGAAGTTGGCTGCAGGTCATCAACAATCATTGCCCATGACATTTGCCGGTTTATCGAGTAGAATTGTTGATAATATAAAAATCATCTGATTGAATTCTTTCTACTTTTCACCTTTAAACGAAATTTCAATAAATTCCAAACGCATTGGCATAAAAAAGGTAACCAATCAATTTGCATCAATAAAATTAAAAAAAAAAATTCTCATCAAAGTATTGCTGAATTCCTCCTTCCTAGAAAGGATTTTCCAATAGGAATCGTTTTAATTATTCTCATTTCTATCGTTCGTATAATTTGTACAGAACACACATAATGACTCAAATCAAGTTGGTTGCATCAAACAAATGCTATGGTGGCTATCAAAAGATTTATTCTCATCATTCAAAAGAATTGAGTTGTGAAATGAAATTTGCCATTTATTTACCACCACAATGTGACGATTCAATCACTAAATTGCCAGTTTTGTATTGGCTAAGCGGATTGACATGCAACGAATTGAATTTCATTCAAAAAGCTGGCGCTCAACGTTATGCTGCCGAATTGGGAATTATAATTGTTTGTCCGGATACATCACCGCGCGGTGTTAATTTACCCGGTGAAGATGATGCATATGATTTTGGTAGTGGTGCCGGTTTTTATTTGGATGCTATTACCGATCCATGGAACAAGCATTACAAAATGTTTACATATGTCACCAAAGAATTGATTGAAGTGGTGAATCATAATTTTCCAACGATTGAAGGTGTACAATCCATTTTTGGACATAGTATGGGTGGTTTTGGTGCATTGATTTCAGCTTTACGTTGTCCCGGTTTATATAGATCGGTGTCAGCTTTTGCACCCATCACCAATCCAATTAAATGCGCTTGGGGCGAAAAAGCGTTCATCGGTTATTTGGGCGAAGATAAACAAATGTGGAATGAATGGGATGCAACTGAATTGGCACGAAAGTATAATGGTTCGCCGATTGAAGTGCTAATTGATCAAGGTGCCGATGATGAATTTTTGCATAAAGGACAATTATTGCCGGAAAATTTTATTGAAGCGGCCAGACAATCGGAACGCGTTAAATGCATTTATAATGAACGAGAAGGATATGATCACAGCTATTTTTTTATTGCAACATTTGTTGAAGAGCATATCGCTTATCATGCTAAATTTTTGAAACAATGAACAGCCATCGGATGGATTTCAGAATATCATATATTTTTTTTTTTCATCTAATAATAATACTTAATAATTGATTTTGTCCTGTATTCCTGGAACTTGAACTGGATATCTAATTCCAAAATTTTGTGCTGAAAAATTGCTAACAATTATAATAAAAATATATTTTGCTCGTCTATTCAATGGAATCGAATCAGTAATTTTTATTTGCAGCAATTACTCATCTGATTGCATTCACCGGAACGGTACGGAAAGAAGAATAGCAAATTTGAATTTGTGCATTGATCGATCCGTTCAATAAAACCATGTAATCGTATACGATTATTTATTGTTTAAAGTATTTGTGTGAATTAAATTGTTGGATTTGTAATGCAAATAATGATGCCTATTGCTTATTACATATGCAGACAGCGCATTTTGCAATCGATTGGTATGAATTTTGTTGCTTTCCATATTATTTTCTCAATTGTGACCCTTGGTGACAGATGCGGGTCAAATTGAACAATAGGCTAACGAAAAAAAGGTGTTGCCGGGTCAAATTCAAGCGTATAAACAACAATCAATGCCACTCCGTTCGCATTGAAAGCAAAACAAGAAAAATGGCTAAAACTAAAAACGAATCAATGGCATTTTGCATCGACGTCACAAACAATTGAACGACAAAACAATTGAAATTGGTTCAAATAATAAAATTTATACAATGCACAATGCCGACTATCGTATACTGGAATCGGAAACGAAATACTACAATTTATCCTTTTCTCGGATTCGAATGACCAATGTTGGTTGAACAGGAACAGAATGAGGGAAATGAATACATTGAAAAATTGAAATTCATTTGGGAAAAATTCAAGAAATTGATGTGACCATTGGTCAAATGTCAACAATATGCCTTTAATGTGTGTGCACACAGCTTCCATAACGGGCCGCATAGATTGGTTTATTAGTTGTAAATACATTTTTAAAACGACGGGGTCACACTCGACACAATTTAAATGTACAATCAATTTCTGAAATGGATTTTTTTTTCATTCCTTCGAAAGACCAAAGCATAAAGACATTCATCATTTTTGTTACCATTCTTTCCATTTTCCATATATATGTATAATCCAAAATGAAACCCCAATTTTTGCAAAAAAAAGAAAAGAATTAAATCCGCCGGATAACAGCCGTTGGTGTGAATTCAATCACATTTTTTCCATTTTAAATACGAACACAAATTTTCGTATTACAATTCACAGTTAAATTTTTCTATTGTCGATATGTGCGGATCTTTCGGGTTTTTCAAATCAATGGATTTGCGTCTGATTTGATATATGGACATTGGAAGTTGGACATTTATGTGAATCATTGATGCGAACAAATATAAAAGATTTTTAAATGGATATTTACAGTTTTGCTCGAGATGTTATTGTTAACCCCGCGTATGTTGAGTTCAAAGGGTCCTCCATAGGGTCGAATTTTAAGAGCAATTGTTTAATCGATTGACCGTTATGCCTCAATTTCAATGCCACAACTAGGGATGAACTTTAATTTTCTTATGAAAATTTATTTATTTTTTTTTTCGCGCCTGAAATATTCTCTGCATCGATCGATCGAATTACAACGGTCCAGATTCTATTGTTCATTTTGAATTTGAAACTATAAATCAATTTTACGCATTTCCTCTTTGAGGAGGAAATGATGAGTTTCAGACCAGCCATGTTCTAAACAGCTCAAAAATTGAAACGCAATTGATAAAAATAATGGCCAGAAAAGTCGTTAAAAAGCATTTGAATTCACCAGATATTTGATAAGCTAGCGACTATAACTAAGACTTTAAATACATCAAAAATTGTAATTGCAAAAAGTATTGAAAATGAAAAATACCCAAAGAATCAGCCGACAGGCAGCCCTTTTGCGGTAGACCCATGTAAACATCAATTACAATAGTTTTTCCAGCATTAGCAATTTATTATTGTTTTTTCTTCGTTTATTTTTTTTCTCTCACCATATTCGTCATTGGTTGCCGTACAACGTATGCTGATTCTTATCGATGAGCAGGTCGCATGGCTAAAAATTGCAAAGGAAATGGTTAACGATGGCAAAATAATAAACAATAGAAAGAAAGAAAAAAAAGGTGCCAAAAAAGGCAAACACATGCTAAATGGCCTAATGGGCAAACTGTTAAAAGTACGACGAAATGACTGAGCAATGCATGCTGGCCAGCAATAACTAATATGATTTAAATGAATAGATAGAACAGTGACGCGTGCTATACCATACATTTGGTGCAAACGAAACCGTACGAAAATTTGCATACGGGAATTTCTATTCTTTTCAAAGCGGCGTCATCACTCGCTATCCAATATACGTTCGATGTCTATGCGTAAATTTGAGGCCAGTCGTCTGTTCACTTCCCCTTTGATACTCGTTCCTCGAGTGTCGTCGTTCAGTATTTATTTTTGAATATCCTTGCAATTTTATCGAGAAAAAAAAATAAACAAAATATTACAATCATTGCGTTAACTGGAATCGATTTTAATTTCATTGGTTGCCATAATGCGTCTCTTTGGCCCGAAACTACTACCAAAAATTAAGCTGATTGAAATTCATTTGTCATTATAATTATCGTTGCACAGATTCATTCTTTTTGTTGGCCGTCTTCAATTTAACAAACATTAAGCAAATGATCGAACTTATTGAATTGAACCAAGACCTTTCGTTATCTATTGACTCATATCTGGTAAAAAGTTTTCGTAATTACACAGACTACTATTGGCCGGTTGATCGGATGACGTTGAAATTATTGTCTCGAAACGGGAATTTTTTTTCATATTACCGATAATATTATGTAAAATTGCCTTTCAGGCCTCGACTTGGATCATACCGTCCAACAGTTAACAGTTTTTCAGACTTTTTCCACGAATCGATTTAATAGTTTGGTAATTAAAATTTCAAGTAAATGTTTCAGAACATACAGCGAAAAGAAGGGTTCGATTCAAAGTCGGCATCGCAGTCACACACAATACATTCATAATAATAAATAATGGTTAACCAATTTCATCCAGAAAATAAAACGGAAAAAGAATCGTCGAACGAAAATGCTTTTTATTGATTCCACGCATTCATCCAATTCTCACAAATAACGAACCATTTTCCATTTCGAATGTTTCCTATTTTTATTTCCAATTCTGATTTGATTGAATTTTCCACATTAACTAAAGTCTTCGTTCGCTTAGGCGATTCACTTGCGAACAAATAAAAGAAAAAAAAAGAATGATGAAAAAACTGAATGAAAGAGAAAACAAAAAAAAAGTTAAAAGACATGCTATTGATAAAATGGCTTGTGATAAACGAAATATACGATGTACAACATACAAACACAATCCACAAATCAAAATATAGCGATTCTAATCGAAAGAATAAAAGAAAGCAAACTTTTTTCATGCTATATCGAATAATGGCATTCACCAAAACCGTTCGATATTTATTCGTACATAAATTTATATCTCTTCGATGATGTGATTCCGAAATGCTGATATAATAATGGTTAGAAATGAGTTGAACGAAAATGTGGGAAATGATTAAGGCCGTAACGATTTTCCCAAAGTCATACAATTTTTGCTTTGCAATCATTTCATTCAATGAAAAGGAAAAAACAAAAAACAAAAGAAAAAAATTATTTCGCTTTCGTGAGTTTGAACAAGAGGAAAGTCTTGAATGAAAATTGAACACTGGACAAATATTCGAATATCCACAATCCGCACATACTATGAACGTTGATTAGGCACAAAGTTGAGAGTTTTAGTAAAGAGGAACCACAAATACGAAACGAAAATAATGACAATTCCAAAGCAGCGATAGTGTGATGCCCAATGAATGCAAAGAAAACGAAAGCTGGAAGAGAAAAAAAAACTTATAGAAAGGCAGCGGACATAACACCAACGACAACTAAAACATCATCTAACTGAATAAATAAATAAATAAATAAATGGATGGATGGATGAACGAATGAGCGAAAGAGGGTAAAAATCGTCAGCTAGAAAACCGAAAACATTAACCATTTATATTTTATCCTATGTTGGATATTGGTGCTATGGCACAGTATCTGTAACATTTTTATGTTCATCGTCTCATCTGATGCCGAGTGTTATGGTTTTTTCGTATTTTTTTTGTTTTTGTTTTTGTTTTCCTATATTCGTGTGTTCTGACTACGTGTAATATGTTCCCTGCTGAAAATTATCGGTCGATATGGGCCCAATAGAATGAGGCATTCACTTTCCAACAGGCATCTCACAGTTGCTTGTATTATAAATTTATAAGCCATTATTTACACTCATTCGCTGGCTCTTGGTTTCGATGTTGGTAACGCATATAAAATGTGTATACGTAGAAAAAGTACAATTCAGTTCATATGTACGCAATAACGCACACATAGCATCAATGTTGTTTCAAAGGCGAAAAAAAAAGAACATTCTTATTTTCAATCTGAATGCGCTGCGAAAAAAGTAAATAATCATCATAAGCGAACATAAAGAAGAGAAAAAACGGAGACACGCGCCACTCTTATTCAAACTCATACATTACACATGGAGAGAGTTGCGTATGTATGCCTGCTCGTAGCTCACAGAAGGTGTGGTTTAGCTACAGTGTTTTTTTGTCTCTGGCTCTGTATCGCATACGAATTTCGAGGGGGAACAAAAAAAAACAAGCAAGCGCTATAAAAAACGTTGATAAAAAAGTCACTTCAACGTGATTGGATGACGAGAGCTTCGTTTTTTTTTTTGCTTTCTCCCATTTATTATATTTGATTTAATAAAATGGAGTTTTTATATGGAATGCTTGTCCGAATGTATGTATGAGCTTGGGAATGAAGTAAGATTAGGAAATGTTATTTAATATACAGATGCTGCCATTTGAAATTGGGGTTGTTTTCTTGTTTTTTCTTTTTTTTTTTTTGTCTCTTTGTCGATCAGAAAAACGGAGGGCGTTGAAACATTGTTAGGAATAGTGAACCATCATAGGAATAGGAATGGTTGAAAAAACAATAATAAAGGCGATTCAATTTGAGATTCAGTGAAACTAACCATATATATATATATATGAAGTATGTATAAGCTGCCATACCATCCGCCATCCAGGCTCATCGATTCGACAACATTGTGTGAGCGAATGGAAAAAAAAAACAAAGTCACCCTCTGGCCGTTTCGAAAGGATTTGTATGCGTAAAAATTGTATTTAATGAAAATATTTTTGCACTTTTGGACAAATGCCACCCTCACATTTCGAACAAACGCACGAAACGATATATGTATATTTTTGGTTTGACTACTATTGAAATGGAAAATATTTGACATGATACTAACGCAATACCTTTGGCAAATGTAATATAATGACGCACATACAATGGCAAATAAAACAAGATTTCAAGCTAAGAGTGCAAAGCACAAGGCACATCATATCGAATGTAAATAGATCGAGAGGAAATAAAAAAGGAGAAGAAAACGGATGGATTTTATTGCATTTGGTGCAGAATAAATGAGATATCACAGTGAAAAAGGGGGCGAAAATGAAAACAAAAGAGAAAGTAACAAAAAAAAAAAACATTACACACGATAAGTAATGAACGAGAGTGAACAGTGAACGGAAACCATTTCGAACAGTCTGAACGACGTTTCGAAAATGGTATTTTTGTTTGCAAACGTAAGCAAAATGAAAATAAACGAAGGAAAAAATACAAAATTTATGATATTTTCAATATTAAAGGCAAATGGCAAATGCAAAGAAGAAAGAAGGCCTACGCACTACACATTGTTGTTCATTATTATTTTTACATGCGGCGATTCGGTAAATGACCACAACCAATGACCACCATGAATTCATGCCCATTGAAACATTATAATAATAATAATCGATGAATATGAAGGAAGAGAGAAAAACAAAAGCAAAACGCGACACTCAACAACACAGCACAGCACAGCACAGAATAAATGAGTATGCGAAGAAAAAGAAAAGAAGTGGAAAAAAGTCGTTCAAGATAATAATCATAATAATAATGAGTGTACTGGATCAACATGGATCCATATTCGATGTGTAAATTGTGAATGAAATGAATGAATGATATTTGCCGATATATATGGGCACGAGCACGGGCCCGGCCATATCATATATGATTTTAGTTGAATGTTTTAGACAAAAATAGCATACGCAGGAAACGAAAATAAATATATATATATATTGTAAAAGAAAAAAAAGACACATCATTGCCATGGACCCTGTATTATTATTTTGGACATCGAAAATACCAAATGGAATGGACACATTCTGCGAATTATTGTTATTATTGTAGGGGGAGGAAAAAGCCAAGCTAGAAAAAAAAAGAAGTGAAAACGAAACGGAATAGAACGAAACTCATATGGAACAAAGATAACAGAAGATAAAGTTTTCGTTTTCATCAGCATCTATCTGAAATTCAGTTTCCAACGGTAAATTTCGCTTTGTCTCCATCGTCTTGTTCTTGAAGGGAAAAAAAGAGAAAAAAGAAAGAGAAATGACAAAAACAAAGACCGAATTCGATGTCGAAATGAATGAATCCGTCCAAATCCGGATAGAGTTCGAAATGAAAAGATGAAAGTGAATTGTGTGGTAATTGCACAAACAAGAATCGGGATTGAATTTGAACAACAAAAAGGAGGTGGTTTTAGTGAATGTATCGTTAGTTTGTTGAACATAAAATCGATATGAAAAAAGCGACCCTTCGAAACAAATCCACAAACGATCAAAATGGCCAAAGAAGACAACGGATAGCAAAGAAACGATGTCAGCAAATTTTGTGCAAATGATTTTTTCCATACACCACACGCGTTGTATTTCCTTTTTTTTCGCCCGCTCAAATTAAACCAAAGTAAATTGTCTTTTGTTGTGTTCTTTCACAGCGAATATCGAATGTTGCCGAAGTAAAAAAGAGGAAGAAAAAATATATCGCACAGCCTCAATAAATACCATTTAGAAGAATTTTATACGCTAAAATGAAATCGAATCCATTCATTTATTGAGGAAAAAGCGAACAACATATCGTTGTCGTTTCCTTTTTGACCAAAATGAATGGCCATAAAACAAATGAATCTTTTTTTTTCCCCCTCAACATACACAAAACCTCTTTTTCCATTGCAAAAATATATAGATATATTTTTCCCAAAAACGATTCGATGCCATATCACCGAATAGGCCGTATCGCATTGTGTTGTTTTTCACAACGGTAAATGTCACGATTGTTTTTCATGAAATGTGCGTTTGTGTTTGTGTGTGTGTGTATGTTCGATGTTCACCAAGTTGATGGTTATTTCATTTGACAACGCAAATAAAATAAAAATTCGCTGAACAAAATTTATTTATTGCATGCTGTTTGCTTCTTCTTTTTCATCTTCTTCTTTTTCGTCTCTCATCTTCATTCGTTTTTGTGTGAGCGATAAGCGATACACGATACACGAGAAGTTGGTGCGCGAAAACACCAATAAAAGCAAAGACGAGAAAAAACCACAATCAGAGAAAAAAATGGAAGACAAAAGGTTTCTATGGTTACGGGTTGCAGGCCAATGGTCCCTTCGTCTAATTTTTTATTTATATATTGTACTTATATATATATGTGTGTACAATGTACATCGAACCAAATCGAAAAGCGAAATGAGATTTAATTCGAAGAAAAAAAAACAAAAAGAATTTAATACTTTTATCAGCTTTTGGATTATAATGAACAAGTTTCACTTTCCACACAATTGCATCCTGTAACTTATAAACATAATTTATAACTACAGTTAGAAATTGAATCTGGATTTAAATGGAAACAATGACATAATATGCATAAATCCATGCGGTTTCAGACCCAGAACTCGAAAATTATTATTATTTATGTGAAGCATCAACAACAATTTAACAACAATCTCTCGTTTCGGTGTGCCTAACAAACAAAACATAATGGAAGTTAACAATAATGCGATACGTTTTCGGCTGCTAAAATCGTCCATAGTCGACAATGCACACCAAAATCCAGTTAAACACACATTCAACATTCAATTAAATGAAACAATGACCGAAAATGATTGCCAATAAATAAATGTGTCGTTTGGCTAGTTGAAAATTGCGTTCCATACTGTGAGTGGGCCACAGAGTAATAGTCATAGCCGATTAAGCATCGAATATTTGGAATATGCTTAATGATCATAGGTCTTTTAGTTCATAGAATATGAACATTAGTGTTTAGGTTCAGAAAATGCTTAACCATTTCCATCCATAATAATGCTAAACTTTAATTCGATTGAACGAAATGCATTGCATGTTATTCGATCATTGAATTGATATTGAATCAATAATAATAATAATGAAAAAAAATATACTGAATTGTTGCCGTGATTCAATTGATGTTTTCAATTCACTTTCAATTTCGAAATAACAACAACATTGCAATCATTAATGGCAGCAGCACAGTGTGCGATGGCGCTAGAAAGCGGTAATCAATCTCAATTATTCATTCATTCATTCGCATTTCGCATCACGTATGCATAATGATAAACTTTTCGATTGCTCCATTTAAAGATGAAATTGTTCGTTTGATTGGTCCAAATGTAGGAATTCACGAAGGAGTCATTTCATGTCAAATGTCTGTTATACGGCACAAGACAATGAAATCCATGATAAATAATGACGGAACATAAGAAGTTTTTATGATGAGTTAATTTCATTTTGATCACAATTTCAAGATTTTATTTGGTGACAATCGACCATTTGGTAATTCGGTTTGCCGAATTATTATTAATCGATAGTTTTTCAATAATAATAATCGATAACCGATAGAGCACAAGATAATTTCTCCTTTCTCTCTCTCTTTCTCTAAAATAGAACAAATTCGCAACAATGCAAATCGAAACAAAAAGACAAAAAAAAATAGTAATCAGCATCGTCTTCATTGGTTCTTTCTTTTATCGTTCTGTGTCTTTTGATCCATCGTTCGCAACTCTATTTCCGCCTGCGAAGAAGATGAAAAAAATAAAACGAAATCGGATAAAACACGGAGCTCGATTCTCATTACCAATATCGGCCAACAAAATACACACACTACAAATGTTTATGTAATGGCAAATATTCTTGTCTCATTTCAACATAATGTGAGTCACATGCATTGGATTGGTTTTTAGCTGAATTTCGTCGAACATATAACAATAAAAGCGACCTTTGACAATGAATTCATGCATTGAAAAAATCATTGAAATACCAAATCAAAGTACATATACGATAAAAACAGTGGCTTTCACATTCACTCCGATTCATCTGAATTCTACATATATACCACCATCGGATGACCATATACTCTCATCTATATTGTACAGGATCCTGCATTAACACAAATACGAAAATAGTTTGGTACATGTTGCATACAAAATAGAATCCGGACTCCGGCATTAGAATGAACATAACGCAAAGCATTTGGGCACGATAAAGAGTGAAAGAAAAAAAAGAAAAAAGTGAAAATGGCTCGACCTTTGACGGCACGCATGAGTGACAGAGATAGAGTGAAGCGCATTGACGTTTTTGTTGTTGTTGTTGTACGACGCATCGTTCGTTACGTTTGAACAAAAAAAAAAACCAATAAATGTTCAAAACGATTCGAACGACTTTGTGTTTTATCAGATTTTTGTCGATGCGTTCGTTGTTCAAAAAACGAAATCAGTCTGTGCCCATAAAGCGACAGAGCAAGACGTATTTTTATCAAGTTCCCACAACAACAACAATAAACAAAAAAAAAGGAAAATTGAAAAAAATAAATAAGAGAACATAACGGAAAACGGTCGAATCCATTTCAAATTGATATTTTTCTTTATTTATTTTTTTTTTTGGACTTTGTGCATTTTTTCCCAAATTTAACGTTTCGTTTAGTGTTTGAACTTTGTTCAAAGTGCTGGAGGTTTTTTATTTATTATTTTTGTTTGAAATTTTTTAAAAAACGCCTGATCCAGAATCGACGAACAAAATTTGAAAAAGAAACAAATTGAAAAGAGGTGAGTTTTGTTGTAACTTTTTGCAGTAGTTTTTGCAAGCATTGTGTGTTTGTGTGAATTATTAATTGATTAGTGATTAATGAATTATTGTGTATCGATTTCCATAAGTTTATTGAGAAAGTGTAAAAGAATGTTAGAATGAAAAACAAAATCGAGAAAACAAAATTCCAAATGACATTTTGAGTGTTTTGAAGCGCATAAAATTCCAATAACACGAAATAGGAGATAGTAATTGAAATTGAAATCCCGTACAAATAGATTGTGCTCCATATTATTTTGTTCAATTTTTGTTGTTGAAGCAACCACTCGAGATTGAAAAAAAAAGTTTTATCGTTGTTGGAAATTAACGTTGTTTTGAATAGTTACACCAAAGTACTTGAAAATGTCATCATTTGAATCATTCATTTTTTCCGAAATTTATCTATTTGAAAATGTTTTAATGATGTTCAAGAGAACCTGGCTCGCCTTTAAATGGATTATTTCCAAAATCGATTGAAAGTCAAATTTTTTTGTTTGTTTGTTAATGACGGTCTCTTTTTGGGGAATAATGATGTCCACTTACCAAATCAATTCCATTACGTTGCCGTATACATATAGCCATGTGCTGTATAATAATTGTTGTTCAAATGATTTATGTTCCCCGCTTCTTTTACGAACGTTTTACGTGGAAAGGAAAAAAAAATTTGAAAAATTTTACCAAAGAAAGGATTTTGCCCTATATATTCAAAAAAAGAAAAAGAAGAAGAAGAAAGAGACGATCTATTGCCCGGTCATTGAAGGGCAATAAAATTAGTTAATCTGTAAATCGAATGCAAACATGTTGAACATTCTCATGCTTCAGGCATCCAATGTAATATATATATATTATATGCTGAATTTTGTCGTTCGAAGAAATGAAAGATGCAAAACACTAAAAAGCAGAGTCCGGTAATTTTCAAGTTTACAACACTTGATTGTTTAGTGCCGGGTTAGAAGAGTAAACAAAATGTACAAATAAAAGAAAATCTTTGTTCAAGCATTTCCTTTTTTCTCCAGCAAAGTCACTTTTTGACATCATTATGAAGGGTTTTTTATTTTTATTGTAACAAACGAAATATGAGAAAGATGGGAATGGAAAAAGAAAAAAATATTACTTTCATCTAATACAAATTTTTCAAAAATGGGCAAATGGGTCACATCGTAAAATTTATCTTTTTATTGCTCATTTTTTTTTTTTTGCTCTCATTCCGAAGCCTTCACAAATGATCATATTTCATATTCATAATAACGTTTATGAACTAGAAAGAAAAAAAATTGGTTCCTTTTGCAATTGTAAGAATATTGTTTCCGAGAATTCCGGACAATTTTACCATTTTCGGTACAATTTTTTTTCGTTTTGTTTTTTTTTTTGCTTGCTGGACACAAAAAATTAACTCTAAATTCTTTTCACATGTGTAACGTGTATGCATTGTTGTATTGCTATCGCTATATAATTGAACAAAAAGTTCCAGTCAAGGGATTAGGAGTCCGTCAGACGGAAGGTACACGGTCACGGATGGGCAACCGAAGGAAAGACTCTTTGTGTCATTGAATTTTTGAGGAAAAAAGAAGGAAAAAAAAATCAAAACTATTTATGATCGATTTGGATGGCTCAAATGAACGGCGGACCGACTAAAGACAAACACAATGGAACAAGTTGTTTGTTTGTTTAGTTTCATTTTTTTATCGGGTCGACGCCATTTTGTTTCGAAAAATCAGAGAAAGAAAAAACGACCAAAACCAATTACGTATGTTTTCGAACAAAATCTCCCCTCAATATATAAAAATAACACATAGATTGCCGTGAGCCAATCACATACTATACCCGTATCGTCATGCATTCTAGCCAGTATGTTGAATGTTCAATGTTCAACGAGTACGCATATAGTATGACGCGAAACAAATACCAAGCGCACACACAAAAAACATGGTTTCAATGACTAAATAATAAATGTACCGAGTCAATGTAAATACGCGTTTATTTTCTAAACTCATCAATAAAAACCAGTATGTGAATGTACACTGTACAGGGCTTGTATATATGAACAACGAAATCTATTCTGATCATGGATATTTTTTTTTTCTTTCTTTCTTTTTTCTCGCTTCATTCGATACGCTCGGTGAAGCCAAAATGCGACAATTTTCAAACGAAGTTTATGATTTTTTTTGTGTTTTTTCTTCACTCCAGTTTATTAAATAAATGGAAAAAAAAGTGGCGCATGCGAATCGAGCCTGAAATTTGTCAAGTATTTTTTTTTCTGGGTTTCGATTAAGATTTTCGGTCGAGTTTGTTGGAGAGAAAAAAAACGGAATTAGAAGATGAGAGCCATAACGGTATGGGCAATCGCCTTTGTTTTTGTTACAATGTTACATTTACAACGGCAATTTTATTGATACAACAAACATTTGGATTGTTTCTTATTTCCAGTCCATAAGTCACAGCATTAAAATGTATACAAACCATTAACCGTTTTAGTATATACTATAGTATATAAATATAAAATATGAGCGCGTTCTCATTGTTTGATTGCATACTCAATACAAAAACAATAATCAAAATAGAAATGATATAGGCATCGAACGAAAGACGAATGAAAAGAAAAAACGTATCTATTCAATTGAAGAGAGCAAATGACGAAGCCAAATGAAATGGAATGTCAATATTTTCATAATAACTCACACAACACACATTAGATTCACTTGCAGGCCTGTCGAACGAGTCGAACGATTCCTCGAACATTTCGAAAACAATGAAATCAATTATATTTCCGAATGCATCAAGTTAATCTTGGATTTTGTTTTTTTTTTCTTTCTTTTTTTTCGTGTTTTTATTTCAGATAGCGTAACGGTACCCAAACCGATACACACACCACACACACACACACAGTTCAAATAATGCACAATTGGGAAACAATGTCACAAAGTATTGGTTTTGAACAAAGTTGGTCAAATATGGCCAATGCAATCATCAAATCAGAGCCACAAACCGAACTACCATTCAATAATAACACAATGATGTGTAATGGTGATTCGAGTCCAACATCACCGCACAGTATCGGAAGCGATGAATCATTACGGCCAAATATTTATTATAATGATGCATTACAAACACTTATGAACAGTAGCAATTTGCATCGGCCACTTGGTTTCAATCCATTAACACCGCCCGGCTATCCAAATGCATGCCTGTTACGAACAATGAACGAGCTGACAAATAATGGCCAAGAAGTTACACCATTGCCTACAACACCAACGCATCGATTTTCAAAAACTGAAAATTCCTTTAATTCAGCACCGTTAACACCTAGCCATACACCACCAATAGACGAAACACCACCAAAATCACCGAAATTCACATGCGATGCATCCGACAAAGATTGCAATGAATTGGAAATGAGTTCAATGTCAGGCGATGATTCAAAATCATTGTACAGTGATTACAATCAAGAGATTACCGCTCCAAAAGTAAATTCACATGGCAAAATAAAAACGCATAAATGTAAAAGTTGTGATTATGTTGCTGTTACAAAGGTTGATTTTTGGGAGCATACAAAACAACACATAAAACCAGAAAAACGAATTCAATGCAAAAAATGTCCATTCATTACCGAATATAAACATCATTATGAGTATCATTTGCGTAATCATGAAGGTTCAAAGCCATTCAAATGTCCCGAATGTAATTATACATGTGTTAATAAATCCATGTTGAATTCTCATTTAAAATCTCATTCGGATATTTATCAATATCGTTGCGAAAATTGTTCATATGCAACAAAATATGTGCATTCACTGAAATTACATTTGCGAAAATATCAACATGAGCCGGCATTACCATTGGACAGTAATGGTGAACCGGATACAGCGCCAGTTATTGATGTGTATGGAACACGTCGTGGTCCAAAGAAACGTTCATCCAAATCGGCCGCAAAAAAAGCGGCCAAACAACATGCCAAACTCCAAAAAGTAGCCAAAGAAAGCAAACAATTAGGAGCATCGAATCGAACACAAACACCAAATCAAATTTCAAAATTACCACCACCATCACAACAACAACAACAACAGCAACCGCAGTCACATCCACAATCCCAGCCCCATGCACAACACTTACAACAGCCAACATCTCAATTTCCAAATTTATTTTCTGGAGCATTTCAAAATATATTTTCGGGAAATTATTTACAAAATTTAAATTTCATGCAAATGTTGGCCGCCCAACAGAAAGTTTTATCTCCATTGTCACCGAATAATTTCCGTCATTTTGGACGTGATGCGATCGGTGCAGCAGATGAAGATGATGAGGACATGCAATTGAATGAATCAAATGCCGATTTGGATTTGTCACAATCGGAAGAACCATCATCGTCGGTGCCAAATCATGTGACCAGCCAACAATTGAATGGCCAACGACGAATCAGTGACGATGAACATCCAATTCATTTGCAGCAATCAAATACAACACCAACCGATCAATCAACCAAAATTTCCATCGTTTCACCACATCATTCACACCGTGAAACGGAAAATGTTTGCCGTGAATCCATCCAAGAAATCAATGATGACAATCAAACCAAAGCCCATCATTGTAAATATTGCGGAATTACCTATGTGAATGCCGTTCTTCACACCATTCACATGGGATTTCATTGTAATAATGAAGTTTTTACGTGCAATCGATGTGGCGCCAAGTGTGCCGATCCAATTTCATTTAATATGCACATTAATACGGTCGCGCATCCATGAACATTGATTTTGGATTTGTTTTCGTTGTATCATAGATCATAGATATAGAAAAAACTATACAGATAAGTATACAGTATACAATGTATCATCATTTTGAAAATTCTAATCGATAAGCACGTACGATGAGTGTGACATGCTCAATAATTAATTTATTATTATTTGATTTTAATTTGGGGGAAAAAAATAAACAAAGCTCCAAAAAAGAAATGGACCGAATGAAACAATATGAAAACTAGTCACACAGAACGGAACATGTGTAAGTAAATGGAAAATGGTATGGCACGGGCCGACCGAATCGACTGCCCGAATCTTCTTTCACATTCGGAAGTGATTTTCGAGTAACAAAAAAACGGAAAATAATTAAAGAATAAAATTGCAGCGATGACCAAAAATAGTAGTCAAATATATATGGTTAGAGAGAGAGAGAGAGCGAGTTTTCATCGAATTGTCGTTTCCTCGATGGAATACATTCGGTATGATTGAAAATTGAAATGTTAGGGCTCAACTAGTGGTTTGATGAGTAGTTTTAAAATCCATAAATTAATGAATAATAAATAAATGAAGACAAAAAAAAAATACCTCATTCGTTGTTTGTAAGGAAAATTCTATATTTTCTATTGTATTACACGAGAAGCAAAAAAAAAATACCCCCCACGGAAGACACAAAATGTACAATCTTGAATTCTGTTTGGGGCTGATTGAGAGCATTAAATCAAAAACGAAAAACGCACCCGGTTTCAATCCGTTCAAATGGATTGGTACCATTTTATATTTTCTAAGTTTTCTTTTTTTTTTTCTTAAATCGTTGCATATAAAAAAAAACCACCATTTTTTTTTTCGTAATACTTTAACAATTCTGGCAATTTTTTCATTAGTTAAAAGTTGAATAGAAAGAAACCCGTATCTTATCCCAATTTTCAAAATTTAGCTGATAAGTTTTAATTCAATGAATTCCCCTCGATCCACGTGGGTAGACCTGATTTCATTTTTGTATTATTCTTTATTTTTATCCATTAAATAAATATAAGGCTAGTTTGATTCGATGTAATTAACTTAATTCGATTTTATCATTGAAATATTAATGATTAATTTAATAGTAATTTAAAACCATTTCATTTTCATTTAATCAACGACAGTTAAATGTTTTCTCCCATTTGTTTTCTTTTTTTTTTGGTAAAATTTTCAAATGAAAAATGACATGAAAGAAGAAGAAAAATAAATAAAATAAAATTGAAACATTGAACAATAAAAAAATAAAAATCCGTATATAAAAATGCGCTATGTTTGATTTGAATAAAAAGACGGGAACGCCTTTTTATGGGAATAAAAAATGGCACGCGATCAATTCTAAACAAAACAAAACCAAAATCAAAACCAAAAAAAATAGGTGAAAAAAGAACCCCTCGAATATAAGAGCTGCTCTGATTGGTTCAAATCGAGTCATCGATCGAAGATAAGTATATTTGTGTCAGGATGGAGAGGAAAAAAAAATTGAACCTTTGAACTGAACACGCGCTTCTTTCATAATTTATTTATTATTCCATTGAATAATACCATCATCGTCTGTTGCTCTTTCTTTATTTTTCTCATGTTCACGGAATCGTTTAAAAATTATCGCATAATAGCGTGTAAAAATATAAAGAAAAAGATCCATATCATTTGGTTGATGACGGTCTTTCAACTGAGGGCAAAAACTCAAAAGAAAATCTATTCATAAATGAATGTTTTGTCATTTGAAAAATGCTTCCTTGAAATTATTTTTATTTTTAAAAACGGAAGAGGCAACCACATTTACGCAAATGTATCGAATTCCCAATACGGAGGGCTAACAACTGAAAAATGGGCGAAACGGAAAAGAAAAATATACAAAATAAAATCATAATAATCAAATAAAGGGAAGAAAAATCAAAATGTCAAAAGATTTCTTCCTATTTTTTTTTGTTGTTTCTTTTTCAATTTCATTTGTGCATCTTTATTCGTTGCATATTTCACGGAACTAAATTATTATTCGATAGCATGTAGATCAAGACAAATTTCGGAACAAAGAATTAAATGCAAACGGAATAGACATAGGACATAGGGTACTCGGTACATAGGATACTCATATGCAGGGTATGAAATATGTAGTGTATATTTAGACTGAAGCAATTATAACTACAACATCTGAGATAAAGTAAAATATTAGAAGATTCCGCACGTGCGAGATTCATATGTACAATGTTAAACGTACATCTAGGGAGAAAAAAAAAGAACGTCAACAAGAAAACACAAGTCTCAAGTCTCAAGTCTTGTTGTTGTGATAAAGTTTTGAATGGAATCGATATTGAGATGATGCAGTGATTTTGAATGATGGGTATTTGAAAAACCAAATGGTCACGAGTTCGTTGTGTCGCGACACTTGGATTAACATGCCTGCTGAAGCACAGGCCCCTTTTTTCCCGAACGTTTTTCCGAATGATGAAAACAAAGAGACAGAAAAAAAAACCTATTTCCAAAGCCTTTCGACAGCGTTACGTTTACATTTCAACATTTTCATTTTCGGGTGACATAAAAATGCGTTGATTCGTCATGTTAGGCTCAAAGCAATGTGTAAACTAAATGTTATGGTGATTGGTGATGCTCGATTCAATGTTATCGCGCTGTTTTTTTTTTCGCTTCACTGGAAGGCGATGAAAAACAAAAAAATAAATTAAAAGAAAATATTGCATATGAAAATAGAAGGCTGGCTGCAGTTTTACAACTCATTATATGTGTGTTTTGAATAATAAATACCCCATTAGATAACCCATGATGATGGGTAATGACTTTCGGCGATAGTTCAGTTGTTAACATCTTGTGTTTTATTAAAAATCTATTAAAATATGTTCTTTCTGTTTCTTCTTTTTTTTTTTCTTTTTTTTGAATTTAGGACACAAGAGCAACAGCATGGCTGCAATACATTTCCCAATCTCTAGTTTCTAACACCGAAAAATATGGCCCATCGCGACACTCGCATATTAAACCTCAATTCATTTCAACAAATATAAATGGCCCATTTTTGACAGTAATGCGCCTAAGAAGTTTATTTATCTTTTTTTTCCGGCATCATATGTGACAAACACTTTTCGTTTCGTTCAGAAACTTTTGCTTTTTTTCAATGAATTTTTACTCTACAATTCTTTGAAGCATACACTCAAATGGCCATCATTCTGTCGCTTCTTTTAATTAATTCGTTTTTATGTCGTTTGTGAGCGATAATTTTTTGTTCCTTCTCTTCAAACGAAACATCTGGTTTAGGCGTTCAATTCATGAGCCAAGCCATAGACCATAGTTTCAATACGAACATTAATTTATCGATTGTGTGTTTATGCACATAATGGTTTGTTTTCTATGGTTTCAAATGGAATACTATCAATGCATCATTGAAACGGGTATATTTTTAGCATGCAATGCAAGAAGAAAATGAAAGCCCATTTATTCGAATTGTTTTTTCTGTTGTTGTTGTTGTTGTTGTTCATGTGCGTGTTTTGTTTTGCAAACGAACGAAAAGAAAGAAAAAAATATATGGTTTATTTTTAATTTTCGATTGACCGTGACTGGTTTGTTTCATTTTGTTTTAACGCTTCATTTTGCCCGATCAATTATACTTATATGATGTGGCTGTTCTGTCATACGTCAAATTGATTAATTTCATACATTTTCAATACCTGTTTTACACAAAAATATCGTATTTTTGTGTCCGATGCCAGAAAAAAACTGCTGATCAAATGATATAAATTTAAATCGAATAAAAGTGAAATACCAGAAAAAAAAGAGAAAAAAATGATGATTCGTTCCGACGCTTAATAACAGCGATCTGTATATGATTCAGTACCGGTTTCACAATTTAATTGATGCCCCAAATCGCCTTATGTTTCTATTTCCCTTTTTTGCAATCGGCACACGAGAGCAAAAAAAAAATGTATAAATACTCGTATCGAAGCTAAAACTGACCGATCCGATTGATCGAATCAACCAAATGGTCGGTTTCAATTTTTAATCGACAGGGAAATAGAACAAAAAAAGAATGAAAGAAAGAAGAAAACTAGAGAAAGAGAAGGAGAAAGAGAAAGAGATCATTTGTTCAATAATAATAATCCATCACCTGTACGACACACAGCAATGTGCGATATGTGGCTAAAGATTCAATTGAAAAAAAAGGACTCGACAAAAAAAAAAAAAGAACGCACAAGAGCATACAAAATCAATTTTTTACCTGTTTTTCACTATCTTTCAACATTCAATGAAAAAAAAATATGGGTTTTTCCGACATTTCATTTTTTTCATTCAATTTTCAATAAGGTTAAGGCTTTCTTTGGGTCATATGAGTGCTCTTCATGTGCAGTTGCAACATCGTACCGTACAAACAGAGAAATATGATCTTTTATTATTGATTTTTTTTTTTTGCTCCCTTCCTTCTGCTCATCGCTCTATGGATGCAGTCAATCCACAGAGCGCATTTTTTGCTGTTGCTGCTGCTGCAGTTCAATTGACATTGGATTCAATAGTCAGTTCCTTTTGAAAAAATAATAATAAATAAATAAATCGACTATGTCCTGTACGAGTAACATCCTTCATCCTACATTCATCGTGCCATGCAATAGCCGTAGTAAACAGTAAAACGAAGCTCAACATCAACCAAATCAGCAGATGATATTATTCTGTATTTTATGTTTGTATTTTCTTTCGGCATTCGGCATATGATTTTCTCCGCATTCCCAATTTATTTATTTGTATGCCTTGCACTTCATTTCGTTTATTGAGCAACGCAATGTGCACTTTTTGCCTGTGTTCATCATCAATATTATACAGCAGAGAAAAAAAATAAGGAAGCCATCGTCAGCTAAATAATCTCTCAATGAATTTCTATTGAAAAACGAATCATATTTTTGAAAAAAAAATACCAAAAATAGAAAAAAAGCAACTAAGTCTTATACCTACTTTGCGGTGTGCAGAGATTAGCTCTTATAATCGCACCACATTGACGTAATCAAAACCGAATGAAAAAATGATCTTGAAAAGTTTTTTTTTTATGCCTGCCAATAAATAGGCACACGAGAAAAAAAATCGTCTTAAGATCGAATTATTTGTGTTCTTTGAACCGCAAAAATGAGCAAGTACGTATCAATGGCAACAAGCAACAGGCACTTTCATCAAGGGATCGATTTTCTTTTTCTCTATTAAAACGCTTCATTCTGATTGATGTCGAATTTTTTTTTTCCGGTGGATTCGTGGCTTGTGGCTTTTGAATATATATAAAAAAAAAAAGACACGAATGCACCGAGTGTGTGCAGGTCTTGAAAATAACAAGAGCATTAAGAGAGGTTAATAATGATCATCATTTAGCCACGTTTATAAAAAATGATGTGATTTCACTCGAGATTTTTTTTCCTCTCAATTGCGTAAAAATTATCGAAAAAAAAACCATGTGAAGCGCTTCGGTATCGATAGATTAAAGAGGGTCGCATTACATTATATTCTTTTTTTCCACAGAGGCCCTTCCTTTCTATACAATTACATCACATTTATAAAAAACGATTTCAGTGTTGATATATCAATTCCATCCTGTAAATATACATATATAAAAAACCTTCACTTGTGCCGGCAGTTCTAAAGTGATCATCATACATTATTTTGAATTGCCTCCATTTTTTTTTTTCGTCTGAAATACACCGTCGATTGTTCCGGGGCGTGAAATTTATATAAGCACGAGCTTCGATTTTTTTATTGGTTGACTTTTGACGTCAATCGTGATGCATACACAATACGCATATGTGGTTAGGGAACGGAAATTTTTACCGATGTGAACAATGATGAAAAAATTCAAATTGAAGGAAAAAAAATAGCTCGAGGGGTGCCGTTTTTTATACACCAACTTGTTATTTGTTTTGACGGTTCATTTGGATCGTGTTTACGTGTGTGTTTTTTTTTTAGTTTATTAGCTTTATTTGTTATTCAACTTGTTGCTCATGGGAAAAAATGATTGTTTGTGAGAATATTTTTTTTTTGTTTGAAGAAAAAAAAACGATAATCACAGGTGATACGAATTCGTTTTCGTCGATGTATTTGAAGAGGCTATGCTCCGGGCCTTGTGATACGAACGAAACTGTTGAAAGTCGAAAGTAAAAGGCGATTAATTTCAATGAAGGCAGCTGAAATGATCGAAAATGTTCGATAAATTAATGCTATTGAATTGTATGCATAATAAATTCAAAATCTCCGGAAATCTGAATAATGGTACTGTTTATTGATGGATTTTCGAACTCGTGTCCTAATTTCGGATTAATGAATTTGCATTTGATATTGACATTTGTCTTTTTCATTCAACAAATAGAAATCAAATTGATCAAATGCATGGAAAATCCTCTTTGTTTCGATTGAATGACGGAATTGTTTGTAGTACATTTCATTAGCACATCGGCACACTTAATACACAGTTCAACCGAAGTCAATATATCCAACGAAGGAAAATCTGACTAATGCTCATTCCGATCCATTGAGCATCCAAGTAAATTTCGATTTTTCATTTTCGATTTTGTTTAGTTGAATGTGGAATGTGGTACGTGTAACGGAAGCCTTAATTAACATTCCGTATTCCACCTTCTTTCATTTAATTAAAACGCTATATTTTTTTTTCTGTCTTATGACGACAAGAAAAAACAAAAACGGTTAGCGTCTGAGTCGGGTTTTTTCCCGTTTGGTCGTCTACAAAAATGAAATGTCAAAACTTGTTCAACGGGATTCGATGACGAATGAGCTACCAATTGGATATGGGTGAGCAGTTGGACGCATGCATAGTTCTCGGTGTTAGTGTGTGTATTCAAATATTTTTTCCATTTATTGTGATTTTTTCCATAGTTTTTGGTTTGGATTCGGTTTAAACGAAAAAAAAAAAAAAACAAGAAGATTTTACCATTCGGCACGAATCAACCAACCATTGCAACGTTTTGAAATTTTATTACTTTACATGAATGGAAATATGGAATGAATTCAACACATTTCATTACAATGCCATCAACGAAAAATACAAAAATATAAAAATAATAACAGAAAATCGCCCCTACCAATATATAGACTTACAATAAGCATTCAGTACTCAAATCCAGACCAGACCATCGAATACCAACCGACTGTAGCATTTATGTGCTCTGTGTGTCGCTGATTTTTTTGTTTTCATCAATTCGATCATCATCATTTTTGTGTGTGCGAACAGATGTTTTATGCAAGCAACAAAGTCCCTTGCTTTTTTTTTTCTCTTTCGTTTTCTGTTTCATTATGTATATGTTTGAAATGTATCCAGCCACCCTTGCGTTCAACGAATATGTATTTATATTATATTTATTTACCGAGTTTTGTGCACATTTTATGGTGACACATACATAATGGAAGCGAACACAAAAAATACTCGGTTCAAATTCACTGGATTTTTTTTTTTTTTGGTTCCTCATCCACTCATCGAATCATATTATTCAGATGGTCTTTGGTTTACAGTGATGTGTTCTATTGGAAAACATGAAAAACGAAAATCGAAATATTTTGAATGGTTGAGCGCATGCCAATCATTGGTTCTATGAATAACGTTCATTTTTCTGTTATTCTGCGTTTGCTCAACTCAATCAAACGCGAGCCTATGAGCTACTTGGACCGATACATTAGCATTTACAGGCGTCTTTTCTGCCCGAAAGCATTCAGAACAAACTTCAAATGCATACGGTTCTAAAAAATCTGGTGAGATGTGTCGTTCGTAGCAAAAATTTAATATTTCTATCGATTTGACGCAGTCTCATCGAATGGAAACGGTGAATAATAACGAACTTAAAGAACACACATTCCATCTGGTAATGAGTTTTCTGAATTGGTAATGAAAGATATATTTACAACGCGTTGAGGATCAAAAAAAAAATCAATTCAATTGACAACGGACATTCGATACTACGTACGGAATGATGAAGGAAGAAAGGGAAGAAAAGAAAGAAACTAAAACGTACGCATGTCACACATATTTCAATATACACAGGAGTGAATAGGAAACCCACACCACCGGTCAAGGCACAACAATTTAATGGCTATCAAAGGAGTCTTTTTAACAATCAACAACGCTTTTTTTTCTTTTTCGATCAATTGAAAAATTGAAAGATGTAATGTGTATCAGAGTTCCAATTTTGAAATTGGAATTTATTGGCTGCTTTGACACGATTTGGATTTTAAGAGAAATTGTTGACAAGGTTCATAACAGGCCAATTCTGAAACATGATGAAATAAAAGATATTTTATATTAGAATTCCAATGACATGATTGAGTATCGCTTTGATTACCGTGAAGAATTTTAAAAGTGGACTGAGGTAGGCAATTTATTGTCATTTGGATCAACGGAAATAGGTTTCATGTCCAATCATGTCGGCAGTTGTTCATTGAATGAATTTTCATTATTTCAAATTTTGCATGTATTTTTTGTATGCTCTTTAAATGAAACGCAATGTCATTGATCATTGAAACGAAGGGTTTCGAACGATAAACAGAAAAAAAAGTGATGCATTCGAAATGTACACACATATGATTGTGATTTGAGCCGATGTCCCCTGATTGAATTGCAATCATTTTTATGTATTATAGAAACAGATGCTTGAATTCGATTCATGACGCCAACGCAATACAAAATGATGCATATTGCTATACATATATCAAAAGTGGTTTACGATACAGAAAGAGTTGTACTTACATTTCGGTTCAATAAAATATGGAGTATATTGTTCCAATGCGTGAAACTGAATTCGGCAGTTTTGAGATATGCTACCTGCAGTAGAAAACCATGATTCCCTAGAACGTGTGAAGTTGCTGACACAACATTTTTGGAAGTTAAAAATTGAATTCGTTTGCTGCGATTTTATTCCTTTCATAAAAAAAACATTACACATTCAAATAGAATTTGACAGAATTTTGCAAATCAGTTTGTATTTCGTTCATGATTATGTTCTGGGCCAGTTAGTTTCGCCATAATGACATCATTAACGTTTCTAGTTATTACTCTTGCATTGCATCTGGTTTTGGTGCATACCCAATAGGTTGATGATTTCCAAACCTTCTCCTTATAAAATTTGTAACCATCGTAATGGAGTTTTTCCGAATTCCGTTTATTCTTGAGTATTTCAGCCTTGATATTATATTCAAAAATATCTTCTTCGGCTGATTTATTGAAATGCAAAAATTGAAGATAAAGAATTGAATTTGTAAAGTAGAATTGATATGTTGAAACAATAGATAAATAAAACTTAATCATACCTTTTGGAGGAGGATGTGTATGCTTCAATTCCGAAAACATTTCATAGAAATATGGTGAAATTGTGGACAAAATCACACGATGAACACTAAATGAATGACTTTCAGCCACCAATGTCATATCGACCAACTCTTCTCTCTCTAAAAACTTGGAAAAATGTTCAGGAAATTTTTGATCGCATTCATTCCAACGAAATGTAAACTCTTCCTTCGACATTTTTGCAATATTTAAATAAATGTAAAAATAAATAACAAAACACTAAATTTTTCGTTCTTTTCACACGAAAAAACGCTAAAGAGCGCGTCAATATAACAGTTAAAAAATGGCTTATGAACAAATTTGGTGCTTGAGTTTCGTTCCGTGCTATTCTCGTCAACGTTCAAGACTTTCTTCTTCTGTATGAAACTAACTGTCAGTGTATTTGTAAGAGAAAATGAACAAATTAATTCGCAATGCCGTTGATAGTTGGTGTTCAATGTTCGTTGAATAGACAAACAAGTTGATTATATGCGTAATTGAGTACTCACATTGCATTAAGTATGCGCCACCGAATTTGATTTGTGTTTGTTTGCTAATAATGTAAAGAAGTGAATATAGAAAAATCCAACAATCGGGATTAAAATTTGGAAAGGCTGGTTGATTTAAGATTGGACTCAATGGAATTGGCAAAGAATTATTTAAATTCGATTTTTCGACAACGTCATCAATTCCTCGAACACGTAAAATCTTCGCGGCTCGCAGAAAATCCTTCAAATCGCTACGCTTAACTTCCACTTTACCGGAATAAATGAAATCAATTAAATATTTCAATGAACGATGATTAATATTTTCCAGCAACACTAATGTCAAAAAATACAAAAAGTAAAAAATGGTTTATTCTACTTTTAAATCGTCAAGATATTAATTTTGGTTCGAATGTTCATTGTTCGTTGCTTACCACACGTTTTTCTCGATTTCGGAAACATTTCATAAAAATATGGTGAAATCGCGGACAAAATCACACGATGAACACTGAATGAATGACTTTCAGTCACCAATGTCATATCGACAAACTCTTCTTTCTCCAAAAATTTGGAAAAATGTTGAGGAAAATTTTGATCGCATTCATTCTGACGAAATATAAATTCTTCTTTCGACATTTTTGCAATATTTAAATAAATGTGAAAAAAATAATTAACAAAACACTAAATTTTTCGTCTTTTTTACACAAGAAAATGTTAAAGAGCACGTCAATATAAATGAACCATTTCAAAGAAATTGACACATGGAATGCATAAGAAAAAACAACAGAACAGTGATGAGGAGAGAAAGTGTTGCCATTGATACAATCAGGGCCGTATTGACGGGGGTGCATAGGGTGGCATTGCCTCTTGAATGAAACGGAATGCTGTACAAAAGCAACTTGACACATTCATTTTCTTCGCTTTAAATGTCAAAATATTCATGGCAAATAGTATTTCCATCTCATTTGAAGCCCGAGGCTTTGAGTTCGTCTGTTTATCTCCAAATGGTGTCTTTGATTTCGTACCTTTTTGGTCTAGAGGTCAAAGTCATAAACAAATGATGAGTAATCGGCGCAATTTCAAAAATTGAAGAGAAAAAATAACAATTTCCAAAAACAATAAAATTATCTCACAAAAATTCAATTCTCTTTGTATTCAATTATTTAAAATTGATAACATTCGTCAAACACAACACACACAAAAAAAAAGGAAAAGATTTCTAATTTTAGATGCATTGACATGTTAACAAACTGTGAAATTGGTTCCGAAAGCAAAACAACAACGAGGCAAACGCATAACAATCGAAACGAACAAAAAATAATTCTTTGTTTTGTGATTGAAATCATAATCCTCTTAAGGTGCGCCTGATTTTGAATAGCATATTATATGGTTTTTGAAGTGTTTCGATGTGTTAATTTGCTAAATATTCCTCAGAAACGTGACCAAAGTGACAAAAATGACGAAACGACGAAAATTTGATTTTTCAATTTTTTATTTTTTGTTGAATGGACTCACGATTGACATGGCAATTGTGTGTTGAAATGCGAAACAAAACAATGGGCTAGGAAAATTTTTATGGCTCTCTGGCGATCAGATAGGAAACAATAGATTACAATAAAAAAAAAGAAAAAAAAGAAAAACAGATCAACAGCTTGTACTTTAGTCTTTTTATTTCTGAAGGAAAAAAAATAATTTAAATTGATAAGAAAGGCCTGTTATTGTTTGAAGAGATTATTTTTATTTTTGTCTGGATTGAGTCATTTGATATTCTAGCCACTGGTAGGGCTGTTTATAGTTTATCACGTGCCACGACAAATAAAATTCACATTGAAAATTCCAATAGAATCGCTGCGATGATTTGATTTTAATATTGGATCGGGGTGGTGACGTACGTGGCTACACAATAAAGGCGACCAGATTAGGATTTATGTCATTAAACAATGGCATCAAATTCAATTTTCGAATTCGGATTCTCAAATTTTATTGACGAAAAATCTGAATATTCACAAATCGGCGGTCATTGAGAGTGGAATCGTTACATATGTTTGGCGTGTGCCCATCCATTGTATGCAGGATAATTGTTTTTCAAAACAGCACATCACCAATTATACCGGCAGCATAACGAATTATTATGCATCAATACATCAACAACTTATAAAAACAAAAAATCTCCAATCTTCGATTGTTCGCCAGTATCGGGTAATGCCTTTATGTATTTGAACTCAAATAGAAACACAATAGACAATATGCTTCTCATTTGATTTTCTTTCATTTATTTTTTTGAGTTTATTTTGTTTGTTGACCCTGTTTATATGTCTATCTTCCTTCCATTTGGACTTATTTGCGCACACAGCAGCATGTCTTTGCCATTCTTGAAAAAACATTTTTTCATTTCATTTATTTTCTTACCTTTGACCCAAGTTCACAAATTCTGTGGTGCTGTGCTCTTGTCCATAAGAATTAAAAATTTATCGACGATGATTTGGCAGAATTTGAATATATCGATATCGACCTTTTGACATCAAAGCACACACACACACACACACACATCAGGCACACGACCAAATGAAAATTTTATTTTTATCGAAATCATCCATCGAATCAATGGTCCTCTGTTCAACAATGTTGATCATATTGGATATGTGTACAAATAGATTGAATAGAGTCTCTTGAGCATTCAAAGAAGACACTTTTGTAGTATTTTGTATTTGCGGTTCGGAGTTTTCATGATAAAAAGAAGAAAAAATTAATTCTAATGGAATTGGGCGCAAAACGTTAATGATTTTTATGAAATATGAATCGTATGAAGTGTAGAATGATGTGACATTTTTCTTTCAATGCTAATTTGTGGGTGTTCGTCCATCTTTTCATCCAGAAAATAAGACACTTTGGTTGTTTCGCTCTTTTTTTCCATCTTTTTCGATTTACACATGATTAATGAATGGTGTCACAGTGTGGACGGCTGCATTGGAATTCCCGATTTTTAACGGTTTAATTTTTTGCAGAGACGAAAAATGGAATTATCATAAAAATTTCAGAAGAAAAGAAAGTTCCGAATAATAATAATAATAATGATAATCGACAATAGTGTTCAATGGTCTGAATGCTCATGGACCCGTGCCAGTGATTATTTTCAAACAAAAGGCTGAACGACAGAGGAGAGATGAAAAAAAAAATCTATCAAAAGTAAATACAATTGTTAAATCGTTGATTAAAAGCCACAACTACAGGCATCCGTTGTGGACTTGAATGGACAAGAAGAAAACAACGAAAACGAATAAAAAAGGCCCAAAAGTATAAACATCTGGTATTCTATGTGCTACTTATTGCCCATGTGTGTGTGTATATGGTTAAATGAAACGATCGCATTTGAGCGCCTAACATAGTATTTATGGTTTGAAATGCAGCAGCGATCGGCAACTGCACATTGAAATCACAAATGACAAAATTCAACGGTCAACGCCGCATATCAAACCGTATAACTGGGTAATTTGTAACACTTTATGGCAAAGAACGAGGAAAAATTATGAAAAAAAAAAATTTCTTCAAAGTTACACCTTCAGCACTTTGGTATGAAGAAAAAAAAACTGGAACAAAAGACAAAACATCACAATAGCCAGGGACTATGGACTAAGGATATGATATTATGTTTTATTAAACAAAAGCCAAAAAAATGAACTGAAAATCCGAAATAAATGAACGATGAAAAAAAGAACAAGAAGAAGAAGAAGAAGAAGAAGAAGAAGACGGAAAAGAGAAAAAACCAACAAAAAAGTTGATCAAAAGCAAAGTAAATCACTAATAGGGCATATGAAATCGACGATGTGTCCACTTTGAACAATATTGTAAGACGTACACAAGACAATATTCAATAGAATTGAAGGAAATATAATATAAAAGTATGTCAAAAAAAAAAAGATAAAAAATGAGCACAATGAATGGAAAATAGAATATAAGATTTATCTCCCGTCGACTAGTGATCAAAAAGACTTTGGGTCAGCTTACCTAACCGAACGGTATGTTATATCTACTTTGACGAGATCGAAGGCTATTTTTTCTCTCATTTTTTTTTGCAAACAGAAGGCGTCAAAGAATCGAAAAATACTTTTTGATAATCGACATCAATAATAATAATAATAATCATAATTGGCAGTAGAATATTCGAAATTCGAAATTGAGCCGATTTTATTGGCGCATATCGTTGCATCGATATTTCGAAATTCGATCTTTCAATATTGTACAGAAAGTAACCGTTATCCAATCCGCATTGGCCGTTCAACAGTCAGCAATCCGAACTGTTTTTAAGAGAAACATATCGCCAAACAAATCCCAAATCAGATCTTGCACAATAATAATAATAATAATAATAATAATTGAACGAATGAAATCGTTGTTTATTTTGAAAGAACCTTTGCAAGATGTTAGAAAGATAGAAGAAAAACCATTCATCCTTACGACATTTCTATTCATCTCGATATTTCTATAGATGGTTCGTTTGTAACGTTGATTTGACCTCTGTGATCACATTGACACATAAATATCTATTTAGGAATCGCACGCGTTCCAATCGATCTCAATTGTTCTGTAATTCTTTTCAATTCTACGCTCAATAAATTTATTTTACGGAAGACAAGCGGAGACAGAGGCTATGAAAGAAAAAAAAAAAAAAAAAAAAAATTGAAAATTGAGTATAGAAAATGGACATTTTCTAACGGACTTTTTCCTTTTCTATTTCATTTTAACAAAAACATTCGTTCGAAATGATGAGTAAATTTTCACAATAACAAAAATTTGTCTTCGGCCATTAATTTGAATATCACACTGTGTCTGTCTTTAACCTCGGGCACGTGAATCGTGGGCATCTTCTTTGCTAATTTTCTCTTGTTGGCGCACCAAATCAAAATAATATCCTTTTGTTTTCATTAAATTGTCATGGGTTCCTTGTTCAACGATTCGACCTTTGTCCATCACCACAATTAAATCAGCATTTCGAATTGTCGATAAACGATGAGCGATAACTAATGTTGTTCGATTTTTCATTGCGGTATCAAGTGCTTTTTGAACAATTGCTTCACTTGATGCGTCCAAAGCACTACAATTCAAAATAAACATATTTAATTTGATATTTTTTTGGTGGAGAAATTATATCAACGAATTATTATTATTACCTGGTGGCTTCATCAAGAATTAAAACAATTGGTTGCTTTAATAGAGCACGAGCAATGACAATTCTTTGTCTTTGGCCACCACTCAATTGTGTTCCACGTTCTCCAACATTGGTGTCGTAACCTTCCATCAATTCCGATATAAAATTGTGTGATTGTGCCAATTTTGAGGCAGCATAAACTTCTTCTTCGGTTGCTAATGGACGACCATAACGAATATTTTCCAAAATTGATGTCCCAAACAGAATTGGCTGTTGTTCAATGAAGCCAATCACTTCGGATCGCAGCCAATAAGGTGATATTTTTGAAATAGGTTGGCCATCTAATGCAATAATCCCTTCGTTGGGTTCATAGAATCGCTCAAGAAGTGAGGCTACCGTTGATTTGCCTGAACCGCTGGCCCCAACCAGGGCAACCGTTTGGCCAGGTTTCAGTGTTAAACTAAAATTTCGTAATACAATTTGATCTGGTCGACTTGGATAGGCAAATGTTACATTTTCGAAACGAATTTCACCGGTCAATTTATCGAACGGTATTGTACAGCCGCTGATCAAATCGATTTTTGGTTGAATTGATAAATACTGACGGAGAACATGAAATTCAGATACGAATCATTGATGTATTGAACTTTAATATTTGATAAGATAATGATTACCTCAAAAACACGTGATCCGGCAGTCATGCCACGAATCATGGTTCCCAATAAAACGGAACCTTGTGCCAATGACCGTTGAACACCTTTTTATTATAAATATTAAATTTAATAATTATTTTTTAAAACGAATTCCAATAAATGAATTCACCTTGTGATGCAACTAAAAATGCCATCAATTGGCCTGGAGAAATATCACTGGCAGCCATTAAATGTCCACCCAAGAATAAGGTACACAGAACCATACTATAATTGGAATTTAAATATTTCGTTGAATCATTTGGTTGGAGAATGGAAAAATGAAGACGCAATGGATTACCCATTCAAAAACAAATTGGTCAATGCCTGGAAGACAGCGACACCAACTCCCAGTTGTTGTGACAAAATAGCTGCTTTATTCGTTTCGTTGCGGAATAGCTCGATTTCTGAATATTCACATGCACTTGATCGAACGGTCCGTATATTTGATAAAGCCTCCTCACAAACAGCAGTTGCTCTTTCCGATTGAGCCTGTGATCTTTTACTAATATCACGCAATGCACCGCCCAACATTGACATAAATAAAACTGCAAATGGCACCGAAATCATTGCTACCGTTGCCAGCTTTGGTGAAATTAAAAACAACGATATTCCACCACCTGCAAATTAAAATGCCATGAAGATAATTCTATTCAAGTGCGGTTTTCATACAGGAAATCTACCAATTAATTGTGCCGCACTCCGAAGACCTTGCGAAACGCATTGCTTAAAACATGATTTGAAGTCTTGAACATCGACTGTCAACCGATTGATCAATTCACCAGTTCGATTTGCATCGAAAAAAGACAAATCTTGAATTATAATTTGTTTAAATAAATCTTGTCGCAGTTTAGCAGCCATCTGTTCACCAATTTGGCTTAAAAGCCAAATATACACAAATGTAAAAGCCGATTGAAATAAATACATTCCGAATAGATTGAGACTGGGTCCTTTCATATCCATAAAAAATTCGGAAAAATCAAATGAATACTCATCAAGACTACTAGTGTTGTCGCTATCAACCCGTGCATATCTGGTTAATGTATTGATAAAAACGCCAAGTAATTCGGGTATTTTTATATTGAAATATGCAACAGCCAACGCAGCCTGAAATTCAATAGGTAACAATCAATCAGAAAGAGTTTTTTTTTCAGCGAAACAATAGACTTACAGCTATAGCTCCAAGAAATTTGAGCAAATGTGGTCTTAAATATTCCCAAAATTTGCGCCAATCAAAAGCAATCGAATCATTCTTAATAGAATTCGTCTGATAACCTGTAGAAAAACTCTCATCAATATAAGTGTAAAAGAAAATTTCAGAAGGAATATAAGCTATAGCTTACCTGCCAAACGATTAGGGCTACATGACACAACAGAGCGATTGCATCGAAAAGCAAAAAAAACAATCGCTGATGATCCACCGAAAAATAATTTCGTAAATCTGCCTACAGATTCGACCGGCTTTTTTAGCACAGGGCTCAAATTAAATGGTCTGACTGGATATTTGTGAACAAAATGACTTAAATTGAACGGTGATTTCGGTGCCGTAGGGTAAGTTGAACTGAAAAACAAAGATAATTGTTAGAAATTAAATTCCAATTAGGTTTCTCATTCGAATCCTGATCAAACCTCCAATCACTTACCTGTTGAAGTTTGACAATTTGAAATTATTTTTCAACAAAATGCGATACATGTTTGTGTCACCACTTTGGTGGATCGGATAGAACGTTAACTAAAAATTAAAAAAAAAATTCTTTGAATAATCACAATCAAATTGTTTCCATTATTATGAAAGCAAATTATAAATTGGAAAACATTGTCAAATGGCATGCGAGCGATAGAGAGAAAGAGAGAGAGTGGCCGATAAGAAAATATCAAAACATTCGGAGAATGAAAATAATTCGGCTGTCAATTGAAAAGTGGAGAGAACAGATTGAATACATATCTTGGTAAGAGATGATGATGGAGATTTGTTGTCAAATACTTGAACATTGTCAAAATGAATCGAATTTAAAAAAATATCTGTTAGCGCCGTATGGAGAATAGGTTTTTCGGTGTGGCTTTTGCGAATTTTGAGGCAAAACTGATGAAACGCTTGAGATTCTGAAACTATGTGATGAAATTAATAACTTTTTCTACATTTCAATAATCGAGGTTAACGATTAATTTGAACTGAAATAGAGTTGCGATGATTAGTGCCTATTTAAGTACGCCTAAAGTACTGTCATCTATCTTGCGTGTATGTATTCAAATTTAATATGTTTTTCATATATAAACACTTCGAATGCAAAACGCAAATGCCTCAAGTCATTGTTTTGCTTGTGTTGTAAACAATTTCATCTTACAGGTCGTGCACAAAGTGACGGTGACAAGAATTCTTGTTCTTGAGTGAATGTTTTTTTTTCCACACACAATTTTGCGAGAAATCGAATTTCGCAACATATTGCATAGCATTACGATCGAACTTTTTGGAGAGAAAGTAAAAAAGATTATTTGTTGCATCTCCGCCTATCAAACGGATACTAAATAATTGAGCCGTGAAAACATTTTCAAATAATTTTGAAAACATTTTTCCACTTTTGTCTTGTCTATGTGCTGAATCAGCAATTTTCGATTTTTGATACACAGAAAATTTGCTTTTCGAGCAAGTTTGGTTAAGATGGCTGACGGACAAACAGCAACAGTGCCGCCAGCCCCGGCGAACAATCTTACGGCAACCCAATCGTTTTATCGAATTTTATACAATGGAAACTCGACAAATAAATTGAACACAAAACAGGAACCCGTTAATTTTGCAAATATTCAAGATATATTCGAATGTGTAATTACAATGGCACAAGAAAATATTCCATTGCCAATTGCAGCGATCAAAAAGGTTTGCAAAAATTGCGTAAATCTTCTTTTGCTCGAATATAAAATTATTGTTGATCAATCACTTTTTTCGTCACATTTAGGTCTACGAAAAGAAAACATATTGGGATGTTCAGTATATACTGGCTGCATTGGCCTATTGTGCCAAGCAAAAACATGTGCCTGAGCTCAAAGAATTGGCCTATCAAACTGCAAGCGAATTGATTGACAATCAAACGGATTTTCTGATGTTTGTGAAATTTTGTCGAAAAATTTCGCATCATTTAAACGAATTGGAAAATGCCAGCACAATAAATAATCCAAATGATAATAATCCGCAAGGACACGGAGGTGCTGGTTTTGGCAAAGGAATGCGAAAAATGGCTTTGCGATGGTATGGAAAATATGATGCGGAACAACTTGCAAATATGTTTGGTGAACATCGTAGCATGTGCTATTTGACACATCGACGTTTAATTATGAAAGCACATTTGCGTACAGATGGCGAAAAAGCGCTATTCAAAAAGAATCGAAAACGGCATAATCAAAATGAAGGCGTTGACGCATCAAACAGACCAACAGTTCTGAATGCAGCAAATAATGATCCGATTGCATCAACATCAAGCGAAACCGTACCAGAAGCGAATGTCATCGAAAGAGTTGTTCAAGTGGCCGCACATCAAACTGATCGAAATCATGTATTCAATTTTGTTATGATGACTGGCACTGAATATTTAAGCTTTTTGACTGGCATACCTGAACTGGGCCCCGGTGCAAAGCGTATGAAACTTTTACAAATAGTAAAAACAAACATGAACATTGAAGATGCGGCCGATTCAATTGTCGAACATAATTTTACGGTTGATCAAATGCCGGCTCATCTACTTGAAAACACCATAGTTTGGGAAAAATTGTTGCCAGACATGACAATGAAACAATGTCTCGATCATTTTCACACAATTCGTGATTTTACATTTTTGAATCCGGATAAAGAGTTTGCTGATTATTTTGTTCAGCAACTCGAGCTCAAAAAGGATCAATTGAAAAACGGTGATATTTGTCCGGTCAGAGTGTTCATCTTGAAGCGTTTATACGATAATAATGCACGATATTTGAGCAAAACAAAGGCTGAATGGTATCAAAAGAAAGTCGAAAAAAAGAATTTAAAAGTTAATCCAGTCATTCAATCGCATTTGGCGTCGTATTTCGATTTGGCTTTATCGGCTGTTCCAATAAAATCATCCGCAAAATTTTTCTTCACAATCGATCTACGAATGGGAAACTCTCGAAGTAAAATCCATTAATTGAAGTTAGATATGTTGGATTTATTATGTTGATTTCATGTTCGTTTTTCCGTTTGTTTTTAATAGAGCCCGTGGTCCGTAACAAGTACATTAATTGCACCGAAGCATCCATTCTATTGGCGTATTTGACATATGAACGAGCGAAAGATGTATCAATTTACACATTCAGCGGTAAATCGGATGGAGATCTTGAAGAGATCCATCCACTTTTGAAGCGTGACAATTTTCCACATGCCAAACAAATTTGCGAACAGAAAATGGTAAGCGTGATTCCTATTCAACACCAATTCCCATCAATTTTTGTCAATTTCTTTTCTCTTTCCGTATTCCAGAGCAATCGAACATATCAAAGTTTGTCGAAACCGATCGCCGAAGCAACCAAAAGGAAAAAAATGGTCGATATGTTTGTGGTAATTGTTGATTCAGTCGCTCGTTTTTGTCGTCAAGGTCAGGTGCCAGAACGTGAATTCGCCGAATATAAGGCCAAATTCAATGCACATGCAAAGTAGGCCATCTCGACTGATGATTCTATTCTCACTGAAATATTCTTATTATGTTTTACATGTTTTTTTTCCCAGGTTTTTAGTGGTGAACCTAACCCGTCCGACACACGACTTAGACATCCCAATTAATGAAAATATGACGGGCTTCTTCGAAATTTGTGGCTTCACTGAATCCACCACGAAAATCATGCACGCTTTGGCAACCCAAAGTTTCAGATAAACTGATCATCATTCGAATTGACTTCGGATAGCCATTCATCAAATGCCTTCTTTATTATTTCGTTAAGTAAATTCTTTTTTTTTTCATTCATTTGTCGATCTGTAGGCCGCATCCGTATCTTTTCCGAAAAAAAAAGGAAAAAACAAACGTATGTATTTGATTTAGTTGAAATTATGTCACAATCAAAACAAAAACACCTTCGGCCCAGTGTTTTTCATCAAATGTAGAACCAAAAAAAAAAAAGTAGTTCACGTCAGAGAGATAATTAAAGCAATATTTGCACATTTGTGCAAATGAAACTTTAGAAAATTGCAGATAGAATCAATTTTACTCATCAAACTACATATTGATATTTAGTCAGTCCAAAACATTCATTGATAGGCATTTAGTAGGCCTATGTTGGGTGTCAAACCCAAAACTCAAAACATGACACACGAAAAACGAACCATAATTTAGCCGATTTGATTTTGTTAAGTTTCGAAAGAAATGAAATTGAAAACGAATAGAGTTATAAATGATGATTTCGTTAAATGGAATTAGTTATCCATATTTAGATAATTATACCACTCACCGATGTACCAGCCTAGCTGCAATCATGTTTAATTAATTCTTTTTAAAAATGCAAAAACAAAACAAAACAAAAAATCAAAACAATTCTAACTGAAATTATCCCAATTGTGATAGAGAAAATTGTGAATGTTCGAAGGCAGCGCTGAATTTGGATCAAACCAAATAAAATAAATAAATAGATAAATGATTAAATTCAAATGGAACAGCCACCAGTGGGATTTGTCAAATCAAAAAAAGTGATAATGATTCAAATAAAATCGCAATTGCCTTTCAAAATTTCGTTTATCGAACATATTTGATTCGGATTGAAAACAAATACGGAAAAAATTCATTCACTCTTTTTTTGTACGTTTTAAACATTTTTCTTTTCTATTCTAAATCAAAACAATAATATTGTAATCATTTCTATAATAATGATAAAAAAAATTTCGTAAAATAAACGCTGCCATTTATCAAAAGCAGTCCACATATTTCAAATCAAATCAATTTAATTGTTTGAGATTCCTCCTTCCGTCCATCTCGATGAAATGCTTTCACTTGGCATTTCTCCACTTTGATTTATCACATTGCTACAAAAGTAGCTCTTAATATTCATCAACGCGAGCAAATGCCTTCCTCGTGGTAGCGGTCACTATAAAGCTATAAAGTCATATTATATATTCATTTCAATCGGTTTAATGTCAAGCCAAGGTAATTGTTTCCATTTTCCATTTAACGCACTCTCCTCTATGGGAATCGTTGTGGATTATTGAATATCAATCATTTGCCTATCAAAAGAAATGTGTTAAGTTGCTTATAATCAAGGGACAGACAAATCAATGGATTAAAAACTGATACATAGCAGAAAGCGGATAAAAATTCGAAAACCTTGAACTCAACCAAAGCAAATCAGCAAATAAATTACATGAATATTCATTTTTCATTATGCATTAAACCAAAAAAGAAAAAAACTGGTCTCCTTCAGTCTTCATCGATGGATGGATGGATGGATTTTCTTTTCAACGATATTCGAAATGAATTAAAACCAATGTCCGCGAACTAACGATATCCGCGAAGCATCGCAACTTTTTCGTCGTACGTACGTCATTGGATAAAATAAATATTGGTTTATTTGAGCGGTTCCCATCAACCGCAAAATTAGTTCTACTTTATGTGATTGTGGATAAAGAACCTATTTATATAAAAATAGAAATACATACACATTTGATTCCGTCGTACTTTGGAGCCGCTAAAATATTGTCTGTATTCGTAGTTCGTAACTAAACATTGTATATTGTATCCACAGATCCATGCTTTCAATGGCACATGGTCACATGTTTCAATGTATTATTTGTGAATGCATGTATTCGTGTGCGAGACTAGTGGATTTACTAATATAATAATAATTGCTGGTGTTGTTGGCTCGTCGCTATACCTAAAATATGTGAAATTTGAGCATGTCTTATTTTCCATTTGAATATAAATCAAAATCATACAATACAAATGCTGAATGTCATACACCATACGAAACCCATACAATGGAGAATGGAGACGATGAATAAAATGGAATTCCATATTTTATTTTATTTTATTTTTTTTTTTTTTCTAAAAAGAATGTTTAGATTGGTAAACAACACTCGTGTCAGTAACGTTTCTTCGTTTAACATGTGCACATCAGCGAGCAGTGCTGTTGCTTGTTGAATGTTGGAGCAGCTGATTTTGTTCGGGAAAAAATTTATTTTCGGCTGATGCTGTTTCTTTTGTTTTTTTTTTGCTTAGCAGCAATTAGATTGAAGGCACTCGCTGTGAGTTTGGCCTCACAAAGTAATAAGCGTTAATTCATTACTTTGTTGTCTTTTTTTTGCTGTATCGTTTCATTCATCTCGTTCAAAGTCGCCTTCACAAGAACGAACATTATTGCTACATATATATACAGTCAAGTGTTGTTGTTGCTGTTTTATTAAGTCTAAGGTGTGTATTATTGTGCCTTATTAGTTCAATGATGATTTGGATTTTTCTTTTCATGAGGAATTTTTTTTTTCTTTCTTCAATTTGTGAGGCCTGTGTGGACGTTGAACACAAAGTAATATTAAAATTTTAATAAATATCGAATAAAAAAAAAATAAGTAAGAAAGAGAATCAGACGATGTTTAAAATTTACGCAAAAAACGAATAAGAAGAAGAAAAAAAACGAGATAAAGTTATACAATTCTTGTAGATTCTTATTTTATAGGCTTTGTTGTTTGTATTGTGCTGAGTGCTGAGTTTTGAATTTGCTAATATGCTATTCTGGTTGTCGATTAGCACAGTCGTACGTCAGAACAATCAGGTTAAACCACTTCATGCGATGATATTTTTTACACAAACAACACTGAAAACCATAAACGCCACTGCGGTTTCGTTTTTATTTTCTTCTTGGTTTTGTATTATGTTCGGTGTTCATTTTATTTTTTAAAATTTTTTCATGATATAAAAAAAGTAGATAAAAGATTGTAATCGATTGCGATTGTTAAGCATTCTAACCATATATATATGTTAAGAACTAATCGAGAGTCGTTTCACTGTGCCACTCTTCATTTGGTAGCTGTTGTTATTGGTTTTTTTTTTAATTTTTCACCTCTTATTCTCCTTCTTACTTTGTTTTGTGTTTTAAATTAAATCGCGCATTTTTTGTGTTAGTGTGTTGGATTCATCATCAATTCGTTCAGGTTTTCAATTAGTGGATTAGCAACACACACGAAAAAAAAAATCTATTCCTTTTTCACATTTATTTGTTTCACCAAATGCTGGATATTGACTAGCTTGATTTTATCTGTGCCCTGTGCCTTTTATGAGTGTTTTTTTTTTTACCTTTTGTTTCATCAACGTTCATCCATCAGTAGTACTTCGGTGCTTTAGTGCCTCGTGTGTCCAATGTGGTTAATAATAATAAAATGATAAATGCTTGGAAGTTCGTGTTATTCCAAAATGAATGGATATCGAAAGCATTGAACCATACACACACGTGCAACAATAGTGAACTAAAAATGTATACAAGATTTGTGTCGTCGTTAATATATTGAGCTGAACATACAAACAACATTACAAGCATTTTTTCCAGATTTAAGTTTTTAGTTTTAATTATAAAGTTCCAACATTCAACATTCGATTCAAACTTGTTATTAAGATATTTTGATATTTTTTCTGTGGTTCTTTTTTCACTTTATTTTTACAAAGATAAACTGCCGTATTTGAAAACATTTCGATAATGAACATTCGGTGTCGACATTGGAAAAATGTGGACCAATAAAATTTTTAGTGTTAACAATCGGTGATCAATTTGAAAAGTTCAAAGTGAATTCTTATACATCGACCCACATAAAACGACGAAAAAAAAAGAAAAAAAAACGGAATAAATTTCGACATGGCTGCAATAATATCGGTCACACCGGCTCCAGTTGAGCGTTCTTTTGCTACATCCACCACTAGAAATTCATTTAAAATCGATGATGTAAATGACATTTTACTGAATATATTTTATATTCGAAAAAAGCCTTATCAAGTGTTTCTCAATGCCGGCAAAGTGATTTGGGAACGAGATAAAACGAAAAAAGGTTATTAATTCGCATGGCGCATGGGCCATTGCCCATTTTAATTAGCAAACGATACTGATTTTTGAATTTATTTTTTTTTTTCGATTTTTTTTTTCAAACAGAGCGTGTAATAGTTCCATTGGAAAATATAATTGCTGTGCAATCCGAATTGAATGGCACATCATCAATGACAATAATAACACCAGCCGACCAAGTGGTCAATGTTCCAAATGTTGATGACAACGCCAATCAACAACATTCAAATATTAAACAATTTACAATTGTTTATGCAAAACGAATGGAAAATTCATCGAATCCAAATAAATGGCGACATTTCTCGCAAACATTCCAAAACAATGACAGTGAAATATGCAAACGATGGATTCGAATGCTACAAAAACGTATCGATGGTAAGAGTTCTTTTCTCATATACACTGTTTTTGGTTGTGTTGCGTCTATTTTTATCTTCACTCGAAAATTGAATAAAACCATAAAATGAAACATTTTACGAATCCATAAATAGGTTTGAGAATACACACATTCAATTCATATATGCATGGAGTTTTGTAGGCACTAAGCACCACAAATTGAATGCTAAGAGGCAATTAGCATGGCCATACGATTGAATGAATGTTTCATTTTGAGAATATCTTTCATTGGAAAATACCGGTTTCTTTGTCTCTACATGAATGTTACGGGTATGAGATAATTGAAAGTAAAATGTCTTTGGTAGCGATTCTCAAGTGAACATTACATAGTATTGATTGATTTCGGCGCATTATTTCCATGCACTTTGACCTTTTCTCATCGCTTTGGGTGATTTTTTTTTTGATCTTTCTTTCATCCATCAATAAAGTAGTGGAAAAAATTATCAGCTTTCAATTTGTATGAAATTCAAATTTGTCGACATGCTAATCAATAATTTATTTAATTGCGCGATGAAATGTAAACTCAATATAGCGAGAGACGAGAATTAATTTATTGAATTCCTAATGTTCAAATGTTTATTTCGCAAAGCTTGACTAACTGATGTCTAAGTAAATTTCAAACCCTTATCATGCCATATTAGTACTGCGTTGGAATTTAGAGAAAAAAATTAATCGTTTAAATGACGCTTTCAAAGTTCACGTCCCCAAACAAAAAGTGAATTTCTAATGCGTAAAATAATTACTGTAGGTCAGCAGTCAACAGCAAAATTAAGAAATAATGACCATCAAGTGAAATCCACAATGCGTTTGCGTTTGCGTTTTCCATTCACATCGATCCATTAATTAAACTTAACGTTTTGCTGTTGCCATCAGGGGAAATCATTGGATCATTGGAGTAATAGCGTAAAATGATTGTTTCAAGGTCATCTCTTTCAAACCGTTTTCAACGACCAACAATTTGTTATTTAAAAAAATTAACTCGATTCATACACACATACCCAAAATAACGTACAATTATTCGCTTAACCAGTCATGTCATTTTACAACAACAACAACAATAACAATTTTAATATTATCTCGGTGTGTTTTTAAATTAGCGTTTCGCTATCATTTGCCAGACAATGAATCAGATTTTAATTCAAATTCTTTGTTCATCTTTTGTTTGAACATTGGAAAAAGAAAAAGAAAAAGAAAGAAAATACAATATTCAAAACATGAACGTAGTGAATACGCACGTACACGTTTTTTTTGCCTCAGAATCCAAAACTTTATCTGTTATCGCGGTTGTAATCCAATTGATGTTCATTATTTATTCACACGCTGCTGACGGAAATGTATTCTGAACAAAAAAAAATCATTCGGTGCATTTTAACTGAAGTTTTCAATTGAATTCATAACGATTTGAGATTCTGCACCAAAAAAAAAAAAAACAATGTTCCCCAATAAAAAACCTTTTCAAACTTGTATTAAGATAAACGCTTTCGTTCGCTCCGTCAGTTTTTGTTTAATTTGATGATTTATGGCTTGAAACGAGCCTTTTTTTTTGAAATTTTTTTTCTGCTCAAATATTATCAGATCCGGGCCCTATCTCACTGGACTATGTTATCAAAGCAGTATTTTGTGCTTGAACGAAAAAAATGTTGATTTGAATTGTTATCAACTAGTATTTATTTATTTCAATGAAAATTGAGATTGATATGAGTGCATGAACGAGGGTCAATGAGTTTGTTCACAAATGAATGGCAAAAATATTGGGATCGAATGAATAAATGTCGCTGTTGTAATAAACTGTTGGAAAAATGACTTTGTTGCTTACGGAATGTCCGAAAATTTGTAATTTACGAGTTGAAAGCTTCATTATTGAAGCTTTAAATCGATAATTCGTAGATTATTGAATGGAAGAATGACAAAAAATCGTTTTTTCGCATATCACTTTCAATTCACAAGAATTCCCATCCTTTATCGATTACACAACAGAAACATTTTCAAAAAAAAAAAACATTTAATCATCTTCCGTTGTTTCTTTTGTCATCTCATTTATTTATATTAAACAATTTCAGAGCAAACAACTCGTCCGAAACGATTATTACTGTTCGTTAATCCATATGGTGGAAAGAAACGAGCGCTACAGATTTACGATGGTACAGTTAAATCCATATTTCAGCTAGCTGGAATCGATGCAAGCGTCGTGATATCACAACGTTCGAATCAAATTCGTGATTTTGTCATGACTCAATCGTTAGAACATTTCGATGGAATTGTTTGTCTTGGTGGTGACGGCACATTTTCCGAACTTTTTAATGGTATTATTTTTCGAACATTCCAGGATATGGGTAAGTCAATCTATTCATCCATCTATTATTGATTTTATAATATAGATTTTGTTCATTTTTCCATGATAATTATTAAAGGGATAAGGGAAGTGACCAATTTAGATCACGATATACCGCTCTTTAAAAAACCCATCGGAATAATTCCGGCCGGTAGCACCGATACCGTAGCATATTGTTTAAATGGAACGTGTGATGTACGGACAACAGTCCTGAATATTGTTCTTGGCCAAGTGGATGGTTTGGATTTGTCTAGTGTTAGTAATGAAAATGGTTTGTTAAAGTTTTATGCAAGTGTTATGTCTTATGGATTTTTGGGCGATGTTGCAATTGAAAGTGAAAAATTTCGATGGATGGGACCCAAACGATATGATTATTCAGGTTTAATTAAACGTTATTTTGAAAATTTCCATATTTGCAACAAAAAAAAATTACAATGGGTTTTTGCTTTTGATTGTTGCAGGTTTCAAAAAATTAATTCGAAATCGTGGCTACGAAGGTGAATTAACATTAACTGGAATCGCACCAAATTCCAATAATCCATACACGGGGCCACAATGCTTTTCGAAATGTGAACATTGTTTGAAGCCAACCACAACGAATACTCAAAGTGATCAAACGACTGTGATAAACTTGGCCACCAATCCAATTGGTGATAAATGTGAATATAATAACGAACAAAAAACAATTAATTGCAATGAAAATAAGAATTCATCATCGGTGAATCGATTAACGGCAAACAACAGCATTTACATTGATATGAATGTAAAAAATTCAAAAGATGCGACCGATTGCAAATCGAATATTATAAATGATAACAGCAAACAAACGGAACATACAATGGCAACGATAAATGGGAAATTTTTCATGGTCAATGGTGCAAATATTTCATGTGCTTGTCCACGCAGCCCAAACGGTTTCTCAAAATATTGTCATTTATGTGATGGATATATCGATGTGATATTAGTACGGCATACATCATTTTTTAATAATATTCGTTTTTTGTTGGCCATGTCCAGTCGCAATTGTAAAATTGTAAGTTCTATTCCTATTGAAAATGCATCTATTTTTTTTTTGATGACCTCACATTGTCCTCAATTTCAGGCGGACTTATCGCATGTAGAAATCTATCGAACAAAGAATTTCTCATTCCGACCGACGGGCATTCAAACCGATGCATCGGCTCTTAATTTACATAGTTCACGTATTCCAATTAGCACCACCATGGGTGACACCAGTCAAACCAGTGTTTGGAATTGTGATGGTGAAGTTATCAACGATTCGGAAGTCTTTATAAGGTTCATGACATCCCATATAAATCGTTACCCAATGATTATTACTAAAATTGTGTTTTTATTTGATTTACAGGTCACACAAACATTTAATCAATGTTTATCGTCGTGGTCTTTACAATGCTCATTCGGACGATGTTGATGGGACCAGTGAAGCCGATTGTTGTTGCTAATATCTTAATTCAGCGAATTCAACGTAAATTAGCGTAGTATAATAATGCCTTGATCCAAATTAGGATGGATGCTCACTTAATAGCGTTGTGAAGTTATTTCAAATTGAAAACAAATTCATTTTGTTGAATTATGAGCTTAAGCTTTTCTTTGGAATCACAAAGTGTCATTGGTTAGTATTGGTGAATGGAAATAGATTCAATTAATCGGAACGTTAACAAAAACAAACCTTACAGTTATGGATTATATGTTGATCAATTTGAACAAAATATTTTTTTTTATATATAAAAACAAAACCAGCTGGCTGTTCAAGTGCAACACTTCGGCTAATAAAATACATTTGAATTGCTCAGCATTCGAGAAAAAAGTGCCAAATTGATATTTTTGAGAATCATTTCGATTTTATGGTTTACGGCCTCAGCATATTTCTGCACTTTAAAATTATAAATGATTTACCAAACATTTTTTTTTTTTTTTAAATAAATTCCAAAACAACGAATCTCAATACTCTGACTCCTCCTGCATTTATTCTAATATAACATAAAAAATAATTTCAAATAATTGCGCCGCTCAATGAGGCTTTCGATTTAGCTTTCACTTTAAGTGGAGCTGCTAGCGGGAGCGCCCTATGAAAATGTATTGCTCAACATAATGTGAATCCTTTGCTGTATTCATTAGTTGAATACCCGTCGAAGAACGTCTCCATCTCTCTCTTCCCCCCGTCTCTCTCTCTCTCTCTCTCTCTCTT
>GL501495.1:936187-950032 GCA_000149185.1 Mayetiola destructor
AAACCCCATGCACATCAGTTTGAATAGGAATTGTTTTGAAAAACATTGGAATTGCATCAAAATGATTGAATCCTAAAAATATGAATACAGATGGAAAAGTTATTCCATTTATTCAATTGACAGTCTGAAATAGTTTTTATATCGGTACATAAACAATTGACCCAAATGACAAACGATGGAAATAATTTTCAATTTTTTATACTCTCTTTCTTTTGCTCTCATTTGCTTGAATATCGAATTCGAATTGTTCTCCAATCAATTTGTTCGATTTTCCGAATGGTGTATGGTGTTTATACCTATCGATGCGACGCCAATCACATGAGAACATGAAGAAAATAACGAATGAATGTCAACTGCTGAATGAACACATAAATTCATGAGCTGTGCTTTAATTAATTAACGAGTAATTGTAATCGATAACGCTATGCAAGCAAAACCATAAGTTCGATTAGAAAAAAATGCACGATTCCGCGTATTTCCATACGTCGCACTTACCTATTCATGTTGAGTTAACGTTTTTTTTTCTTCTTTTTTTTCCAAACATAAACAAAAGCAGGAATATTAAATAAAATTGTTTTTATGATTGAATTTTCATTGGGATCAAATTTCATATGCGCCGCATTCCATCAAAGTCATGTCAAACACAACAGAACGTATTGCGCTTATCATCATCTATATTAAATGCAGAGCAAACGTTTGAAGTAATTGAGTCGATTCGCTAATTTTTCAATTAATAAACAACAAGTCTAAATATTTATTAAGCACGTTCGATTCAATTGATATGAACAATGAACGAATGTGAAATGAATACATTTCCATAAAATGACAATATTTATTAGGCGACTGCATCCAAAGTCAGTTGATATTCATTGAAAAATAGATCATATGTTTGACGGAATAGATTGATTTATGGAAATTTTAATTGAAACGCTTCCTTTTTAGAGGATTTAATTGAAGTTTAAACCACTTTGTACATTGCGTCGTATCATATCATAAGCTTTAAATCGAAAGAATAACTGATGTGGGTATTGGCTTCTTACCATTGTCCAATATATTATGAGGGAATCAAAGAGATTAGAAAACAAACACATTCATATTCCCACCGGGTGCAATTTGGTAGTTACGTAATTCTAGCAAATCTGTTAAATTGCGTCGTAAATACATGAAGCTTTCACGTAAAAATTGAAGAAAGTTTTCGTTTCAATGGCATCAAGGTTGATGGAATGTTTACCGGAAGTGGATAATATGAGCAACAACACCACCAACAACAACAAATACAACGAACATTGTTTGGAATTTCGTTTTCATTTGTATTTTAATTCATTTGGTTCATTCATAAAATAGGTACGTGGGTAGTGTGAAGATTTCAGCAACAATCCAACACTGAAAACCACTTCTGTTGTTAGAAGTTCGTAAATCGACCTGATTGGCTGGGGTAGCATCAATCAATCCCACTCATTCACTTTCATTCGCTCTTTTTCTCTCTCTTTTTGTCTTTCATTTTTGTGCGTTAACTTATTAGACAATGCGTCTCCGATGATATGGAGGAATATTGTTCCAAATGGCATGCAAAAAAAGGCGTTCGTACCACATTTCATTCAGGATAATGAACCCGGCGTTTTACGGTTATCACTAGGCAATATAACGAATCACTTAATTAATAAAAAATTGACGCACTACTGAATTACATGCCATCCGACCATCCGAGCATATGTTACTCGTCGCCCGCTTCAATTCTATTCCATTTGTTATCAGCATTTATAGGGGTTCAATTTGGTGGTTCAGAAACTCTGTTGAAAACTTTCGTTTGTGCACATGATGACCTTTAAAAAACTTTGAAGAAGTTGATTTCATTTTGATATTAATAATAATGATATAATGATGTGAGCCAAATAGTAGTGAGTGCGTTTAAATGGCTTAGAAAAACGGATGGGTGTCTGCGTTTTTTTTTCTTCGAAAATTGAAGCATTTACTTCTAGTCGAATAGCAAATCATAAAACTTTAAATCGAAACAAATCGAAATTCCATTTTGTACGTCACAGTTCGTTTGATAGAGTCGATTTTATTTCCATGAAATAGATTGGGAATTCAACCATATGTCAATTGCTAAAAGAATATTCCATTTTATTAGCTTTTTTGATTTGTGAGACGCAAATAAATGTGGATAAGTCGGCCGTCCTACATTTATTTGAATCTTTTTCGGTCAATCGTTGGAAATAAGCCCGTTCGATTGGGACTCTAATCAAGTCCGAATTTGTTGTAATGAAAATCATTCGGTAAACGAAATTGTGAAAAAAAAAGAAGAGAAACTGCCTGAGTTATTGAATAAAGGCAAATAAAGGAACTCTATTTTCATCTTGTTTTTGTTCGATTTGTTGATTTTTTTGCAAATGGAATGAAACAATGTAATCAATCACGTATGAATTTTCTGAATTTGAAATAAATGTTTGGTGTGCTCTTTGCTTGACATTGAGCTGTTCCTTTTGCTGCCCCAATCGAAACAGTCTTGTGTGGAGATGGTCAGACATGCGCGATTTCATCGATTATTGTTATTCCGTTCATTCAATTATATTTATTATCCTCGTGGTGAATTTTACCAAAAAAAAAAAAAAATCGAGAGAACGAAAACGCAGTGAAGAGCCAAAAAATGATAACAAAATAAATCGCAGCTAAGGACAATAAAGATTTCCTTGAGACACATCCATTTTGATGGATTGTACGTTATGTTAAGAGCACTGCAATGCTCAATCTTTCTTTTATTCAATGAATTCCAACGCATCAGTCATTTGATGTTATTGTTCACGTGTTTTTTGGACCATATAATTCAATGAGATCCAAGATGAATCACTTTCTCCGCATTTTCACTCTCTTTTGGATTAGTTTGCTATTCAATGATAAAAGTAGTCAACGGTGTGTGTGTGTGTGTATGTGTATGTGCGGGTGGTGTCAAATTACGTAAATTTTATCCGTCCGTGTTAAGTCGTATTTGAAAAATTTACAAAACTTTTCACCCACAGCATTAAACTATTGAATCGAAATTGTGCTTGGTATTTTTTTTTGAATTTTTATGACGGTTAAGCATGCGAATTATTGTATTGAAACCAACGATTCAATAAATCGTATATGAATAAACACCACAAGTGTAAGCGAACATCATCGAATTAACAGTTTTTTTTGCTTTCAAATGTCAAAATAATAATTTGCAGTTGACTTTTTGTAATTGGTCGTTTCGAGATAAATTGCTAACTTTAACGAATTTGAAGCATTGAAAACTTCAAGCTTACATATTTTTTTTCTGTTTAATTTGGAGGTGACGTTTTGATAATAAATCGAAAAAATTTATTCACTAGTCAGGGTCATGAATAAACGGTTCGTTTAACCTTTTACGGTTAAGCGTAGAGCGTAGGGTTTGTCATCATACAAAAAAAACAAAAACAAAAACTGAATGATCAATGAAAAATAATTTAAAAAAAATTAATTGCGCGCCATGATTGGAAAGAGAAATAGTAAAATCGACGCCATTTCAAATTATATGACTGAATGTTGAGCATCAAATCGTGCGAAAGGAATGATAAAAAGGAAAACGAGAAATTCATGTGACGCTTACGAGGTACCAAATAATTGTCTAAATGAAATTCCGATGTCCGGTATTCATCAGTTTTTATTTTACTCAGCGTCATCCATCGACACACAAGTCACTCGATGTATTTGAGTGATTCGAGTCGTTAGCAAAGAGAAAGACGGGAACCGAGCAATGATATTTTATTTTTTATTTTTATTTGTATGTTTTTAGAATATTATTGTCGCAGTTGTTGACAGTAAATAAATTTAAACAATTGCTTAGATATCGAGTCACCGTCAATTTTCATATATTTATGAAAGCAATCGAATCGATTTCATTCAGTTTGAACCGACGTTTTCAAATATATATATAAATATTCGTCATCAGACGAAGCCATTCTGATTCACTGAAATAATATGTATTCGCTATTCGTTCGCAGAACAAAAAAGGAATTCACATTGTATGAAATTGTTTAAAATCGAAATGAATGCGCCAAATTCCTCAAGTCAATTCAACAGATTAAATGCTGATATTGTATTGTTTTTGCAAACCAGACAATAAGGATCACTTGCTAAATGATTGGCGCCATTTCTTTCAATTTGTACGTATGCATTTGATTTTATTGACGATTATTTGCACCATATTCATTTAATTTGGTTTCACTGGTTATTGCGTTCGCGAAACGCAATCTTTTCAGCAACTCATTCATTGCAGTCTCCGACGGATGTCAGTCAGACACAGAAATCACATTCCGGTTGAACGAAAAAATAAGAACTTTTACCACCCAACAGTCACTTATTGAGCAATAAAAAAGAACCGAACATTTTTTTTTTTATGACATAATTCGCAATTCACTTGAAGCAATTTAAAATTTCCTGTTAAAAAATATATACTCAAATGCTCATATCGGATGTTGTCGGTCACATTTAGTGTTCTCGTTTGTTTTTTTTTTTTTTCAGAAGAAGTTAAGGTGCATGTTATACTTTTCGCGTTGACCACAAACAAACGATGAGCATTTTGTTTGAAGCTTTTCACGTTGAACATTGAATTGTTTGTTTTTTTTTTCTTTCTTTGTGTTCAAGTTTCGAAAATGAGCCGAAACACTAATCATTATTCATTGTAATCTCACGTAGTGGATAGAAATCTGAACAACAATAGAATTTCATTTACCTTTTATTCACCCTTTTGCTACCGAGCCCGCGTCTTCTCGTATTTCATTTTGGCACTGATTCAACGCAATTAGAAATGTAATTTAGCAGACATATGCCACATGAATAAATCAACTGAAACTGTAATAAGTGTAGCGGCGGATTTGTAAGCTAAGGAGCAATGCGAGCTTTTGTCTGTGATTCATCAATTCTGGTTATGTTTATGTGGTTAACCTCTGTATGTAAAAGGATTTATAAATACATAATATCTTTTGGAGAGATGCGCGTTCTTATGTAAACCGAATGGCGGTAAACCGTCAAATCAGCCACACCACAACTAATTAATTAAAAATGGATGTGACTATTCGCCATTTAACATGCAAGAAAAATCAATATTTGGTTTGATTGAAATTGTTAATGTCATCGTAACGGCTGCACCTATACAACATAGGATTTAAAAAAGTATCGGGTGACTGCACCATTTAGTCAGAGCTACATTTTTATAAAATAAATGTGCTAATGCCATCAAAAAAAATTGTTCAATGAATGAAACAAATTGGGAAATGGAATCGAGTTTAATTTTTGAAATGACTTTCAAACGGGAACGCTGTTCCCGTTAATCATCTTTCAATTGATTTAAATTTTTCGCATAGTTTTCTTTTTTGTTACTGACCAAAGACCACGAAATGGTCACATTTAATTAAAATTTGTATGATATTTAATTTGTCTTTCATTCATAAATTGATTCAATCGAAATTGATCGGCCGATCAATTGATGACTTTATGGTTGAATCTATTTTCAGCACAAAAATTAATTGATTCGATTGCATTTGATTCGCGTTTTGTTGTCATATTCGATAAATATAAACGAATTCGCATGGATCTTTGGAGTGAGAACGGGGAATCGTTTAATTAAAATGAAAGGCTTCAACGTGTTTCGAGAACAAAATAAAACTATTATCACAACCGAATCGATATTAATTTTTATAATTAACACAAAATGCGATATAAATGCTCGCGAAGTGTAAATATGCCTCGAATCGCCTTATGAGCCGATAGCCAAGATCTAATGAAATTTGGATTGTGCGTGATTTGATCAGATTTAAACGTTTCAATTACTCGATAACATTGAATTCGTTTCAATAATGCTGAAAATCATGAATCACGGTGAAAGTCGTTAATAATGATTTTATTGAATGATAATATCGATGACATAATGAATATTGGACATAAACTGGGTGCAAAGAACAGGCTATACCAACGATTGTATTGTTTACTGTTTATTGTTTGTACAGCTATATTTATTCATTAATAAATCATCACATTTCGATATGTCATTATCATGTCAATCAAATAAAAAACGAGCGAGTAAAATTGAAAAGGAATTGTCCGTTTTGTACATCACAATATCATATATCGTTTATCCGAAAAAGAAGTTTTTCACGTGATGTTTATTAATTATTATTTGTGACGTTGAGACTGAAAAGAAAATGAAAAGTGTCGATTTTTGGCAGTCTACGCTCTATTTTTAAAAAGCGACGTTAAATGCTCGGCTTTTCGGTGATACGTGTTGCAGACGTTACAAAATGTTCTCTTCGTATGATACGTTGTGATGGAGATCTTGAACTTTGAACCGTCAATAGTTAAGATCGTATCGCTAATAACATGAGCTCTTGTCGATATATTGCGATCGAAGCCTATTCATTCAATAAATATATTTGAACAAAAAAGTCAAAATGGAAAATGAAATTATACTTGTCATTCAGCGAAATTCAAAATTTGAATCAAACATTTCAGTCAATTGTTGATCATTTGGTTTCAGATTTTCAGACTTCACTCACCAGTCACTGGACAGATTTATGTCAATTGAGTAATAAATTTATCAACGTATTTATTTTGGTTTCAATTCAGTGAAAAAATTTCTTTAATTTATTTGCAAATCAATAATGAATTTTTGATATTCGATTAATTTGTGATCATTGAACTCTACCGACAACAAAATCAATTTAAATGATCGGAAAATTTCTGACTACAACCAACGGCCTTCGTTACTAACGAAAATCCATATAATTTATGAATGAACGATGTATTTTGAAAGTCGAAATATTCTATTCAAATCAATATCGGGTCAGGCCTCTGAAGCGACATGGATAACGTTCTTTGTTTTCCACATTGTAATATTAAATACATTTCATGAGAGGTAAAATTTTCGCATTCAAAACTGACACACTTTTACATATAAAATTGCATATGTATTTGATAGTCACGAAACGTGCCATCGAAACGAAATCAAAGTTCTTAGCACAACCAACTGAAATAATCCTATAAAACGTCACATTCGTTCGAATAAATTTCGTGTGTCGCCTCTTCTTTGTGGTTAAATTTAGAAAAGAGAATCCGTTTTAGCTCGGCAAACGATCATCTTTGCTCGACCACTCGAGCTTTCGAAAATCGAATGACGTACGATCACAAACACACAGACAAACACACACACACACACACACACACACACACACACTCCTTTCGACGAGGAATATTTGTAAGTTATTGCAGTTGTTACGTGCTTTCATTTTCCGTTTTGCTATTTGTTTCCACATTCGTATCCATTTTCCGTACAAATTCAAGTGTTCCCATTTCACGATACACCGCGGACGACTATCGGTACAAAGGGGGGAAAAACAAACGAGTTTTTCCGATTGTATTGTGAATCGAAGCCGTGATAAGTGTAAACAGAATCTTTGTGTGATTCGTTTGTTCAATCGACTAGATCCATTTGATATCGTTTAGTCGTGAAAAGTAGACTGATATAGTTGAGTGTGATTCAAAGAGCAACGAGACTGATTTTTTATTTCGATATTTTTTCAAAAATTCCTCACCGAGAAATCCGTTTTTCCCGGAGAAAAAAGGGAAATTGTTTTTTTTTTTTTGGTTTTATTTTACATTAAATTTTTTATTTCGTGTTTTAAACGAAATAAATTCTGATTCCATGCCATGCGTGACAAAATTGGTCAATTATTTTGCCCGCAAAAAAGCGTATGCAAAATTGATTCATCAAATGTTGTTATACAAGGTGAAGCAAACAATTTTTAAACAAAACAAAAAATAACGAATTTAAACGAATGTTGTTGCATATAATAATAAGAAATAAGAATACTTCCTGTCCCAGGCATGGGTTACGATTACAGGGAAATCATACGAGAAAAAAAAATACAAAACGACGAAAACAAAAGGGAAGAAATATTCATTTTTGAGATCTTGTGATGGCGTTTGAAAAGTATATGCTTAATTTGCCGATTAGAGCGAAGAAAGCAACCAAATTCAATATGATCACGAATAAAGCAAACAAAACGAACCGTTCAAGTACTGAATTATTTATAAGCAGCCTTGATTTCATTTACACTTCTTCGAAACATGTCAATAAAAAACAAACAATAAGTAAAGAAAAGAAGAAGAACTTTGACAAAATTTCACTTCGGGCTCTATCAGTTGCCGAAAATAATGTTGAATTTGTCGCTCAATCACACAGCACAAAGTTTACGTGACTCTCATCCGACGATATCATATCGAATGTGTTTGGTTTATCTTTTTTTCGTGACTTTGCTAAATGTTTCACACATTTTATCGTTCGGAATGTGAAGTGTGCAGTTTTTAGTTCAGAAAAATTACATGGAACATTGTGAACAATCATTTTGGTGAAGTGTTCGTGTGTTTTCTAAAATAAAAGCTATTATTATCATTAAATTCGGACGGACAACGATATGGTATCCATTTAATGGGTTTTAATCTCATCTCATTGTCTATGCTCTATGCATTTGTGTGGCTCGATCGATCGATATCATGTAATTAATCTAAGTAAATATATTTCGTCATTGGCGTGTGTGTACATCATAAAGTGCAACGCACCGAAAATTTATTGCATCTTCGCTTGAGTTTGAAATTCGAAATGAGTGCGGCGCGTAGCCGAATATTTTTGCATTTAAATCTAAAAATGAAACGAATTTTTTACGATATTATTCAAAATATGTTCATTTTATGTGCAATGTGCAAATAAATACGATGTACAGTATTCATAAGGGCGCCTGCTTGCCGATAATTTGTTATTACTTCCTCGTGTGTGAATAGGAGGTCTCATGACTAATTTTTTTTTTTTGCTTTTTCTCACTCTGAAACAGGACATAATGTGCCAATTAAAGATACATCATCATACATTCAAGACGGGACAACGTGTTCCAATGGGACTATTCACGGAATGGATGCACAAGAAGCGACAGAGAGCGACTCATGTCGGACCGGGTGGATGCGGGAGCCAATGGCGGGGAAGCATCCAGAGGCGAACGACACTGTTCACCTCCAGAGACGGGTGGGACTCTTCAGTGGGGTTGCTTTAATTGTTGGAACTATGATCGGTATGTACACATTCATTTTCAATGATAACACTCAAGACTCACGATGATGTTCTAAATAATATTCAAAAATAAAATTAATCGTTGGATTTTGGTTGCCAACGCAACAAATCCCCACTTATTTCATTAATCATTTCAGTTTCCACGTAATATATCATCCATTAATCTTGTGATGTGCACTTTTTTTTTCTTTTTCTCTTTTCTTTCTTCGCTTTGCAGGGTCTGGAATTTTTGTGTCGCCATCAGGTTTGCTAGTGAGAACTGGTTCTGTTGGTATAAGCTTTCTTATATGGCAAGCTTGTGGATTCCTTTCATTGTTGGGTAAGTGGAAGCATTTTCTTTTCACATTTGCACTTGGGTAATGGCGGCGTGTGGGTCTATTCAATTTCAAATATTTCAACATCACAAGCAATTTTCACCCGAAATTGACGACCGACGACATTCATAATTGAATCTTTTCATAAAAATAGAATTTCATTCGAAACGCAACAGAATCTTATCAAAAAGAAAAATAACCTTTTGTTTGATTTGATGACGCTATTTAATTCGCAATTCAATTTATTGTCACGTAGACAGGTTTCCTTTCAACAACGTCGCTTGAATCAACAAGTTAAAAAAAACAGCATTCGATTATTATTTTTTCTTTCGTTTGCCGGAGATCATGCCAAAAGAAAGACGACACAAAATTTGAGATTCATAATGAAAATATTCGCAAACTAGTTGATATTATACAAAAATGGAAAATTAAAATTCGTAAACTCATCCGATTCGGGTGTCGCTTGAAATATTCTTGAAAAAACATTGAAATACGAAAATGCGAAAGATTTATCGTTGACAAAACGCTAATCACTCCCACGCCATTTTCTCATGTGACCGTTGAATTTTGAAAACTTGAAATACATTTTTTATGTTTCTGTGTGTTTTGTCTCGAGCTTCTCATTCAATAAGAATGCGTATCTTGAAATGATCCATCTTAAAATAATTTCCTTCTTTATTTTAATTTCGCATTGTTTTTTTTTTTTTTGAATAATTCCAACAGGTGCACTTGCGTATGCCGAATTGGGTACGATGAACACATCATCCGGTGCTGAATGGGCTTACTTCATGGATGCATTTGGTCCGGCACCAGCATTTCTATTCTCATGGGTTTCAACGTTAGTACTGAAACCATCACAAATGGCAATCATTTGTTTGTCATTTGCTCAGTATGCTGTTGAGGCGTTCGTTTCAGAATGTGAAACACCAGTGATGGTTGTTAAAATGGTGGCATTGTTGGCTATTGGTATGTCTCTACAGCCCAAATACCTGAAACTCCGTATTTCAAAATTGAACAAAAAAAAAAAATAATTAAAAAATAAATAATAATTATTATTGAATTATTCTGTTTCGTTATTCGCAGTGAGTATTCTTTGTGTGAATTGCTACAGCGTAAATTTGGGTATGGCCGTTCAAAACATTTTTACAACAGCTAAAATGATTGCGGTTGTGATTATTATATGCGGTGGTGCATATAAATTGTATCAAGGCAATGTACAACATTTACAAAATGCATTTAATAAGCCAGCACCTCCACTTGGTGCTATAGCAGCTGCTTTTTATACGGGTCTTTGGGCATATGATGGATGGAATAATTTGAACTATGTCACCGAAGAGATTAAAAATCCGAGCAAGTAAGTTTTTGCGAGTCTAGAGTCCATTCGATCCCAATCACAAATTTTCATGCAACAAATGTCATTTTATTTTCTGTATTTAGAAATTTACCACGCTCAATTGTCATTGGTATACCATTGGTGACTCTTTGCTATGCATTAATCAACATATCCTATTTGACAGCAATGTCACCCGATGAAATGGTCGATTCCGAAGCAGTTGCAGTGACATTTGGTAATCGAATCCTTGGCGCTTTTACATGGTTAATGCCACTCAGCGTAACCATCAGTACATTTGGAAGTGCAAATGGTACACTTTTTGCAGCAGGACGGTAGGCACTGAAAACCTTTAAACGCCTCCTCTAATTTGTAGCATCGATTTAAATTCATTTTGCCCATCAATAGATTGTGTTTTGCTGCAAGCCGAGAAGGACATCTTTTGGACATACTTTCTTATGTGCACGTCAGACGATTAACACCAGCGCCTGGATTGATTTTCCATGTAAGTTTTTTTCTATTTGTGTTATCCAGGCCATGTGGCTTTTGCTTCGTATGGAAATCATTTATTAGAATGTGAAAATTTTTGATTTATATTTTAGTCATTGATTGCTGCCGCAATGGTTTTGTATGGAACAATCGATTCATTGATCGATTTTTTCAGTTTTACCGCTTGGATTTTCTATGGTGGTTCAATGCTTGCATTGATTGTAATGCGTTATACAAAACCAAATCATCCACGGCCATACAAGGTTCGTATTCATATGCATCAACCAGAAATATTTCCATTTTGAACAATTATTTATTATTAATCGAAAAAACTGTGACCGTCGTTTGTTCGTGTTCATACGGAAATAGAAAACCTTTAAATGTTTTATTTAATGCGCAATAGAACCAATTCCGATGTAGATTTTTAATCAAAGCCCCAAAAAAAAAAACCAATTTGATAAATAATTATTTATTTTTATTAAGCATTCCGACCAAAAATCAATTGATGTTGAATTGTTTTATCCATTTTTTCGTTCCTCAATAGGTGCCGATCATCATTCCATACGTTGTCTTGATAATATCAATTTATTTAGTTGTCGGTCCGATCATTGACAATCCACAAATTGAATATTTGTATGCATTGGGATTCATATTCACCGGTCTCATATTCTATTTGCCATTTGTTAAATTTGGTATGACACCGCGATTTATGAGTAAGTTGTCTTTCTTTTCAGACCCCCGCCCCATTAATATGCACATTTTTAATTGAAAAATTCTTATCTTGCAGACAAAGTGACACTATTTTTGCAATTACTTTTGGAAGTTGTGCCAACAACCACGATGGGAATGTTTGATTAGAAACGTCCATCCCAGAAATGATTAAAACAAAATTATTATTGTTATTTTATGAATATAAATCATTAGATGATAGATGATTCGAGATTCGAAATATGAGAAACATAAATAGATTTTCAAAAAAAAAAAAACAAAAAACAAAAATGATGAAGAAAAAACAAAGAAAAAGTTTGTGATTCCGATGGAATACAATTATTATTAATGGTAGAATGAAATATAAGAAAAAGAAAGACAGTATACATTGGAGACAAATGAATTGATTGATTTTGATGAATCTTAAGTTTGGCCGGTTTCTATCCCAAATTTAGTTTTCCTCCTACAATCAATCACATGACAGCAGAACATTTTAATTTTCCAATTTTTTTTTTCACTTTTTTTCAAGAACTTTTGTAGCATTTATACTGCGAGTGTTTCTGTGAGACATTTTACGTATAACAAAAAAAAAAAGAAGGATTTATGTATTTTTTGGCAATATAAATAAATAAATTTTTTTCGGTTACCACATAAATCGATTGTTTCATTGGATATAAACCAACCAGATTGGCAGTAAAGGAAGCGATTTTTTGTCTGCTGGTGGGAAGAAAAGCAATTCACTCACCTTTCACTTAAATGAAAAACAAATTTTTTTCTCCATTGAATAAATATTCGATTTATTGAAAAAAAAAAAAAACTTAGAAACTCTATTATGAAACAGTAAACAGTCCATTCCTTATTTCTTTTTCTTTTTTCGGTTAATTCTTGGATTCACAACACCATAATGCTTCGTGAGCTCACCGACGGTATTCTTCGTATTTTTATGTTTCTTAACGAATCGATTAACTAATTTGTTGCATGAAACAGTTGCTTGACCAGCTGAATTTTTGCCCACCGTTCTAATGTATGCATCTTCTTTTTCCTTGGCCTTGGACTCCTTAATTTCAGCTTGTAGATTTTTATAATTTTTGTATTCGTTTTTTGGTGGTTTGGCTCCTAATTTTACGGCCAGAGCGATTTTAGCTTTTTGTTGATCTTGAAAATTATATCCAGAAATACCAAAATTAAAAACTTCATGTCGTACTCTTTTCATATCCAGACCATTATTGTCTTTATCTTTTTGCCGAATTGTTCGCGTATTGATTGTATTTGATTTTTTTTTCGATTTATGACTTTCAAAAACAACCACCTTAAAATCGTTTGCTGCTTTTTCCTTTTGCAAAAGCATCGCTTTTGTTGGAATAATTTCCAATGCCGGATCGGAAGCCATTTCAATTTCAATTTTTTTTTTTTTTTTTATAAAAATTCGGATAATTTTTTTGCCATCCGAAGCTGAAACTCAAACAAAACTCATTCAACAATTCGTTCAAAGTGTCAACTCAACGTGTTTTCAATTTGACAGCTAAACGAACCGATAATGGTAGCAATATTGTCGAAATCGGTTCAAATGACATCAATGTCACCATATTCTGATGAATTGTATTCAAATGTGACAACTGCTTACAGAGCCACCCAAAGCGCTAAACAAAGTGGCGCACAATAGAAACATAAGGTAAAGGCGACGCAGGGAAAGTTACGCTTGTATGCGCATTCAAACAGTGAAAAACTGAACAACTCTCAATAGTACTTGTGTAATGATAGCGCTACGGTCACTTGGAGGATTCGTTATTCGAAATGCATTGAGGGCATAGGAATTCCCTATTAGGGAATACGCTGTCATTGTCTAATGGTTTGACATTGAAAAAGAAAACAAAAGTTCAATAATTACG
>GL501495.1:954430-996939 GCA_000149185.1 Mayetiola destructor
TAATTCGAAAAATTTATTATAATTAAAAATAATAGCTTTTAATAAAAATATTAACTTTTTCAATGAATAATGACTATTTTTTCTTCCCAAAATTACTTTCGTCTGTTCCCAGATTGATAAAAACATTTCATTTATTCAAACGAGTAGTCTAGGTATTGTGTATCATTCAACTTTCACAGCAGTAGTTTCTCTCTCTCTCTCTCTCTCTCTCTCTCTCTCAATATGAGAGAATCCATGGAATTTCTATTCGTAATTAGAAGACGGGGAAACTTCTTTTTTTTTTCAAAAAATATTTTACAATTGTGTTTTAAATTTCCCAAAGAATCAAAAAATGCTCCTTGATCATAGATCGGAATTTTTGTAAAAACCTTAGTGACCATTATACACCAATAATAATAATAAAATAGATGAAATCAATAATCAATAGCTAGCCAATAGTTAGTCATTTTGTTCCAATTTAGCCGACTGACTAAGATAGTCATATATTTTCCACACGGGACCACCACGAACCGCTTTAATCATCACAGGGAAACCGATTTGTTGTGCTTCAGTCTGTAACTTTTTGTCTAATTGATCGTCGCCATGGTAACCGTTTATGATTGGTACATCAGCCGCGGCCATTATAGCCTTTGATGTGCCGTTTATTCCTTTCAAAATATAATTAATCCGATTAGAAAATTGAAATCGAAAGCTGTGTACAAGAGAAAATAGCTATACCCATGTCACGAATGGACCAATGAAAAGGATGCCTTTCCGTTGACACAAACCGGAAAATTCAACGGATTCGGATGAGAATCCATATCCTGGATGGATTGCTTAACAATTTGATCGTTTTGCTACATTGATTATATTCGAGCTGCATAGATATGATTGCCATCCGAAACGATAAACTCAAACAATTCGAACCGTTAACTGAACGTATTTTTTCTCGATTTGACAGCTAAACGAACCGATAATGGTAGCCATATTTGACAGAATCGGTTCAAATAACATGCTTACTAAATTTCATTGAATCGAAAATGACACGAACAAGTGAAGCAAGAAACACAACGTCACAGTGTATTAGCGAACAAACATGTCGACGCAAAAACCCAGCGCTAGCGATAAATTTTTCATTAAAATGAGCACCAAACAAATGAGATCGAAAACACAAGAATTTTTGTCGACACGAAAAAAGATCCAACCATTGAACGATATTGTTAAAGAATTTGAGGTGAGTTTTCAATGGATCCAAACGAAAATGGATGGATTTTATTCCTAAGAAGAATCCATTCATTGAGGTTAAGGTTCGAATTTTTGAAGTGATGTCATTTCATTTTGTTTCATTTGAATGTGAATTGTTTGGTGAATCATTATTTTTGGAAATGCGTTTAAGTGATTGATGTGTTTATAAGTATATTTATTATTTTAGATATGTGTCGAGAACGAAGCATCGTTAACGCCATACCTGTTGGCTGTAGAGAAAATATTTTCCGAATTATTAAAGAGCCGTGAAATGGTTACAAATGGTAAACTATCAAAAATTAAAGGTACGTCATAGGCAAATGTCAATCGATTTATCACCGCAAACATAAAGGCCAAAATATTCAATGCATAAGTTGCAATATTAATGAAAATTCCATCCCGTATTATTATTATAGATTCTGGTCCTGATATTCAATACCGTGAAACACTCCAAAAACATTATGAAACAATTTGGAAATTAATTTTGACTGGCATGCAAAATCCAAATCAAAATGAAAGTACACAAGCATTGGTAACAGCAATGCGTTTAGTATGCGTCGAAGCAAAAAATCCAAAAAATCCTGACATAAAAACATCAACGATGTCGGCCAGCAAATTAAAGAGCATCGTTCAACGATTGTTATCATCAACACATTCAAATAATCATTTATTTGCCAGATTCAAGGAATATGGCGCCTATTTGGATGTTGTATTTTATTTATGGAAAATTTTACCAGATGTTACACATAAAGGAACACCACCCAGTGATATTTATGTGCAAAATTTCTTAGATTTAATCAATACCGCACCAATTAGTGCCGAAGTGCAGGAAAACAAGCAACTATTCTGTTGTTCGGATGATATTTTTGAATTTGATTATCCAGTTGCACGAAAAAATTTGAACAAAGTATGGGCATGCATTCTGCAATGGACAAACAATTTAACCGAACACACACATAAGCAATTGTTAGTTGTGCTGTTGGAAAAAATTCTATGCCATTTGGACAAACCAGTTTTATTGACCGATTTTTTAATGGACTCCCTGGATGTGGGTGAGTAGCATTGAACATACATAATACGTTCTCCAAAAAAACGTTCAAAAATTAATTATTTTTTTGTTCCTCTTTTTTTTTTTTCTTTTTTTTTGGTTCATTCGACCAATTCCAGGTGGTCCGGTCAGTTTGTTAGCCTTACAAGGTGTATTCACATTAATCCAACAACATAATTTGACATACCCAAAATTATATGAAAAATTGTATTCAATGTTTGAGCCCGAAATCTTTCATACCAAGTATAAGGCTCGTTTATTCTATTTGGCCGACATTTTTCTCAGTTCTAGTCATTTGCCTGAAAATTTGGTGGCCGCATTTGCTAAACGATTGGCTCGTTTAGCATTGGTTGCACCGCCACAAGATGTAACAACAATCATTTATTTCATTGGTAATTTGATATTACGTCATCCTGGATTGAAACGTTTGATTAGCCATCCAATTGGTAATCGAATACCAAATGATCCATTTTTAATGGACGAACGTGATCCAGTCCAATCGAATGCATTAGATAGTTCATTGTGGGAAATTGCATCATTGCAACAGCATGTGATGCCAACAATTGCACAAGCGGCCAAAATGATTTCGAATCCATTGCCAAAGGTTGAATGGAGTCTGAGCAATCATTTGGAAATTGATGAAAATGATGTAAGTGTTATTATTACGGTGTATTATTTTTCCTTTTCACATTCCAATGACATGAATTCTTTCCGGTTCTTTTTTTTTTTTTTTAGCTGTTTGATCAAGAAATTCTGAAACGTTCCAAAGAATATGCATTGAATTTTGAGAGGCCTCAATCAACTTTGGTCGGAAATTCATCGGAACCATTTTCCAAATATTGGAAACTCTTTTGAATCTGTTGAAAAACAAAAAAAAATTCAAAACGCATGCCTGTATCGTACGGCATAACAATTACAAATAATATGCAAATTGGTCCAAATGGTACCTACAATGCATAGTGCATACGATTTAGTTTTTTTTTTTTAATTTTATCCATAAAATTATATTAAACCATAATTAATATGATATTATCATGACCACTCCATTCACCCAATCACCAATGTAATGTAAAATATTGATTATTATGAAAAACAAAAAAAAAAACAAAAAAGGCAAAAAAACAAAAACCAAACAAATAAACATATAATGAAACCAAATTCTTCATTTGTTGTTCCGAAAATAAATGTGTAATTGAATCGAAATTAATTGAATCGTTTGCTTCATTGAATTCGGTGTCAATCGAGTTTCGTTAACATTTTTCGTTGAATGTGCGCGATTCGTATCGTTTTTAGAAGACCTTCTAATCTATAAACATAAACAAAAAAAGCCAAAAACATGCGATCGGCAAAATATAATAAATTTGTTTTATCAATCAGCTGTTCCGAGAGTCGGTTTCAATTTGACACCAACAATTGACGTTTCGTTGAGTTTGTTCGGCTTTGATGTGTGCATGTATTGGTGACATTGTATTTGCGTCTCAATCGAACTGACAGAAACGCAAAATTTTTCCCTATAGATTTTAACACATCACAAATATAACGTTTAGTTCAGAGAAAAATGGCAGCACATAGTGGTGGCGTAGATTGGGCTGCTGTAATAAAACCATTATTAGCAGCTAATTGTGGATCATTATCCAAAAATGATCTCAATAATTTGACGAAAACAATTTTAAAATGGTAAGCAATAGATGCCAATCAATTTAAATAATAATTTGTCTGGCCAAAAATAAATCGGTCGAATGTTCGAGTGAAATATGGGGTTTTGTTGTTGTAAAAATGGCTGCCATTGAAATTGTATCCTAGTCATTGTGATATCATTGAAATGAGTTTTTTTTTCTTTCTTTTTTTGGTTTTGATTCGAAAATTTTCGAAAATCATTCTGAAAAAATTGTGAATAATATCTGAGAAAAATTTCATTTTTCTATTTACAGTGAAAATGAAATATTGGAACATGACAGTAGTTACGATGTATTTTATATGTCGTTTGCTGCTCTGGCAGCGAATAACTTAAGCGGACAATGTAATGCATGTAAGTGAAACAAATGTTCAATTCGAATATCATATTGAAGAGAACGCAATAAATTTATGTTCGGCAATGCATGACCTGGCCATTTTACGATTCAAATCAATGTATATCTTGTCTCTGATTGCTTTGATTTGATTCAAATTTGGTGTCTATTATTAAAAGAAGAAAAAAAAAACGGAAAAAGAAAGTAGCCAAACAAGTAAAGTGCACTGTCGATGCGGTTTATTGATTTTTTCCTCCCCCTTCTTTTTCTCTCTCTGCGTTTTCATCATATTTTTCGTTCGTTTGCGTGACTAACGGCGCTTTGACTCATGCGTTTTGCATTAGTTCCATTACAATACGATTTTTTTTTCTATTTGTTTTTCAGTGTGCCAAAATCAGATACTCCAAATAACCGAGGCTTGTGGCGTCTTAATTCGATATATTTTGAATAAATTTGACAAGTCCACAAATTCCGATATCAAATTAATGTTGCATGCCCTGAAAAGCTTATGCGAAGGCAAAAGCCAAGATCAAGACTTTGATCAAATCATTTTTTCATCGATTTTACGAAATGCAAAGTATCCAGAACATAAATCAAATGTCACCGGATCAAGTGAAAAAGATAGTCCAAAATCAGAGATGAAACGTTCACGATCCGATTTACTAACGGTCATTCTACAGCAATTGTCTACTTCGATTGGAAACGGTAATGCCGCCAATTGGAATCCATTAAGTGAAGAAGTTGCCGATTGCACGGTAAGTCAAATAGTTTTTTATTTGTGTGCTTTCCATCACATCCAACGAAAATGTTAATGAATATTTTCGCTTTTTTTATCTAATTTTTTTTTTTTTTTGTTGGGAAATAACAGCAAATCTTTACATGTACAAACATTCAATATATGCAAGCAAACAATGCGGGCGACATCATTCTCAAAGTTTGTTCATCTTTACCAATTTTGTCGAAATATAATGCTCGCTTAGAGGAATGTACACAACATGGAAAATCATTACATTTACCGTTGTCCTACAATGATGCAATGATCATTAAAAATGCGTATCCACAAATTTCATCGGATATATCGTTGCTATCATTAGCATTGTCATTGCCCGTTTTGGAGCCATTAAGCCCAAACAAAATCAAACAATTATCCAAATGTGCAATGTCAGCCCTGTATTGTGCAGTGATTACATCAATTTCGAACAGTGTGCTAACTATGACCACATCGGATCGTTCACAAAAAACGGCACAACTTCAAATATTTCAAACGACATGCGAAAATAAAGTAACATCGACAACAACGGGAGGACAATCGTCGACAGCAGCAGCATTATCATCATCATCATCATCGAAAGATAGTGAAAGTGAAATTTTATCGAGTGAAGATCATGCCAGAAATATTGTCGATAAAGCATTGGAAATATTTACAACGGTTGAAAATATATTCAATTCGACACGTTCACATGTTTATTTGAATCATTTGTGTATGGGAGCATGGCTTTTGATAACTGGTATTCAAGGTGCAATGGGAGCATCGGGAAGTAACAGCACAAAGGCTTTAATTGCTTCAGCTTTGACCGATGAATCAACAAAATCAAAATCTGGAACCGGTGCCACCAGTCGTTCAACTGGTGAACTACAAGCACCGCTAGGCTCAACAAATACCAGCGGCGGTCGCGTTAATTTATCCAAAGTGCAACAGGGTTTTGGTGTTTTAAATGCAGCAATTGCATCACATTGCTTAACATTGCTGAATGAATTGATTGAAGATCTCAAATTTGAATCCGTTTCGGGCGATGAAGATTTGATGGGCGACAAAGTTCCCGAACCATGCGGTTTTGATATTCTCGCCCATTATACATCATTACAGCGAATTGTTCGTGTTTTGAATAGCACAACAATGCAACAGTTGCTAACATTTTTGGCAACGGTTTCATATCGAAAAGCGTGCTCATTGAAACGGATCAACATTAAGAATGAAGGTGATGTGGTTAGTTACAGTGATTCGACGACATATTTCAATGATTCTATGTCATGTTCAGAATACTCTGATACAGAAGAAGAGGAAGATAGTGAAAGCTATTTGGGAACATGGTTTAAGGAGACTTTATCGCCGGAAGGCAAAGACGATCAATCCGAAACCAATGAAAACAAAACAACGGAAAATCAACGAAACAGCACATCAATGGTGTCGGCCAAAGATGAACCACACGAATATTTGGAACTATCGGCTCAAATATTCTCCTTTTTGGACACACTTTTGGGCAGCAATCACAAATATTTGAATAAATATGTGAAAAGTGGTTTGAGTGAACAACAAATGGCATTGTTGGCAAATATTCTGAAAGATTTAGATCGTGATGCATCCCGTATTGAAGCTGACAATTCCTATACAACTCAATGGCAAAATGCAATGATTGAATTTTCTGGCGCAATTGGACGTTATTTACACAATTTAATATCACGATCACTCATCAATGAATCGCTACAATCATCGTTATTGTTGCATTTGGGTGTATCACCATGGGCACAAGACACAAATGTATGGCCATTGCAAGTATATTCGCGCACATTGTCGGTACTTGTGCAAATTTTACTGTTGAAACCGTCACAAGAGAAAGAAGCCGCCTGTCTATCGGTATGGCATCGTTTGATAAATACATTGGTCGAGGGTGTGTGTTCAACGCAAACTCCACAAATGGACTCCAACGATTATGAAGATTTAAATGTTGAACATGCACAATTGTTGTTGTTTTTGTTTCATTCATTGAATTTGATGCAAAAGAAATCGATTCTTTTGCTAGTTGCTGGTAGTGTGATCAGATGTGCCGAAATATGTAGATCAATGAATGCTGAAAAACCGATTCGTGATCATCAGATTATTTTATTGTCTCGGTTGTTGTTGTTTTTGGAATATTTAATGCTTCATTTGTACAATGCACCGACGCCCCTACTGGAACAAGTGCGTTGGAATTTGTTCAGTACAATTGCCGATGAATCGAATCAAAAGCAACCGGATCGAGCTCCACCAACATCAAAATTGTCCACATTTTGTCGCAAAGATATTGAAGATAAATTTCGTAAATATTCGCATGAATATGTGTCCGGCGTTCGACCAAAATATTATTCATTGTCGGTGATCGATTCAAAACTTCAACAAGAATTCAAATTAGATGGATTGGCATGGAATTTTATTCTATGTACGCCAGACAAATTAAAATATCCGTTATTAATTGATGCATTGATTGATATTTTGGCCATTACCGATATTTGTATGGCCAAAATCAATTATCCGACCATTTGTTCGGTTCAATATTGCTTCAGTTTGTGTTGGAAACTGTTGCTCGGTTTACCGCCATCAACACCACACGTTGAGGCACTTATGAAAGACGATCGCATCCCAAATTTGCACTCATTAATGTGGTCGATCCGTTGCTTGCATCCAATCAATAATTCGCATTCATTGATTTGTAATTCCCTGATCAAACAAGGAATGTACACAGCAACTGCAGAACAATTATGGAAAAAACTAACCGAACATGTCACCGACACAAAATACAGTATTAAACAAACAACTGCCGGTTTGGATTCATTTATCAAAACATTTCAAATCGGAAATCCACGTTTATCGAAAATCATTACCATCGATGCAATTGTTTCGCATTTGGTGGCAATTTATTCGACCAATGGAAAAATATTGGATCAAGGAAAGAGTGGAAGTAATGCATCGAGTGCAGCCAGCTCATTGGATTCTGGAAGCATTACGGAAATTTCAATGTCATCGACATCTGGTTCAGATGTTTCGGTCATCGTTTTATCTGGCAAAGCCGACGAACCGCATAGTGACGAAAAAAAAATGCCCAGCGATGAGGATGCATCAAAGGAACTAATCGTTAAATTGTTGGACGCTTTGGAAATTGTGAAAGAATGCATTTTGTAAGTACCGTGGAAACTGAATGAATTTTTTCCTTTTTTCTTTTCTTTTCTTTTTGCACTTGACACAAACAAATCAATGATTAATTTTCGTTTTGTTTCGTATTTGTGCAGCAAAACAATGTTATCCGCATTCAATGGAACCGTTCAACAGCACATTTTCGAGTCTTTGATTGCATTGTCCGGATCAAAACATCCATATTGGAAAGATATGGCACCGAAATTAACGTCAGTATTCACAACCCACGAAAAGGATATCATTCTGGTTGAATGGCGTAAAAATTTGCCGATCATGAGCGAGGAATGTATTGCATCGAGTGCATTTCCCGTTGAAATTCATACGTTAACAGTGATTGATGCTCATTTGGCGGAATTGTCAAAACATTCAACATATTCGATTTTGTTATCGATTAAACATGCAGCCAAATCAATTTGTAATCTCATCCATAAACTGGTATCCACATATAAATTTGATTCGGCAATTGAGGAACGCATTCAAACGGTTTTGGTTCCAATGTTGTTCGATGTTCGTTGTGAATATCTTTATGATTTGGCAAAACAATGTTTACAAATGTTGAACAACGGTGGATTGGAAACAGACATTTACAAAACATTGCCAACCCCAATGATTCACATTTTAAAAGTGAGCTATAAACTGTTGATCGATAATGCTGAATTAACAACGCACGGACTTTGTTTGGGTGCCGTAAATGAAGGCGTTTCTCAGCAAATTTTAACGTTTTGGGAAACATTGTTGACCGAACCGATGGGCATGAATGCTATGCACAATTTCTTTTATGAAACTAAACAAGGTTCATTGGTACAAGTGTTACTTTCATTTGCGAATACAACATTTTCACAAGCGTATGCAACAAAAGTTTTACAATTTTTTGAGAATCTTTTTAAAGCGGCCGAAAAACCGGATTCCATTTTTAAATTGGATGAATTATGTTCGTGTATCTCTGAATTGGCCACAGTTGATAATTTAAAATTGAAAAATTGGTTGAGTCATATTTTACTTGGGCCAAATGCTTCATACAGTGCGTCGAGTGTGTCCAGTAATGTTGCGACACCCACCAATATGGCTACAACATCAGCCGCAATTCCCAGCATTTCCGATCAAATTTTACCAATTGATAATGATGCCATGGAAATTGACTATGAATGCACAAATGCTCCAGTTATGGAATATGCTGGTAAATTAAAGAAGAAAAAAAAAGAAGATTATCGTTTTGGATTTTGATTAATTTATATATTTTTTAATTTTTTTTTTACTTTCAGCATTCGACTCAAAGACAGATGATTGTGCTGAAAATGGTCGTCTATTACAGACTCTAACCAAATACATTGTGTCCGAAACTCGAATTGCATCAAATGTATCGGCCGCATTGTTTCAGGCATTGATTCAATTGGGACAGAATTTATTGTGTCCGACACAAGAAGCGCCAGACTTCACGGATTTACTGCAAATCATGATTACACTGGCCGATACATCACAAGGTAAAGGTCATGCCACTTTATTCAACAGTTCCGTTGAATGGTTAGAAATTTCCAAATCGCATATCCTTGAGAAATTGAGCACCGATCCGAAACAGCTACAGCCAAAAGCACCGAATGCATTCGATAATGTAAGCGCTATATTAAAATATATGGCCGATTTATTGCAAGGTCTCACATACAATGGAAATCGTTCGATGGCAATCGCATGGGAAGATGAAACCCAAGCCGAATTCGATGATTATTTGGATGATTTGGTGAATGAGGATGATGAGAGTGCGGCCGAAGATTCGGACGAAGATAGTCTTGGCAATAAATTGTGCACCTATTCGATCAGCCAAAAGGATTTCATTAATCAACATTGGTACCATTGTCACACATGTAAAATGACCGATAAAACTGGTGTGTGTTCGGTTTGTGCTCGCGTGTGTCATCGAAATCATGATGTTAGCTACGCAAAATATGGCAATTTCTTTTGCGATTGTGGAGTCAAAGAGGATACGTGTCAAGCGCTGAACAAACGTTCGAACTATAATCCGGATTCTATGCTTGGACTGAGCAATAATAGCACCACTGCCAATGACAGTGAATATAATTCATCGAAAATTCGTCGAAGACCATTAACACCACCATCACGTTCTCATTCACTTCGTGATCCAAATAAATTATTATCCGATCGAACAAATAAATTGACAAAAATGATTGAATCATCACGTGATTCACTGAAAAGTAGCGACCAATGGAAAGAGGTGGTCCGATGTTTGTTGGACTTTTTTGAATATTTAATGCCGGCCATTCAAGAGAATTGTGCAAAGTATTCAACGGTTGGTTGTCAACTTCGTGCTAAAAATGCACTTGAACGTCTTCATCAACCGCAAAAAACATTTACAATAAGCGATCAATTGATGGTCGCAACACTTGGTAGCCAAGAAGGTGCATTTGAAAATGTACGAATGAATTATTCGGGTGAGCAGGGTCAACAAATTCGCCAGCTATTATCAACGAATTTGGTGCGAAGAGTTGCTTTGTGTTGTTTATCATCGCCTCATGGAAAGCGTCAACATTTGGCCGTATCCCATGAAAAGGGGAAGGTTACAATTCTTCAATTGTCCGCACTATTGAAACAAGCCGATGCCGCCAAACGAAAGTTAACACTTTCGCGATTATCATCGGCACCGATGCCCTGTATTGTTTTATCGTTGGCATCGAATCCATCGAATGAAGACTATTTGGCGGTGGTGGGCCTCAAGGAGTGTCACATATTGGCCTTCTCAAATGGTTCTGGCACCGTTAATGAACACATCGTATTGACGCCTCAGCTTGAATCCGCAAATTTCATTAAAAGAGCAATATGGTTGGTGCAAATGATTTTAATTTTATTATTTGAATTTTAATTTCTCCTCATTTTTTCAATAAAAATTAATTGGTTTTTTTTCTTAAAATAGGATTGGTCAAACAACGTTGGCACTGATAACGGCAGATTTTGTAAAAATTTACGATCTTGCCGTGGATGTAATCAGTCCCAAATACTATTTTGTTGTTCCAAGCGGAAAGATTCGCGATTGTACATTTATGCGTCAGTCTGATTCATATTATATGCTATTATTTGCTTCATCCGGTTATATTTATACGCAACCATTGGCCGACGAAAGTTTAGCCAAACATGGAGCATTCTATGTAACAAACACATTAGATTTAGATCATCCGCTGATCAAAGATACAAATGGATTGGTTGGAGGCGGTGGAGTTTCCATTTATTATTCGCATGCATTGCAATTGCTATTTTTCAGTTATTCACAAGGCAAAAGCTTTATGGCACCACTTACCGATTGTAATAAAGGTGTAAAATGCATTATTCAACTACAAACTGGACCAAATAGTAAAAATTCATCGAAAATACCGGCACAACCGTTGTGCCAATGGACCGAAATACCAAATCATCCGGGTTTAATTTTTGCCATGATGCAAACTTCAAATAATCCAGTGATTTTTATGCTAAAACCGGATGGCATTGTTATGCAAGAGATAAAAGCTCAAAATTCAAAAGCCAAAATAATGGACCTAGTTGCGATACGGCACGCTTCATCGGGAACGCATGATGAAACGCAAAAAACAACATTACTTCTACTCTGTGAAGATGGCAGTTTACGAATTTTTGTTGCAAATGAAAATACAAACTTTTGGCTATCACCTGAAGTTCAACCAATCGGCAATCAAATGTATGCATCATTTGCATCGAAATCATCTAAAAAGAACAAAAAAAATGGAACAAAATTACAACAATCGACAAACAATGGCAAAGTGGCCGGTTCATCTTCCACGCCACCTACGTTTCCAGTGGATTTCTTTGAACATTGTACTTGTTTGAGTGACATTGAATTCGGAGGCAATGACCTACTTCAAATATACAATACACAACAATTGAAACATCGTCTGAATGCTCCAAGTTTGTTTGTGACATCAACAAAAGCGACCGGATTCACATTGGAAATAACGAACAATGATTCAAATACAGTTATCACCGGCATTCGAGTGTCGATGGGTGGTCAAGATCCTGCACGTACACCACAAAGCGTAACAATTCTCGGTCGAACGATAAATACAGTTTGTAATCGGGCTCGTTGGTTCGATATACCGATGACACGTGAGGAAAGCCTTCAAAGTGATAAAAAATTAAATGTTTTCTTTGGTCCGTCGAGTGACATTGATAGCATCAATATGATCGACAGTGTTAAAGTATATGGAAAAACAAAAGATGTTTTCGGTTGGCCAGAGGAGTCTGATGATAATGCAACAACTGTTGCCAATGCAAATACAATTGCAAATTCAGCGGCCAATGCTGCAAACAGTGATTCCATCAATCAAATCACACCGCTCGACAAAATGATGACTTCAATGTTGGAGGTTTTAGACTGTGGCCTATCATTGCTTGGCTCAACGGCCAGCCTCGATGACAGCATCAAACAAAATGCAACAATTGTTTCGACAAAACTTTTGCTCCATCCATTACCGAATTCCGTACAAACTCAAGCAAAAGCCGTTTTGGCCAATTTGCTTGGCAACAAAGTCGCCTACAATGCATACAAAGACAAAGAAATATTGAGCGAAGTAAATTCGGAATTGGAAAAATTGAAAAATATACGAGACGTACGAAACATTGATCCAGAAGCATTTTATCGCTTGATTTTAATGACGCGAAGCATCGCCGTTGCACGTCCACAATTGTTGGCAAAAATTGCAAACGAAAATGGTTTTGCGATTGTTTCGTCATTTATGCAGCTATTACTTGAGCTGCATGCCATCACACCCACCTATGAAACACAAAATTCAGTCATTCGCGTTGGATTATCGCATACAGAATCAACGGTCCATGCTTTGGTTGAAATTATTTATGCATTTGCTCTATCAGATTCGCATTTAATTGAAGAAATGACCAAATATTTTGTTCAATTACTTCTCAATGAAGCGGCAATCATTAGCTACAGTGCAAAACAAGCAATGATCAAACTTTTACGTATTCGTGTCAAACGCCGAAAAGTTATCATCACATCAACACCACCAATTTGTTCCACACCAACCCCATCGACATCACAACAGGCAATTGTACCACAGAATGAAAATAATGCAACGTCCGCCAATGTAGCGCGACCTTTCAGCACGGATCCGGTATCGCTGAATGATGAATTTGTTGATATGCAAGATGTGGACGTCGTTGAACCGTTAGGCTTGGAACCGACCGCTGGAAATGCTCAAGTTTTGGCATCGGTTGAAGCACTTTTGGGTTTGGGAGGTTTGAGAAATTTACCACAATTACTTGATATGCAACAAGATGCAGACGAAGATGCAATTATGGACATTGCGATCGCATTGAGCCTTCAAGATCAAGATGGACATTTGGAGACATTACAACAGGGATTGGCTAATATACAAGGTGCCGGTAATCGGGCTCTACAAAGTTTAAGGGCATTAAATGCATCGGCCGTTGGAGCCGCTAATTTTAATAAGTGAGTTTGTTCATTTTCTTTTTTTTTTTTTGGCATATTTTTCGAAAAAAATAAACGAATGGATTTTTCGTTTGCAGTGAGCAAGCGGTTTCGGTTGGTTCGGATGATGAATCGAATGCCGCAACTGATGGATCAACAATTGCACGGACCCCAGCCGAACCGACAGGCAGTGGCAGCGAAAGCGGAGGAAGCGGCGTCGAAAGCATTGGAGGTGCTTCCGGGCGAAGCAGCACATGTGATCAAATGATTACAACCTCAACACAATCGGTTCGTTTGCTAAATTCAAAATATAATGTAAAAACTGATGGACTAAAATTTTGGGGTTTTTTCCATAGCAATCGCAACAACCTGAGCCATCTACATCGACTGCAAATATTCAGGAGGAAATTCGCGAAGAAGATTCAGAAGATAATAATGAAGTTGAAACTATACACAAGCTTCATGCTTTGAGGTAATTTTAAATTTCACATTTTCATTGAAAATCATTCCAATTAATCATTCCAATTTTTATTCTCAATTCATATAGAATTGCCATTCTGCAAAACATGGTGGATAATATTTCCATATTAGATACAGCCAATGGTGCACAGGCGATCCCATTTATGCAAGTCATATTAATGCTTACGTCTGACCTAGATCAGGAAAGTGATCAAGATGTAATGCGAAAATTGCTTACCGCATTAATTGATCGCTTAGAAATGTCACCGATTTCGTCTGTGCTCGATTTTACTGCTCGTTCACCCAAAGCAGAAGTAAAATTGGTCATTCTACGTTTGCTTTGTGTTCTAATGGGCAAAGTGAAATCATCTTCAAAAATATCAATGTCTGCATTGATGAACGTTCCTACATCCCAAAAGGATAATGCAACATTTGTAGCATCGATGACGGCAAATACTTTGCTCGATAATGGAGCCATTCAATATTGTTTGATAATATTGAAGGCATTTTTGCCATATTGGAAACTATGCGTTTCCAATGAGGATGCTGCACCGGCTGGCATGTTATCACCGTCAGGACTTGTTTTTCCATCAATGGCGCATATTTTGCCCGGCCCCATACCAACTGTTTTGAAACGACGTCAGTATGGTCCTGAACCCGATATGGCACCATTCTTTTGTTTCAAAGGTTGTCCGGACATTTTTGAGCTATATCCAACGATATTAACTGAAATGGCTGTACGATTACCATATCAAGTATTGAAATTATCAACAAATCATGCACCCGCCTCGTACGAATGGTATCCAAGCATTTGTGATTTGATGACAATTACATTATGCGAATATATGATGTTGGTTCAGTCGGCAATATTACGACGATTGGTTCGTAAACTTTTGCTATATATTTGTGGAAGTAAGGAAAAATATCGTCAAATACGTGACATTCATTCATTAGACACACACATCAAAATCATTCAGAAATCCAGTGAAACAGCATCAACTCAATTGATTAATGTTCACAATGCGAATCCAGTCTTTACATACGATGCATTAGTTGAACTAACCGAACATCTACGGGCTTGTCATGAAGTTGCTACGTTACGAACGGGAAATTGGCAACGTTTTTGTGTGGCACACGTTTATGTGTTGCCATCATTGCTTCGAATTAGTACCTATCAATTGGATGAAGGTGTTTCACCGATTATTCTACAATTGCTTCAGTCGGCTGTTTGCAATACAAATGCTGCTGATGCCACAAAACCCGAATCAAAAACCATTGTCACAAAAATTATCATTCGTCCGGATCGTGAACGAAGCGAAGAAAGTGAAACTTCCGTCGATTCGAAATTCGATCCAAATTTATGTTCTCATTTGGTGACACAAATATTCAATCAAACACCAAATCAATTGTTGATTAAATTTATTAAGATTTTTTTATTGGAAACGAACATATCATCGATTCGTTGGCAAGCGCACGGTTTATTGCATGCATTCTATGAAAATAGCAATACGCAACAAAAAGAACGGCTTCTTCATTCAATGTGGGAATTGTGGTCCTTTTTACCAGCCTATGGCCGTCGAACAGCTCAATTTGTCGATTTATTGGGCTATTTAACGCTCAGTACACGTTACATTGAAGAAAGATTGTTCGAATATATGGGAAAGGCAGTGTCTGTGCTTCAGCAACAAAATGAATTTTTATCAAAACATCCGAATGCACCGATTTATACGGCTCTAAGTCATGTGCTCGAATTGGATGGTTATTATTTGGAATCGGAACCATGTTTAGTATGTAATAATCCAGAAGTTCCCATGACCAATATCAAATTGTCATCGATTAAGATCGATTCAAAGTTTACCACAACAACAACAATCGTTAAATTGGTTCAAAGTCACACAATTTCCAAAATTATTTTACGCATAGCCGATTTAAAGCGAACCAAAATGGTTCGTACCATTAACATTTACTATAACAATCGGACGGTACAAGCGGTGGTTGAATTAAAAAATCGTCCATCAATGTGGCACAAAGCGAAAAAGATCACACTGTCTTCGGGACAAACAGATGTTAAAATAGAATTTCCATTGCCTATAACGGCATGTAATTTGATGATAGAATATGCCGATTTCTATGAAACGGTTACCAGCTCCAGTGAGAGCTTACAATGCCCTCGATGTAGCGCAGCTGTTGGTTCGTATTGTTTTCTTTTTTTTTTGTTGTTGTTTTGACTCTTAACCGTAATTTATTCAAATAATAATGTGTGTAAATTTTTTCGTTGAAAATTTAGCGGCAAATCCCGGAGTATGCGGTAATTGCGGTGAGAATGTCTACCAGTGCCACAAATGTCGAGCCATCAATTACGATGAAAAAGATCCATTCTGTAGGTTCAATCAAAATAAAAATACTCAAAAAAAACTTTTATAATAATAATAATAATAATAATAATATTTCCGCAACTATTTACAGTATGTCATTCATGCGGTTTTTGTAAATATGCAAAATTCGATTATAGCCTTTATGGGCGCGCTTGTTGTGCCGTCGATCCAATCGAATCTGCTGATGATCGAACGAAAACAGTTCAAGGCATAGCTGTTTCTTTGGAGAAAGCTGACCGGGTATATCGTACATTGCTTGGAACAAAACAAATTCTAGAATTGCTCGTTCAAAAAGTTGCCGAACACAAATTTGATCGGGTAGTGGATGAGAATATGGTTGGAAATATCGTTTCGTCATCACAAGTAAATAAAGTGATTCAATTATTGGCACAAAAATATTGTGTCGAATGTAAAACATCATTTGAAGAGCTTAGCAAAATAATACAAAAAGTGCAAGCATGTCGTCGTGAATTGGTTGCCTATGATCGCAGCCAAATGGATTCACCGATGACAACCAGCACCGATTTATCGCTATTGGATATGAATGTGCCGCATAATCGTTGTTATGGTTGTGCTCTTGCATCAACCGAACAATGTTTGACATTACTTCGTTCTATGGCCACCAATGTAGGATGTCGTGTTGGTTTATACAAAAAGGGTAAGTCAAACAATCATCAAAAAAAAAAAATCGATTATAGCCTTTATGGGCGCGCTTGTTGTGCCGTCGATCCAATCGAATCTGCTGATGATCGAACGAAAACAGTTCAAGGCATAGCTGTTTCTTTGGAGAAAGCTGACCGGGTATATCGTACATTGCTTGGAACAAAACAAATTCTAGAATTGCTCGTTCAAAAAGTTGCCGAACACAAATTTGATCGGGTAGTGGATGAGAATATGGTTGGAAATATCGTTTCGTCATCACAAGTAAATAAAGTGATTCAATTATTGGCACAAAAATATTGTGTCGAATGTAAAACATCATTTGAAGAGCTTAGCAAAATAATACAAAAAGTGCAAGCATGTCGTCGTGAATTGGTTGCCTATGATCGCAGCCAAATGGATTCACCGATGACAACCAGCACCGATTTATCGCTATTGGATATGAATGTGCCGCATAATCGTTGTTATGGTTGTGCTCTTGCATCAACCGAACAATGTTTGACATTACTTCGTTCTATGGCCACCAATGTAGGATGTCGTGTTGGTTTATACAAAAAGGGTAAGTCAAACAATCATCAAAAAAAAAAAAAAAATACAGTGGAAGTAAGCTCGATGTAACGTTTTATTTTTATTTTTTTGCAACAGGATTGGTTGATGAACTTGCTAAAAATAACTTGAGGCGTGGAACTGCGCAGATCCAAGATGAGGTACGCAACCTTCTGTGTCTGCTGGTTAAAGAACTGCCCGATGCGGCTCAAGAATTATGTAATATAATTCATGAACGTGTGAGATTGGCCCTCTGTGGTATTATTCCATTGGCAAATATTGACACAGCAGTCCGACATGAAATGGCTTTATTAGAAGCTCTTGTGTCGCATTATGACGGATGTTGGGAGCATAAATTACGGGCTGTCTTACAGATTTTCTTATTGGCATGCAAGTAAGTGATTACTCAAGTTTCAAGTGAAATATCAAACATTTTTCCATTATATTACATACATCATTATTTATTTTTTGCAACAGTGATGTCCGCGGTCCACCAGCAGCAGTTCTTCAGCCCTGCCTTCGAATTCTAGAGACCCTAATATGTCCTCCTGTTTCTAAAAAACAAACAAGATCCCCATCAAACGAGCAAATTTATTCGATTAAAGCACCAGAAGATGAATTGACCGTTGATCCAAATGTTTGGATGATGAATGAAAATGGATTCATGTTTCTCGAATGGTCATTGAAAATGCCACGAGTCTTTATCGAACAAAAAGATTCAGCTTCGGATTCAGCAACAATCGTTGCACAATCACCAACACCCGAACAAAAATCATTACGCTCATTCATTTCCATTTTGGAGGAGAAACGTCGTATGGATCGTCATAAATATTTGGTTGTCAAATATGGTAAAATTTGGCGTCGCAATGCATTGCTGAAACCATTTGTACCGCGTCCATTAAAATTAACAGCATCATGGTTGCAACCGATCATGTTTAATTCGAATTCCCGTATGGCACGTCAATTGACATGCGCATTGATTCCATCGCTTATAAACAAAGTACATGAACGCAAACGTGAAATGCTCGATTTATTGTCCAGTTTTCTGAAATACATCGGAGATGCTGGCGAAGCAAGTGAAGAATTCTTAATTTTGTATCGCTGTTTGGCCGAAGAATCACCATGGCGTGAATATTTGGTGCTAAAAGGTGTCCTACTACAGGTGGCAGATTTGTTGAAAGTTGAAATCGAAAAAATTCATCGTTTGGAAGAGACGACCCTATCATCAGATTTAGCCCAAGGATATGCACTTCGACAACTCGTTGAATTGATGGCAATGTTTTTGGATAAACCAAAGATACGGCGCGTATATAAACAGCGTCTACTCGGTCCTGTTCTACAAGGATATTTATCATTACGTAGATTGGTGGTTCAGCGTACGCGTTTGGTTGACGATGCCCAAGAAAAGCTGCTCGAAATGCTAGAGGAAATGACAACCGGAACAGAAGAAGAGACCAGAGCTTTTATGTCTGTACTGATCGATACCGTCAGCAACACTCCAATGAACGATATCAAAACGCCTGTTTTTATTTTTGAACGTCTATGCTCAATTATTCATCCAGAAGAGAACGATGTCGGCGAATTCTTTTTAACTCTAGAAAAAGATCCCCAGGTAATGCATAATAATCTTATTGGTCATGTTCCAATGTCATTGTATTTGTATTATTTTATTATTGAATGTTACAGCAAGAAGACTTTTTACAAGGCCGAATGTTGGGAAATCCATATCCATCAACTGAAGCCGGCCTCGGTCCATTAATGCGAAATGTTAAAAATAAAATTTGCACAGATTGTGAATTGGTTGCGCTGCTGGAAGATGACAACGGTATGGAACTTCTTGTACACAACAAAATTATCAGCTTAGATCTACCGGTTAAGGAAGTGTATAAGAGGGTGTGGCTTGTCGAAGGTGGTGAACGTGATACCATGCGAATTGTGTATCGAATGCGTGGCTTATTAGGCGATGCAACCGAAGAGTTTATCGAAACATTGAGCAACAAAACAACCGAACAAGTTGATAATGAGCAATTGTATCGCATGGCAAATGTTTTGGCCGATTGTGGCCGATTAAAAGTAATGCTCGATCGCATAGGAAGTTTGACAAATGTCACCCGATCTCGCCAATTATTACAAGTATTACTGAAACTATTTTTGCTCGCAGTTAAAGTGCGCCGATGCCAAGAAGTTTTATGTCAACCAGAACTAAATGCTGTGCATATATTATTAAAAGTACTTCAATTATGTTTGCAAAGTGAAAATGATTCACAACAATCGGCTGTCACCGAACAATTGCTCGAAATTATGGAAACAATATTGAGCAAAGCGGCCAGCGATACATTAGATTCATTTTTGCAGTTTTCGCTGACATTTGGTGGTCCTGAGTATGTGACAGCTTTAATATACTGTACAAATTGCTCGAATGTACGAAATAATCCATCGGTTTTACGGCATTTAATTCGAGTTTTGGCTGCATTAGTTTATGGCAATGATCTAAAAATGGCTTTATTGTGTGAACATTTCAAAGAAACATTAGATTTTCATAAATTTGATGTTGAGCACGTTTCTGAAGATGAATTTCGAATGGAATTGGTAAATAGACGCGATATTGCTTCAAAGCTCAAATTTTATTAATATTTTTCTACTTTGTTTTTCAGTTTTGCGTGCTTACAAATCAAATTGAACATAATTCGATTGGTGGTACACTGAAAGATTATATCATTGGATTGGGTATTGTTGACAAAGCTTTAGAATATATCACTACAAATGCTCCAGCATCAACAACAATTCCCACTCTGTTGCGTACCGATTCCGATGAATTAAAAGAATTCATATCGAAACCATCATTAAAATATATTCTTCGATTTTTGACTGGACTCGCAACCGAACATGAAGCAACGCAACTTGTTGTCGCCAAAGACATTATACCCATCATTCATCGATTGGAACAGGTATCAAGTGATGAACATGTCGGCAGCTTGGCTGAAAATCTATTGGAAGCATTGTGCACTGATGCAGGAACAGCAAAACGTGTACAGGAAGTTCGTGATTTTACACGAGCTGAAAAGAAACGGTAAGTAGATAATGAACCTTACATTCAAAGGCACAAAAACAAATTTTTTTTTTTTTGAATGATTCAATCGTTCAGTTTGGCAATGGCAACCCGTGAAAAACAACTTGATGCCCTTGGTATGCGAACCAATGAAAAAGGTCAGGTCACCGCAAAAGGTTCAATTTTGCAAAAAATTGAGAAATTGCGCGAAGAAACTGGCCTTACATGTTTCATATGCCGCGAAGGATATGCTTGTCAACCGTCGAAAGTGTTGGGCATTTACACATTTACCAAACGAACCAATTTGGAAGAATTTGAATTGAAAGCCCGAAAAACTCTCGGATATACAACCGTTACTCATTTTAACATCGTTCATATAGGTACGAAAAATAAAAGAATTGGGCACTTCAAGAATTGATCCGCTGATCGTTAATATTCCGTTCTATTTATCATTTTCAGACTGTCATTTGTCTGCCATTCGGTTAGCGCGTGGGCGTGATGAATGGGAGAGCGCTAGCCTTCAAAATAATGGAACAAAGACAAATGGTCTGTTGCCACTGTGGGGACCCGATGTATCTGAAAGTGCTTTTAGCTCAAGGTACGTGAATCATGAATCTTTCTATCAAGGCCAAAAAAGAAAAAAAAATTATACAATGGTTCGCTTCTATTTTCCAGTATGAACCGTCACAATTCCTATATGCAAGAATCAACTCAACGATGCGAAATTAATTTCAACAATGGAATGCATGATCTAAAGCTATTGTTATTACGTTTTGCATTTGAGAAAAGTTTCCATGAAGATGCTGGTGGTGGTGGGCCACAATCAAATATGCATCTTGTTCCATATTCGCTTTTCTATGCAATTTACATTTTGCTATCGTCACGTTCATTCTCTCGTGAAGAAAAAGCCCTAACAACGTATATCGAACAACCGGTATCAGAACGTTGGCTAACAAGTGCATATGATGTTGAAGGACCATTGTTTCAATTAACAATGTCACTTGCATTGCATACACCTGCTACATGGAAACAAAATCGCATTCAACATTTGAAACGTTTATTGGCCGTGGCTCAAGCTCGCAACGTAAGCCGAAATGTTCTTTGCAAAACTTTAAGTGGTTCGGAGCGACAAGTTAAAGACTATGCCATTTATAAACCATATTTGATGATGTGGTCAATGATTGATTTGATTTATACCATGTTTAAAACGGTCACAACACCCAAACAAGAAGATTGGCCCATTTCATTATTCGATTATATTCGACGCAATGATGAAGCTATGCTGAAAGCAGCCGATTCCATTTTGGAAACATTTACCGATGAATATTTACCATGCACGTCGTTTGCTGAATTCTGTGACGTTGCCGGTTAGTTATATTTTGGATTTTTATTCGTATACGTATATACATATAGTATATTAAAAGTTAAAAGTGTCATGACAGTCAGGTGCCTAATGGGAAATTTTAATTTGCAGGTTTACTAAATGAAATTGAAAATCCAGATGAACTCTTGAACGAGCTGATCCAATCGCTACCCTAAAGGAAATCAGGGATTTTAAAAGGAAAGGCGCATACGAATGTTCATCTGTACATGAAAGAATAAGTTTTATTGATTGGTTTTGTTATTGTATTACAAAAACAAGATTCCAAATCATTGCAATTGCTAAATTAATTATCGTCTGAAAAAAATCAAATAAAAAAAAGAATATTAAAACAATACAAATGAGATAATTATTTATTATTACCCTCTTACCCATTCAAAAAAAATTCACACTAAAAAAAAGTCTTCTTGACGCCTTTCCACATCAAAAATCAAAAATAAGCCGTTTTGAATCAAAATAAACTTCAATGTGGTGTGGGAAGACTTATTTTTGATGTGTGGTGTGGGAAGGCTACAGGAAGACTCATTTTTGGTATGAATAATATTCACTGAATATAAAATTTCGGTTTGCTCGTGAATATGACATTTCGATTCACACGACGAATTCACCAAATGTTAAAAATGAATTTAAAAGCTGAATCGACCATAGAATGTAATGAATGTAATAAAAAAAAACGAATCCGTTTATAGTTTTCTGACTACCATTTTTATTCGATTATGTTTGGTATCAAACAGATCGCTCATTGCGAACGAAACTATTTTTTTTAGCAAATGGTTTCGAAATTAATGCGCAGCATAGATTTTTTTGGTATATTTAATTTTGGTTCGACGAATGTTCCATATGAGAATTTGACGATGTGAATATCCATTGGATGGGCGCCAGATGCACGTGATCGAGCCGCATTCATTTCAATCAAATCATTGGGATGCATTATTATCTTTTGTGTATCACCAACATTGATGGTCAATTTCTTCATTGCTTTGGCATTGTTTACAAACGGCATCAGAAATGTTTTTAACATCATATTTGTACTTTTCGAAGTATCTTCCAGTTCAACCACTTCCAAATGAGTCAAATTTCGGATCAATAATTCTGGAATCTTATTCAAATCTCTGGTTTCAGCGACGCGTAATTTTAACATTTGCAAATGTTTCAGTTGCTGAATAATGGGCATGATATCCTTAAAACGATATTCGGCTAAAAATGCTGTTAAACCATGGATTTCATGGATTTCGTTGAAGTCACGAAGCATTTTTACATTTTTTTCCGTTGCCAGGTCATTGAGATGGAATTCCAAGCACCGGATCGAACACTTTTGGCAATAATTTTTTAAATCACCAAGAATTTGACCGAAACTATCATCCGATTGAATGTGAACGCCTAGTCGTTGAATGTTTGTGACATTGCGCAAAATGGCTTTTAACACTTGGCCACCAATGCACGATACGTCATTAACGTTTGGATGATTTTTAAAGAAACGATTAGCAAATCGAACGAATTTCCGGCAATAATGCTCTTTATCTGGAACAAAAACGGCCAATGAATGTAAATTTGGATAAATTTCCAATAACCAATCGGCATTTCCATCTTCGTCCGTTTCAATTGTCAATTTTTTAAGATTTTTGCAATGTTTCAAGAAAACATTGTGTATATCGGTTGTAGTCTTTATGTCACGCAGTGTTAAGCTATCCAGCTCTTTCAGTTGATCTTTGATGGATTCACCGTGTTTTGGATCCATTGGTAGTTTGGCCGTGATTTCAAGCTCCCTCAAATTTTGGCAACATTCAGTTTTGATTACGTTGATCAAATTGTCCGTGCCAAACATTTTCCAAAACAGACGAACGTTCGGAATACATTTTCGAAAGTATTTTTCATGTCGATTGCATGAATCGGAAAATGTAACCAAATCCTTTTTGCGACTGCGAACCTTTCCGGCAATGATTGTGAGCACTTTTTTCGGTGATTCATCGAGAAAATATTGGAATGCCAATGTCTGAATTCGATGGCATACAAAACTCATTGAGCACAAATCGGCTGGCGATAGTTTATCGAAAATGCCAACAATACAATGATCGTTTAAATCCAAAAATTCAATTTCACTTTTTGATGATGTTTTGTCCAGTTTGCGATGTTTTGATTTTGGTTCCATATTGAATACGTTCGAAGTAATATCAATTGAATGACGGGAACGTCGTTTGGTTTGAATAATATAGTCAAATTATGTGGTGAAATACTTTTATACGGTTCGATAATAGAGGCTTATGTTTGCATCGTGAAAAATGGCGTCGATATGAATTGCGAAGACAAAGAGCTGTGTCGAAACGATTGGCGAATGTGTGCGTGCGTATGTGGCTTTACACAAATAATAATATACCGTTTGATTTTATTGTGTATGCGGTGAGCAGTAAGTGGTGAGCTGTGAAAAAAACTTCTACAAAAGTCATTTATCATTTTCGGTTTCTACTTTATTCCGATAAACATTTTTATTTCGGATTCGAATTCATAACATAAAACAAAATGAAAAATTTATTCTTTTTTGGTCTCATTTTCTGGTGCTTTTTCATTTGATGCCTTCTTTTCATGGTTATCTTTAATTTCAAACTTTTCCAATTGTTCGGCAATTTCATCAATATTTGTTTCTTGTTGACTTGCTGCTTCGGCATTTTCGCCAATTAATTGTTCATATTTTTTTCGTCGGTACACCTTCTTTGCCTCTTCAAGAAGAACATTGTGAAGAAAATGACGATTATGGCTCAGATCGGGTCTCAACGGTGGAAATGGATTTCCACGTAACTCCAAAACGGAACTCGATCTAAGTTGATAATTTGGATAAATGGTCGGCGCTTTATAAAGTCGTGTGTATGACAATGGACTGTTTTGGAATCGTGGCACCAACACTTTAAATAATTTATGAATGTATTGCTTTTCAGTAATCCAAAAATTAGCCATTTCCATTGTTGGAGCGTGTTGATCACCATGTCGAATTGCATCAGATATCAACTGCAAAGCAAGAGAAAAAAAGATGTTGAGGTTATGTTTGTTTTTTTTCTCGAATTAACACACAAGAAAAAAGAGAAACACCAAAGTCTTGATTAATTGACTTACCCGTTCAGCATAGCCCCGAGACTCATCAGCTCTTGGATAATACAATTGAATTCTTTCATATTTAATCAGAGCAGTTACAGTTTTTCTCATTCGATCCAGTCGTCCAGGCGGTCCTTCTGGTGTTTTGAATCTACGATGTGTTGGTTTAATTTTAAAGCGAAGCTTTGACACCAACTTTGTCACATCTGCATGATTCATTTTTGAATTGAATTCTCCGCTTGGAATTCAGAACGAAATGATTCCAAAATAACACAAATCTGATTTTTTTCACGTCCAGACAATGGAATTGAATTCGATGGTGCTGAAGAGTTTGGTTAACTTGATGTTGTTGTCAAATCATTTGACAGATGTTGACTTCATGTAAGGAATTGATTAGTTTCATAAAATGATGGAAATAATTTTTAAACCATTTGAAACGCAACCACTCTGGATCATTTAGATAATTTTCCGGGCATTTATAGAAAATAATTATTTACCAAGAAAGAAAATCACATATCGCTCCGTCTAAAATAACAAAAACCAAATAACTGAATTATTTATTATTTGAACAGTTGACAGTTTGACGTATGGCGAATTCGCCATCTTTGTTAAAAGCATCATTTTCCGTGTCTTGAGCATACACCAAACAATTGGCGACACAACTTTTGAAATTTTTCACATAAAACCTAAAATTTTTGGTTTTCTTTTTTTCCCTCTATCAATTGAATCAAAACCATTTTAAAAATGGCATTACGTACATATGGTGATAAGCCGCTAGCATTTCAGTTAGAGGAAAATGGAGAATATTACTATGTGGGCTCTGAGGTAAGTTTCTCTTTTCTTTTTTTTCACTACACAAATGATTTGATAGAAAATTCAAAATGATTTTGAATGCCCTTTTTTATTCCAGGTTGGAAATTATTTGCGACTATTTCGTGGTTCTCTGTATAAAAAATATCCGGGAATGGCACGTCGAACATTATCAAATGAAGAGCGCAAACGTTTAATTGATTCCGGTTTAAGCAGTCACATATTGGCCAGTTCAGTGTCATTATTGCGAAAGACTGATGTCGATGATATGATTGCCGGCAATGATGAACGTTTCAAAGCAGTTTCGGTACATTCATCTGAACCATTGCCGTTGCGTGAAAATAAATCGAAAAAACTAACACCATGGGTACCAACGATGCCAAATTCAAGTCATTTAGATGCTGTACCACAAGCAACACCAATCAACCGAAATCGAGTTCAAACGAAAAAAGTTCGCACATTTCCAATGTGTTTCGATGACACCGATCCAACATTAAGCCACGAAAATGCAAATCATACAGAAGTTTTGGTACCAATACGCTTGGATATGGAACTTGAAGGCCAAAAATTACGTGACACTTTTACATGGAACAAAAATGGTAATTGATTGATTTAGTCGCATCGGCTGGAAATCGCAATCATTCTAATTTGTTGGGCTGGTCTTTTGTTTTGTTTTTAATTAATTTGCAGAAAGCATGATAACACCGGAACAATTTGGCGAAGTGTTATGTGACGATTTGGATTTGAATCCAATTCCATTTGTGCCAGCAATAGCGGCAGCCATTCGTCAACAAACCGAAGCATATCCAAGTGAATTGCCGATATTGGATGAAAGCCACGATCAGCGTGTTATCATTAAGTTAAATGTTCATGTTGGTAATACGTCGTTGGTTGATCAAGTGGAATGGGATATGTCACAAAAAGAAAATAATCCCGAAGATTTTGCAATGAAATTGTGCGCTGAATTGGGTTTAGGCGGTGAATTTGTAACAGCTATCGCTTATTCGATACGCGGTCAATTGTCATGGCATTATCGAACATATGCATTTAGTGAAGCACCATTGGCTACCGTTGAAGTACCATTCCGGGCAACAGACGCCGATCAATGGGCACCATTCTTGGAAACATTGACCGATGCTGAAATGGAGAAGAAAATTCGTGATCAAGATCGTAATACAAGACGAATGCGACGTCTTGCCAACACAACACCCGGTTGGTAAATATTGGCGTTTGAATTGCGCCGATACGTATTTTATTTACGAAAAAAAATTCATTCGATAAAATTTAGGATTTATAAGGAGCTTCACTCCATTATTCGCATTCAAAAATAAAGTTCAAATTGACTCAAATTATGTATTTTGCGATGCTTTGCGGTTTGGGAGTTTTCATTGTATTGATTCGATGAATAAAATATATATGTTTTGTGCTGAAAAATGGAATTTTTTTTTTCGGTTGATTTTCTAAACACAAGATGTCACTGTCACCCGAATGGGTTTCATTCTGTGATTTTTGCGAAAAGAAATGGGGGAAAAAAAAGAAAGAGACAACCATAGATAGACCACATTATATCCTATTCATTTGACTCATAGTAATCCGTTTACTTTATCGAATTTCGTTTTCATCGTCACGTAAGCACATTTTCCCTTCGATCGAAACATATTCGTATGAATTTCGTGTTAGTAGTTGTCGTGTCTATATAGCCGGTTCATTTGTCTTATGCAATTAACCCATTGTTTGGCGTAAGAGTGATAAAGATGCAAACAACCAAACGATATGTGATTCTCGTAACATAGTAACAATTTTTGCCCCACTTCACACGACCTACGACGACAATTCCGAACAACTCAAAAGAGACGAAAACCCATCGAATTACGTTCATTCGTGTTGAATACATCCTAACGATAGCAAGCATTTGCTTCTGAATCAAATAATTTTCTTCGAAAATTGGCGCATTATTTACTAACACCTAAAACAAAGCTCACAAAAAAAACAAAATCAAATCAACAATAATATAAATATCGGTGCAAAATATCCACAGCAGTTCATTAAAATTCACGCAATGTTGCATTGCACCACGATTTAAAATACACAAAGTGCTTAAATTTCCATTCCGTTTGTTGGCCACTCAATTTATTTAAAATAAATTCGAATCAACGGCAATTTATGTTATAAAATTGTGAAATTGTTACGACCCATCGAAACCAGTTAACCAAATTGATTTTCTGTGCGTCTATTTTTGGAATCAAACGATTTTTGTTCACGCTTTTGTCGTTAAACAATAGCAAGCGCATTAGCGAACGTTGCATTGTGGTCGTTAACATAGACAGTTGTGCACAGAGTACATAAAAACGTTCTGGAATTTTCCATTGGCGGTTTCGGTTAAAAAGTGTTGTACGTGCGTTCACATTATTTGGTTTTTTATTCTCTCTCTTCATTTGTTTGAACAAACACAAGGTGTTCTCATTTTGGATATCATACATAAACGTTTGCCATTTCCAACCGAACACTGGCCAAAAAAAGAGGACAAAAAAGTCATATTTAATACAAAAGAAAAAAAAAATTTGTATCGATTTATACAAAACAATTTCATCGAAATTAAAATCGACCGTCATCATTACGGAGGTACGGATAGTCATTACGTTTGTCGTCAATTTAAATAATCAACGATTGTGATTATACGGTTACCAGTCGATTTATCGATTTTTTCCTTTTCTTCGCATCAGACATTCACATTCAACGTTCAACGTTCAACATTCCATCGTTTAAGCTGTGCTACAGGCAATAATAGTTGAATAAACTTGGCTTTCGAATCGCTCGCTCGACTTTGGTAGTGAATTACTTTTGCAAACGAAGCGTAAAATAAAAAGTGTAGAAGCAAATAATTCGACTGAACAAAAGTGCCAAACAATTGACCATTGAAAATAATATTTGAAAAAAAAAAACAAAACGTAATAATTTGATAAGGGACCAATTGAAAAATAACAACAATAAAAACGACGTCGTTTAACAGAACGTTCAACTTAAATTATTATTCATCCAACGCCAAACGAAAAATTAAAATCCGTAAAAAATGGCTTTTATGATGCCAGTTATGAAGAACGAGTTTGACATTTATAAGGGTGGCCGAGTACGTAAGGAATCGGATTGTTCCAGTAATTCATGCCGTTCACGCAAAGTGTCCGAAACTCGTTCGGAATGTCCAAGTTTATCAACATCACCGAGTGCCATCGATTATAATATGCGAAATTATATAAATCGCAATAATTCACGAGCATTTTCGCGTACATCATCGCGTACATCACAAAGTTCATTGACCAGTCCAACAAAAAACAACAACAACAACAACAACAGCTCCAACGTACCAAAACCATCAAATGGTAGCCAAGGAAGCCTCAATAAATTCCATATTCGATTGGTCGATAAATTACGCAAATCATTCAGTAAAGGAAGATCTGAAGATCGATCATGAGATCGAACTGACATCGATGATGATGAAAATTATGTGGATGAACATTTAAAACATTTAGACGACAATGATGATTGTGTATTATCAGATAGTTTAGCTTTAGAGCATTCAACATCCCATCAAATTGATTCATCAATCGCAACACCAATATCAACCAAAATAACAACAGCAGCAACAGCAACAGCAACAACAACAACAACAATATTCAAAACATTTAAACGGCTATCGATGACCACAGAAATGACAACCACCAAAATGACACTATCAACGGATAGCAATGATAAAGCCATTGGTAATTCGGATAGCATTTTAAATGTATCAAGTTCAAAACCGCCATTACCGCGCGGAAATACCATCATGATGACACATCGAAATCGAAGTCGAAGCATTGAAACGGCTACATTTAAATCAAATTATCGACAAACATCAAATACACGCATTTGGAGCCGACAATTTAATCACAATGACGTCGATTGTGCGGAAGCGTCTAAAGTCAAGAGGTGAATCACGAAATGGGTACACAAATCACGGGAGGAATAACCGTTGTATTCAACATGGCACTTGGCGACATTTGTGTGCAACAGAAAGCAAAAGAAAAAAAACATGAACCAACGAACATCGGAAATTTATGAAAATATTCATGAAATGAAGATCCGTAAGCATATTTTGCCTATATTTTAAGTTTTTTGTGCTTCACACACACACACACACACACACTTTCACATAAAACAGAAAACAAACTGCTGAATTGACGTGGCTATGGATACTAGTGCGCATTTGAACGGGAAAAAAAGGAAGATTCATCTTTTTCGACTACGACTTAACATTGTATTGGCAACGTAATTGCCTTTTGATTTATAGATTTATTCCTCTGACCAACGGATTTAAATGAGATAGAAGTAGAAAGTTGACAAACGCTTTAAATATAAACATTTAGGTTTTTTTTTTGTTTTTGCTATTCAATTGGCACAACACAAGACACAAAAGACAACATCAAATATTTCACATTTGATGAATAGAAAAGCGTCACAGGGCATCGGACAACGGGGCCATTGAGTGATTGATATTTTATTTCGACTGAATCAAACTTATTGACAGACAAAAAATAAAAGAAAAAACATTCATTTGCGTTTAGAAACTGAACTTTGATTAGTTTATTGTTAAAATGTGAGAACATAATCACTCAGCGCCCTTCCGAATCGAATGCGATGCAAACAAACAAAAAATGAGAGCATGCTTTATAGCATAGTTACATGTTAATAGTATTTAAGTGAAATCACTTTTATTCTAATTCGGGATTTAATTGTTAACCGAAACTCGACACTCAACAACGAAGAAAGAATGTTTGAAAAAAAAAAAAAATGTTCCAAATTCTCTTTGCTGTTGTATATGTTTTTTCCTTCTTATTTTTCACTTCATAAAATGACTTAATACATGCGGATGTTGCAAAATATTATATATTATATTAACGAAACAATAAATTTATTGCCTCTCTAAAAAAACAAAAAAATACATTTTAAAAGCGAACAACCATCGTGTATGCTTATTTACTCAAAAAAAAAACCCCCCATTAAAAAGGGAAAAAACTCAATTTTTTTCCCGTAGAATTTAAGAGAACGAAAAAAGCAAAAAGACACCACATTCATCGGTATTTCCAACTAAAAACCCCAATACTCCGAATTTATTCATTCCCAATTACCAAACCAAGCAGAAATTTGAATGACGAATTTTTTAATTTCGAAAAAATAAGAAGAAAAAATTAACGTTTCTGTTTTTGTTTAATTTGCTATACGTGAACTGGAATCACTTGATAATTTGTAATTTACATAATTCGGGTGATTCATTTTTTTTTTTTTTGCAAGCATCTTTACGTGACGCAAGCCATTGTATAAAATGTTCTCGATCTCGCGAATATTTTCGTTATTTATTTTACGAAACTATAACAATCGAGCAGCCGAATAACAAACATCTTTGTTGCCTTACATACACCAAAAAACAAAAACAAAACTTACAGCTTTTTGAGCCTTTACAACGTAATTAATTTTTCAGTAAGTTTCATTTTTTGCTTTCTCTTCTTTGTTTGCACCATACAATCGAAACAACGAATCTATATAATACGGATAATGGATAATCATCGAAAGTGATCACAAGCCTATACGTATATTAAACGTTATTGTGTACCAAACACCATTAATTCGATACATTTTATTGAATAAAGATGGAAATTGGCAAGTAGCCAATTTCTCATGTTCATTGAAAACAACAACAATTGAATTGTGATCACAAACGAAAGCCGCATCACAAAAATGAATTAACATTTTTCTTGTATCAAAACATTATCCTCCGAAAGTTCAAATCGATCATATCCAATATAGACCAAAAACGAAAGAGAATGATACCATCAAATCGCGATCTTAACTGCCATTTTATAGATCTTTTTATTAATAAAGTTATTCTATTTGTTGATGAATCAGAGACACTTCGATGAAATGGATCATATTTTTTTTTTATTGATTAAATTGAAACTCTGATATTTTACATCTCTTCATCTCGTCGAATATACTATGTATATTGAAGATCATTTTCTATCGAATTTCATAACAATGTGAAATTAGTTCAGTTCAAAATTGATGGCATTTTGTTGTTGTTGATGATGATGGTTTTGGTGTCGAATGCAATAGGCGACATGCCAACTATTAATTTTGATGATGTCGTTGACACATCACAAAAAAATTTGTTCTTTTTCTTTCGTTTTTATTTCATTTTATTTCTTTTGATGTGGAAAACTGAAAAAAAAAAATTTCAACGTAAGCCAGCAAAGTTGTGTGCTCAACTCAATGTAAGTCACTAACAGCGGCAAATGAAAAAAAAAACAGACAAAAAAGAAACAACAGAAATGATCAAACATTTTTATTTGTTGACGTCGCGTTACCTTGTGACAGTACAGAATAAAAAAATAAATGGGTTTTTTTTATTTGAATTTAATGGAATGCCATGAATGCGGATTATTTTTTTTTCTTTTACTCAGTTGATTGTTAATTCGAAATGTGAAAATTACATTACATAAACACTGGCAGTGGTCGTTATGGCTGCTTATAAAAATGTACTTGTTTTTTCTTCATTGGATGATGTTTAGGAAGTTCCATTGTAAGCAAAACATATTTCGAAAAAGAATGAATATTATGAATTGTTTTAAATGAAATAATTGAACGAATTGCGATTGGCAATAGGCAATTGACAATTATCAATTTATTAATAATAATTAATAAAAAAAAATTATTTTAAGGCATTTACTTAAAGGGTTATTAATAATCATTTATTTTCGACTAGAAATGTTTACATTTTAATTGAGTTCCATGAATAAAAATAAAAAATTGAAGAAAGATCGATCATGGAGATGATTCTTGTTTTTTGATCGCGTGTTTCAATTGATATCAATAAAAATGCAACAGCACACGGAGGAAATAAAAACCGTAGCTCAAATGAGCTTTTTTTGCTTTCGATGATTCGACATCTATGAAAAAGGTTAGTAATTTAGGGCAAATGAGGAAAAATCAATATTTATTTTTCCATGGAAAATAGAGACAACAGAAGGTGCATTCTTTGGATGACGTATACTCTTTGTCATCAAAACAATATATGCAATTTTGCCCTATTTGCCACTTGGCACATTCAAAGTCGAGTACATTTTCAATTAATTGATGTACGTGTATTGCTCGAGGTTACATTTAACATTTACATCGAACTATTTATCAAAAAAATCGAAAATTGTACTATTTTGGCTTCGATTCGTTTTTTTCGTTTGCTATCATCACAAATAAAAACTCGGCTTACTTTATTCATATATTTATAGAGCTTTGACCATTGGTATGGCTTCATTCCGAAGACTGTTTATTTTACATTTTCTTCAACTAATTAAAATGTAAATGACTTTAAATTTTATTTTATTTATTTTTATTAAGCAAATTTTCTAGTTGAAACCGCAAATCATTTGCTTCACATGACTGAACACCGTGCGCCAAATATCGAATGACAAACGATGACAATGCATTGCAATAAAATCGATAATTTTGAATTCGGTTCTACGAAGTACAAAGCTGATTTGATGCATCGTCAGGCACGATGTCACATACTATATAACTGTATAGTCAATTATATGGCGCCTGTTTTTATTTAGTAAATAGCTTGAGACATCATGAATTCTGCATCGAAAGAAAAATAAATGAATAGCTAAAAATAAGATTTGTTGATTAAAAACTGCACAAACAATTTGAAATGTATAATTCAATTGTAATGGTTCTAATCACTTTGTTCTGTCGCCATTGATTCGTCACGAGATGAGCTTAACTACAGTTTTGACCTTTACTTTTTACAAGCAAAAGAAAAAAATGATGAATCGCATGTTGTTTTCAAAACAATTCAGTTTGTTTGACTTCGTCTTCCTTGCGGTTGCCGCTACATCAAAAACTCTAGGAATAATTGCGTTGATGCACTTGTTTTCGATGAAAATTACAATCAATATATAGCAATGACACCGCTCATTGCCGTTTTTTTTATTATCATTTTCCAAATGTCTCATGTCCCATTGCGAGAGAATACATCGAATGAATTGAATCCCAGAAATTTTGCGTTCAATGTCACCTTCAGACTTTGAATATGTTATTATGTATATATTATTGCTGTTTTGCTTCTTAGAAGCTCCAGCGGCGTTTCGCTCGATAAAATCTTGCCAAAAGAACAAAATATGGAAAAGTTTACCATTTAGCGGTTACGATAAGAAAACCTTAGAAATGCGTTGATCAAATGTATGTACGCTAGCGTTGAGTCATGTTATAGAGTTTATTGGGCATTCGGTATGTATTTATTGTTGAAATGGCGTCTGACTGAGTGAGCCGACAAATTATTTATTTATGGTCTTATTTTTTGGATAGAGATTGCGAATATCGATTTTTCATTTTATTTTCGGAACAATTCTTATCTTACAGATTGACCGAGCCGTGAGTGGAAATAACAGCTGTGATCCAGGCTTTCATAGGAAAAAAACCTGTTAATCTTGTAAAAGCCGTTTCGATCCATGCATTTTTCATTCGTAAAAATGTCGTCACTGGCGCCGACCGCCCACTTGACATGGTCAAAATAATAAATATTCATGTGTTCGTTCACACTGTCAACTCTCATTGAAAGACAAAAAACTTGGTCAAGGATGATAATCATGTTTTACAAAATTTTCATTTTGATGGTTTTTCCGGCACTGACAAATTTACGAATGTATTTTAAATCATAAAGATGATTCTTTCCACAGTTTACACGATTGACATGTATTGTTGTTATTCGTCATGGGTCATGGGTGACTTGTGTATTTGGAGAAAGAAACCAAAAGCTCAAAAAGATCTTGTCATTTGTTAAACTCATTCATTTTTAACTGTTTATCCTTTTAATGCCTGAGCTCAATCCAATTATTATTATCATCATTATGATTCAATATTAAATGTTACATTCGCCGTCACATGAATGACAAGAGACGAGACTCATTGAAACAATTGTCAGGGTGCAAGTCACAGAACGCCCCCGAGAGAATTTTCGGTTTTCTTTCACAATTCATGGTTGTTGTTTTTTTCTGTTACTTTGTTAATTGAAATGAAACGATGGAAACTTCCATTGACGTTTTCTCATGTTGATAACAATTCCGTCAGTTCCTTAATGACCTATCACAATATTATCGTATACGAATCCCAGAGGCTCTGAGGCCAAAGCATATTTATGTTCGTGTTCATATTTGAAAACGTGCCGCAGTTATATCCTCAGCGAATCATTGACTCGTTTCTATGAAAATGTCATGCCGCTTGTTGACAATGATCGAATAATTGTTTACATGCACAAAAAAAAACTTCGTGCCGGTTTCTATTTGCATTTGATTGAATTGTATTCTACTCGTTCTCATAATTATTCATTTGAAAGTAGCAACAGAGAACAACAAATGAACGAATGAAACGGAAAAGCGACAAATAGATTTATGGAATTTATTTGCAAAAATGCAATGCAAAGTCACAGTAGGTCGGCAACAATCGAACAATTTACACAAATTAAAATCGAAATGAAACAAATACTGAATATACAAACTTGACGGAGCTGATCGATATAATGTGTATTTGTATTTGGCATGGAAATTTCCATTGATTGTTTTGCTTCTCTGTCATTGTCTGGCTGTTTGGCAAATTTCAACAAATAATAAATAATAAATAATAACATTGCGATTTTGTCGAATGGCAACGAAAGAAAATATAAAAATAAGATTTTGAATGGTGATAGACAACAAGCGAGTGTTTGCAACGCATAAAGTTCGGCTCATGTAACGACTTCGATTTCAATGAGTTCATTTTTTTTTCTTTTTCTTTTCTATTATTAACGCTTTCGTTTATCTGAAGTGTTTGGAATTTATTTTTAGATTTCTCATATTTCTTGCATACCGTTTATGGTATACTAAATATGATAAATATTAAATGTGAACACAACAAATGTCAATGCTCGAAATGCACATAAATATCTAACTAAAGATATTTGTTACATCAAATGTTTGCTTATATCTTTCCCTCTTCTTGATTCTCCTATTTTGGAACAATTTGATTCGCATTTCAATCATTTTAAAGCAACTGACTCGTATCTCTGAACGCTATCAATCAGATCCGAACGAGACAACTTCTAGAATGTTCTGTTCACAAGTTATTATACAAACCAGATTTTATATTTCAAAAACAATGACAAAGTTGATTTATTACAACTTATAAACGATGATTGACGTTTAACATTTGACGAGTAGAACGTGATGTACATTTAATTAAATGCGAATAGATTTCGTTGTCGAGGCACTGTAATGAGATCCATTATTCAATCATCATTATGCATTTCCATGCTTGAATACAACATTTCCGATGTTTTTCTTAAGTGTTTGATAAACATTGGAAAACGTGAAAAACAGAAATAAGTGATTGAATAGCCTGACGCTCAAAAAAAAAAATGCTCCGTTTTTATGCGACCAATAGCCAAATATTATTTGTCATCAGACTTTTTATTTATTTATCATCAAATTGCGTTGTCCATTTGTGTAATTAATTCAAGGTTATTTTGGGCTATCTTTAAAGATGATATTTTGGGTGCGTGCAAACGTTCACAAACCATTTGTTATCATCAATATTATTTATTTATTGTTTCATTGTAAATAATAATGTGTTGGATTTGTTGCCAAAAAGAGAATTTTGGATTTTATTCTACCATTTGTTTTCATTCAGAACCGTAAATTGGCGCTTAAAGGAGGCTGATTCTCAAACCCACTTGTTGTTGTTGTTGTTGTTGTTGTTGTTATTCGTTTTTGATTCGAATCCTTTGTTGAGTCTATTTTTGATAGAATTCATCAAATCCAGAGCCAAGTCTATTTTTATAATTTTTGAATGCACGATGCATGACGCATTCATATGAACTAATTCAATGAAAATCCGAAAATATTCAACTGATTTAATAACTAGTTGTTATTAAAGTTTTGTCTAATTTCCGATTCGAATGCAAAATGTCCGTTCATTCATCGTTGTGCCTTTATTCGCTATAAATGGATCCATCGTAGGTAGATATCACAAAAATAGCATGTTAGCTATTTTTAGTGAGATCACGTCACTTGATACATGTTTAAAGGAAGATTTCCCATCCATGGATTTTCTCACCCGTTTTTTTTCTCTCTCGGTTGAATGAGTTAGATATTAGGTATATGAAAATATACTTTAACGTTCATTGATATTTTCAATGTCTCATACGAGTGAATCACTCAGAGTGATAAGCATTAATTGAATATCAGTTCAACCACTAAAATTGTTTTGATACAAATAAATACGTGTTTTGCTTTGTGATTGCAAACATTTGTCGTACCCCATAGATGGGCTACTTTGCCATTAATTAATTTGTTTCGTTTTTTTTCCTTTGATTGATTGTTCAATCAATCAATTTATTTCAAATCAGATTCAAAATCCGACGTTTAGGTTGAAACCTCTCATTAAAACGAAGAAAAAAATATACGAAAATGGAATTTGTTTATTTCCGGTTTTTTTTTTATTTTCTTTTTCAATGAATTCACGGCAATGGATATTAATTCTCATTTTGTTTGGAATGAAAATTACATGAAAAAGGCAACGCTAAATAGATGTGTGTATTGTGTTCTATGCCCATATGGCGTTCATCCAAATTTGTTGAAAACTAGAATTCAAATTCAGATTCAAATCCATTTGGCAGCGTTCCCATTTTCTTGATTGAAACACATTTCTTTGTCGTCGGCAATGCAAAAATAGAATTTCAAGTGATTGCACATGATGCACGAAACAAACAAACAGAAATTTGCTGTAACCCAAACAATAATCAGTACACGCTTATTCACAAAGTTCACAACAATCAGTGTTGACGTACAAAACATATTAAATTATTTTAAACACCAAATGCGCTAAAGCATTCAATTAACCAATATCACACATCAAACCGCCGAATCGAATCTATTTTCTTGAATCTCATGCAATTATAATTCGGCCAATTTGTTGCCAATTCATTTATTCCGTCAATGGGAATCAACAAAAGTTCATAAACATTTGGAAAATCTTCCGAACGATTGACTAAAGCATAGCAGACACATCTTCAGTCAAACATATTGTTGTGATCATCGTTTTCAAGTTCTATCTTTTGGTATGTTTGCTGAAAATAAAGTTTCCATATCCATAAAATCGATTTTATTGGCGCATTTGCATTCTGGTTTCAAATTGGTCAATATTTCAACTGCGCACAAAATATTTCTTCTGATTGTTAAATGTCACATCGGTTCCGTTGCAATTAATCGGAAGCAATAAATTCATCTTCATTGAAAAAGAAAAAATATTGTCTCAATTCCTTCCCGGAATTGCTTTAAGGCCACGGAATTCCGTTCTGTTTAACTATATGGATGAACATCAATTGAAATCATTGATTGAGCTAAATTGAAATTTTGTTTCAATTATTATCAAATCAAATTTCGTGTGCGCTGCAAATCAATTATGGAATTATTTAAGAAAAAAAAACCGGTTCGAATCTGGTTTGATGTCAGCATTTTTCTACATTTGATTGCTTCCCAGTAAAGATCATAATATCAAATCATATTCATTCCAGTTCCAATCAATCATCTTAATTTTTGCCATTTGAAACAGACGAAAGGCGTCATTCATTTTAAATGTCTTCCTAAATGGAATACAATGAATGTGTTTATCACAATGAAACGGAATTCACGATTCGATTGCCATAATTCAAAGTCTAAGAATATAAAAATAAAATACTGGCGACATGTCTGGGGCCGCTTTACTCAACTAAAATTGGTAAATAAATACGGTATAGGCGAATGCATTTTGTATTTTGTGTTACAGAATGATTAAGGCAGAAACAGCATCTTTATCGATAGACCCAAATATCGTTGAGGGGTGAGAACGCAAATCCTAGCAAATACTTGAAACGATGCCAAAATTTTAAATTGCCCATTAGCGCAGAACGTGAAAACGATTGGCGGACACCGTCAGTGGACGATTTGCACATTTGCCGGTAATTTTTGTTCGTATAAAGCACACGGGCCAACGAATGAATGTTTCTATTTTTTTTTTTCGAATCTATTTTCGCTCTTATTCAGCTTTCGAGAGGAAAAAACGTGGGTATTTTTTTCACATTGGAATTTGATTCTCAAATGATGTTTACAATTTAGATATTCGCACTTGGGAATCAAGATAAATATACAATATAATGTAAACTGTGATCTGGATGAACCCGTAGGAGCTAGTGTTTGTTATACATATGTGATTTTCTTATACAAAATTGAATCATCCCAAGCATTTGGATTAACATTGCGATTAGAGGAAATTAAATAATTATTCCACAAAAAGCTTTTGCCGATGAAGTTTACTGAGTGGCGCTTTATATGTAAATGTATTTTGAATGGAGACGGTAAAGGTGGCGTCTAATTAGAATAGCTGTATTAAACAAACTTTGTAACAACTCAATTGATTGTTATCAATTAATTTATTTAAATTTAAAAATTGAAATTGCACTAAAGAATTTCGTCGGTAATAATTCATTATCTTTCGATGTGATGCCACAATCATCATTTTTGAGCGTTGAATAATCTTGCATAGGCGCCATTCAATGCCAGAAGATCAGTATGTGTTCCAGCCTCGACGATATTTCCATTTTGCACCACACAAATTAAATCAGCATTCTGAATTGTACTTAAACGATGAGCAATCACCAAACATGTGCGGCCCGCTCTAGCTGAATCCAACGCTTGTTGAACAACCTTTGAAAATGAATAAATAAATAGTTTCCATTATCATTCACAACCGATGAGCACAAAGACGAATCCTTACCAGTTCACTATGCAGATCCAATGCTGATGTGGCTTCATCTAGAAGTAGGACTTGCGGATTACGGATAAGAGCTCTTGCAATGGCAATCCTTTGTTTTTGCCCTCCAGATAATGCAACTGAATTTTTCCCAAGATTAGTTTCATAGCCCTTCCGAAATTATGAAAAAAAAAGAATAAAATATTCATCATAGAATATTTCACCGCATTGAAATATACCTGTGGTAATTGTACAATGAAATTATGAACGTTGGCTATTTTTGCTGCATCGATGATTTCAACCATTGATACCTCGCGACTATTGTCTCCATAAGCGATATTTTCGGCAATACTTCGGTCAAATAGAACCGGTTCTTGTGATACAATACTCAATTTTGAACGCAATGCACTTAATGGAATATCACGTGATATTTCATCGAGGCCAATATGAATGCGTCCATGTTCTGGATCGTAAAGGCGTTGAAGCAATTGAATACATGTTGATTTTCCACAGCCTGAGGGTCCCACCAATGCAATTGTCTTTCCTTCTTCGATGTATAAATTGAAATTGTTTAGAATTTGGATGTCAGGTCTTGTTGGATAACGGAAATCAATTTTTTGATAGTTAATATCACTTCCACGGTCGGGTTTTCTGCTTTTGTTTGCAACCACTGGAGAACCGACTTTGGGTTCTCTGTCAATAATTTTGAATACACGATGGGCTCCACTGAATGCTGTCGTTATTGTCGGAGCGTATACAAGTGTCTGACTCATGACAATGACACCATATAGCATTGCTTCACATACTCTGGAATAGTTTTTCAATAACATAATATAATGTTTTACTGGCCAATCACTAATTGCTGTCCCAGAATTACCTGATGACTTCCTTATAATGAAGTTCTTCTCTCGATACCAAAGCTCCGCCATAATACAAGGCCACACCATAGGCTAATATCGGAATAGCTTGAGTGGTTGAGTTTAATTATCCTCGCCATTTGATTTTATGTCTAGCAATCAATTCAACTTTGTTCATTTCATTTATAAAGCGATCAATCATTTGCGATTCTTGTCCTGAGTTTTATATCATAAGAAGAATAATTTTTATTTGTCGTGAATAGCATTTTATTTCTCGGTCCCGAGAATACTTACTCAAACTTGCAATCGTTCGAACATTGTTGATGGATTCGGTTGCTATTTTCATGCCATATCCAATGGCATTTTTTTCAGTGATTTCAGATCTGGCCAAATGTTTAGCTTCCAAGACGACAATAAAAATCATAGCCGGTATCGAAATGAAACAAACCAAAGACAGTTTAATAGATGTGTAGAACGCGATAATTATGCCTACGAAAACGGTAGAAATTGCTTGCAGAATGATGCTGAGTGGAAAACCGATTGCCATTTGTAAATTGGCAGCATCTGTACTCAAACGCATTGCCAAAGCACCAACTGCATTTTTTTCGTCATCAAACCAACCACAATCCTGCCGAAGCATTGCCGCAAATGTTAGAGACCTACGAGAGATAATCTATGCATACATAAAAACCGATATGTGATAACAAATTTTATCAATTGTACCGAATTTTTGCTGTTAAATTAGACCCGGCCTTTGCAAAAAGACTAGTTTGAATGAGTGCCGCAACAAACATCAAACATCCAACACCAAATGATATCATGCACAATATGAAAACGTAATCGAGCGCATCATCTATGTTGTACATCGATAAAGCCTATAAAAATAGGAAAAATTAATTTATTGAACGGTTTTTATCGTCTTACGTGATTTTAAGCAATATTATTAACCCACTCCATAAACTTCTGAAAAAATGACCGAGAAAATTGGGAGAGAGAAACCTAAAACTAATGCTGAAATCGTTGCCAACATCAATATTCCCCAGTCTGGCTTCACGAGTGATAAAATTCGTTTAAAATTTTTCCAATAGTTAACGGAATCACAATCATCGAACACTCTTTCTCTGACCATTGCATTCGAAAAGTTATCGAAGCTGGAAGAACCTTTCTTAACATTTTCTTGAATCACATTTTCTTTCACGTCTCCGGTTTTGGCTTCATTTTCTTTTGAGTTTTCATCTTCTTCAATCATGTCACTCGATTTAATCATATCAAAATATCGACCTTTCAGTGCCAAGAGTTCACTATGCGTTCCATCTTCCACCACTTGCCCCTTATCGATGAACAATATCCGATCGGCATTTCGAATGGCTGATATACGATGCGAAACAACAATTGTGGTTCTTCCTTTGCTCGCTCGATCCAGTGTCGCTTGCACATACTTTTCAGATTGATAATCCAAAGCTGAAGTTGCTTCATCCAAGAGTAGGATTTTTGGGTTTTGAATTAATGCTCGAGCGATTGCGATACGTTGTTTTTGTCCACCGGATAGTTGTGAACCTTTTTCACCTACCATTGTATTATACCCTTGCGACAATCTAATGATGAAATCATGTGCACCGGAATTCCTTGCAGCCAAAATAACATCTTCATCCGAAGCCTCTGGGCTTCCGTATCGGATATTCTCGCCGATTGTAGTAGAAAATAGGACCGGTTCCTGGCCCACAGATGCGATTTTCGATCGTAAAG
>GL501495.1:997791-1022954 GCA_000149185.1 Mayetiola destructor
CAAGATTTAGGAATACCTGATGAATAAAACAATGTTTCAGAAACAAAACATTTCGTAATTGTTAACAATTCAATCAAAAATACAAATCGCATTGCGATAATATGATAGAAGTGAAGTCCTACTTACGATGATGAGCACGGCTGGCGTATATTGTTTGTGAACTTTTGGACGATCTTCAAATACCCAACGAACGCCGAACCAAAATGATAAAGCGCAACTAGCAAAATAAAGAAAACGAATCGTTCCGTCGGCAATACTTGAAAAGTGCCCCTTTCGTTGGGCCGCTTTCACCACCGGTTTCAATAGCTTTGAATAACGTTCTGATTCGATTCGTTCACCACCAAAAGCGAACACCGTTCGTATTCCACTTAAAACCTCCTCCACAACATTGGCGGCAATTTCGTATGCATTCGATTCTTCTTTAGTTAATTCTGCTTGAAGCTAATCATGGATTCAGAACATTTCATTCGTACTATTCAGGAGCTGATAATCATTATAAATCAAAATTACCTTTCCAATAAAAAAGTTCGCGATGCAAATAATCGGTATATACATCACAACAATTAAAGACAATTCCCATCCATAAATGAACGAAATAATCATTTCTATCACACATGCCATAAGCAAATAAAGGAAGTGACTGACTTGTTCGGCAATTCCCATCTTTATCTTTTCAACATCGCTGTAAAGATAAATTACAATAAAATTCAAATTCTGAAGATAAAAAGACCACACGTGAACTCGGAACACATTATCGCATACTCACCCTGATAATCGTATCGTTAAATTGGATTTACTGCTCGAAATATCATACCAACCGATATCTTGACGCATTAACGATTCAAAAAGTAACACCCGAACACGAGTTATTTGTCGAATGGCCGAACGATTGAAACAATCGATACAAATTACACCAGAAATTAGTTGAATAATAGTTAAAATTGTCATCACAATGCCAAAGGCTGCTGAATCATTCAGTATTTCATTCATATTTTCCTCTTTGGTGGCATTCACTCTGAAAATATTAAATTCAAACGAATATTTAAAAGTTTTCGATTTGGCTTTAATTGTAAATTGATATGAATTTACAAAACTTTTCCACCGCCGACCCAGGATAGCATCATCATTTCTGAACTCGTTCCAATGCCATACGTTCGTTCAATTAAAAGAGTTGTAAATTCACCATAAACAATTGTAGTGGCTGGAAATGATAGCGATTTTATAAATGTAAAAACTATGCCAAAAAATATCTGCAATAAATCCCATTTGGCTGCAAAGCGGTACTAAAATTTAAATCGAAATTCAATTTTAATTTTATTCTGCCCAAAAATCGGCACTCAATGAGTGACTCAACTCACCAAATTAAAATAATTGAAATCGTTGAGTTCATCGTTCATGGTGGCCTTTGCCATCAAAACTTTAGAAAATCGTTTTAGTCGCCTAAAAAATCAATCGTAAAATTATTATTTTCATTCACAAAATTTTTCATCAGCAGAAAATTGGTTAATTTAATCAACACTCACATTGTTCAATTCAACTTTGATTTTAACCGTTCGAGATCTGAAATAATACTGACGATTACCAGCTAGGCTTAGGTTGCCTTTTATATCATTCTATTTTATTGCGGAGAATGAAAAGCTTTTTCGATCGATACATATTAAACTTCATTACAAATTTCTCACGATCGTTCTTTTATTGCTTACTTTCGAATCACTTTTCCACAGTTTGGGGTGTTCGAAACAATGAAGCAACTTTTTTTATCAGTACAACAACAACAACAAATTATTGAAACCGAAGAATGAGTAATTTTTGATTCACCCAAAGAAATCTATATATTCAAAATGTGTTCCGTTCTTTGTTAGATATACTATGATGTACAATGTACAATGTATACAACAATTAATTAATTTCGTTTTTATTTAAAATGTACATCAATCATCGTCTTTATTTAAGACGAACAGAGTCAGTTAGAATACTCAAAATAATTATTGTACAGTCGATTCGACATTCGACATTAAAATAAATCATTCACAAATATTAATTTGTGATATATTTTTGTTATACGATGGCAATCTCAATTGAAATAGTGACAATTAAACCGTTTTTATTATAATAAGCTTATAAGCTCTAAACATAATCTTAAAAGATATATGAGAGAGTAGGACCCAAAATAATGCTTACTAAAAGTTAGAACAGTGTAGAGAGGCTACCATGTTAAAAGAAGAAGAGGAAGAAGCAGTATTATTATTATTATTATTTCTGAGCATTAAACAATCTTGCATAGGCGCCATTCAATGCCAGAAGATCAGTATGTGTGCCAGCCTCGACGATATTTCCATTTTGCACCACACATATTAAATCAGCATTCTGAATTGTACTTAAACGATGAGCAATCACCAAACATGTGCGGCCCTGAAATCGTTGCCAACATCAATATTCCCCAGTCTGGCTTCACGAGTGATAAAATTCGTTTAAAATTTTTCCAATAGTTAACGGAATCACAATCATCGAACACTCTTTCTCTGACCATTGCATTCGAAAAGTTATCGAAGCTGGAAGAACCTTTCTTAACATTTTCTTGAATCACATTTTCTTTCACGTCTCCGGTTTTGGCTTCATTTTCTTTTGAGTTTTCATCTTCTTCAATCATGTCACTCGATTTAATCATATCAAAATATCGACCTTTCAGTGCCAAGAGTTCACTATGCGTTCCATCTTCCACCACTTGCCCCTTATCGATGAACAATATCCGATCGGCATTTCGAATGGCTGATATACGATGCGAAACAACAATTGTGGTTCTTCCTTTGCTCGCTCGATCCAGTGTCGCTTGCACATACTTTTCAGATTGATAATCCAAAGCTGAAGTTGCTTCATCCAAGAGTAGGATTTTTGGGTTTTGAATTAATGCTCGAGCGATTGCGATACGTTGTTTTTGTCCACCGGATAGTTGTGAACCTTTTTCACCTACCATTGTATTATACCCTTGCGACAATCTAATGATGAAATCATGTGCACCGGAATTCCTTGCAGCCAAAATAACATCTTCATCCGAAGCCTCTGGGCTTCCGTATCGGATATTCTCGCCGATTGTAGTAGAGAATAGGACCGGTTCCTGGCCCACAGATGCGATTTTCGATCGTAAGGAATTGATATTGATGGATCTCAGTTCATGACCATCCAGCAACACTTCACCCTCATCAGGATCATAGAAACGTTGCAACAATTGGAGACACGTTGATTTGCCATTACCGGAATTGCCAACGAATGCTACCGATTGACCATCTCTGATTTTCACATTTAAATTATTCAAAATTCGCACATCCGGACGTGATGGATAACTGAATGAAATATTTTTGAATTCAATATTCCCCTTAACATTCGAATCGAGAACTTTTCCAGTTTTGGCCAATGAATCGATTTTTGACTGGCGATCAATAAGGGCAAAAACACCTCTAGCTGATCCTTGTGCCGACGATAATGTCTCAAAGAATGGAGTTAATCTGGCAATATTTTCGGCTGCTGTGACAAGATTTAGGAATACCTGATGAATAAAACAATGTTTCAGAAACAAAACATTTCGTAATTGTTAACAATTCAATCAAAAATACAAATCGCATTGCGATAATATGATAGAAGTGAAGTCCTACTTACGATGATGAGCACGGCTGGCGTATATTGTTTGTGAACTTTTGGACGATCTTCAAATACCCAACGAACGCCGAACCAAAATGATAAAGCGCAACTAGCAAAATAAAGAAAACGAATCGTTCCGTCGGCAATACTTGAAAAGTGCCCCTTTCGTTGGGCCGCTTTCACCACCGGTTTCAATAGCTTTGAATAACGTTCTGATTCGATTCGTTCACCACCAAAAGCGAACACCGTTCGTATTCCACTTAAAACCTCCTCCACAACATTGGCGGCAATTTCGTATGCATTCGATTCTTCTTTAGTTAATTCTGCTTGAAGCTAATCATGGATTCAGAACATTTCATTCGTACTATTCAGGAGCTGATAATCATTATAAATCAAAATTACCTTTCCAATAAAAAAGTTCATGATGCAAATAATCGGTATATACATCACAACAATTAAAGACAATTCCCATCCATAAATGAACGAAATAATCATTTCTATCACACATGCCATAAGCAAATAAAGGAAGTGACTGACTTGTTCGGCAATTCCCATCTTTATCTTTTCAACATCGCTGTAAAGATAAATTACAATAAAATTCAAATTCTGAAGATAAAAAGACCACACGTGAACTCGGAACACATTATCGCATACTCACCCTGATAATCGTATCGTTAAATTGGATTTACTGCTCGAAATATCATACCAACCGATATCTTGACGCATTAACGATTCAAAAAGTAACACCCGAACACGAGTTATTTGTCGAATGGCCGAACGATTGAAACAATCGATACAAATTACACCAGAAATTAGTTGAATAATAGTTAAAATTGTCATCACAATGCCAAAGGCTGCTGAATCATTCAGTATTTCATTCATATTTTCCTCTTTGGTGGCATTCACTCTGAAAATATTAAATTCAAACGAATATTTAAAAGTTTTCGATTTGGCTTTAATTGTAAATTGATATGAATTTACAAAACTTTTCCACCGCCGACCCAGGATAGCATCATCATTTCTGAACTCGTTCCAATGCCATACGTTCGTTCAATTAAAAGAGTTGTAAATTCACCATAAACAATTGTAGTGGCTGGAAATGATAGCGATTTTATAAATGTAAAAACTATGCCAAAAAATATCTGCAATAAATCCCATTTGGCTGCAAAGCGGTACTAAAATTTAAATCGAAATTCAATTTTAATTTTATTCTGCCCAAAAATCGGCACTCAATGAGTGACTCAACTCACCAAATTAAAATAATTGAAATCGTTGAGTTCATCGTTCATGGTGGCCTTTGCCATCAAAACTTTAGAAAATCGTTTTAGTCGCCTAAAAAATCAATCGTAAAATTATTATTTTCATTCACAAAATTTTTCATCAGCAGAAAATTGGTTAATTTAATCAACACTCACATTGTTCAATTCAACTTTGATTTTAACCGTTCGAGATCTGAAATAATACTGACGATTACCAGCTAGGCTTAGGTTGCCTTTTATATCATTCTATTTTATTGCGGAGAATGAAAAGCTTTTTCGATCGATACATATTAAACTTCATTACAAATTTCTCACGATCGTTCTTTTATTGCTTACTTTCGAATCACTTTTCCACAGTTTGGGGTGTTCGAAACAATGAAGCAACTTTTTTTATCAGTACAACAACAACAACAAATTATTGAAACCGAAGAATGAGTAATTTTTGATTCACCCAAAGAAATCTATATATTCAAAATGTGTTCCGTTCTTTGTTAGATATACTATGATGTACAATGTACAATGTATACAACAATTAATTAATTTCGTTTTTATTTAAAATGTACATCAATCATCGTCTTTATTTAAGACGAACAGAGTCAGTTAGAATACTCAAAATAATTATTGTACAGTCGATTCGACATTCGACATTAAAATAAATCATTCACAAATATTAATTTGTGATATATTTTTGTTATACGATGGCAATCTCAATTGAAATAGTGACAATTAAACCGTTTTTATTATAATAAGCTTATAAGCTCTAAACATAATCTTAAAAGATATATGAGAGAGTAGGACCCAAAATAATGCTTACTAAAAGTTAGAACAGTGTAGAGAGGCTACCATGTTAAAAGAAGAAGAGGAAGAAGCAGTATTATTATTATTATTATTTCTGAGCGTTGAATAATCTTGCATAGGCGCCATTCAATGCCAGAAGATCAGTATGTGTGCCAGCCTCGACGATATTTCCATTTTGCACCACACATATTAAATCAGCATTCTGAATTGTACTTAAACGATGAGCAATCACCAAACATGTGCGGCCTGCTCTAGCTGAATCCAACGCTTGTTGAACAACCTTTGAAATGAATAAATAAATAGTTTCCATTATCATTCACAACCGATGAGCACAAAGACGAATCCTTACCAGTTCACTATGCAGATCCAATGCTGATGTGGCTTCATCTAGAAGTAGGACTTGCGGATTACGGATAAGAGCTCTTGCAATGGCAATCCTTTGTTTTTGCCCTCCAGATAATGCAACTGAATTTTTCCCAAGATTAGTTTCATAGCCCTTCCGAAATTATGAAAAAAAAAGAATAAAATATTCATCATAGAATATTTCACCGCATTGAAATATACCTGTGGTAATTGTACAATGAAATTATGAACGTTGGCTATTTTTGCTGCATCGATGATTTCAACCATTGATACCTCGCGACTATTGTCTCCATAAGCGATATTTTCGGCAATACTTCGGTCAAATAGAACCGGTTCTTGTGATACAATACTCAATTTTGAACGCAATGCACTTAATGGAATATCACGTGATATTTCATCGAGGCCAATATGAATGCGTCCATGTTCTGGATCGTAAAGGCGTTGAAGCAATTGAATACATGTTGATTTTCCACAGCCTGAGGGTCCAACCAATGCAATTGTCTTTCCTTCTTCGATGTATAAATTGAAATTGTTCAGAATTTGGATGTCAGGTCTTGTTGGATAACGGAAATCAATTTTTTGATAGTTAATATCACTTCCACGGTCGGGTTTTCTGCTTTTGTTTGCAACCACTGGAGAACCGACTTTGGGTTCTCTGTCAATAATTTTGAATACACGATGGGCTCCACTGAATGCTGTCGTTATTGTCGGAGCGTATACAAGTGTCTGACTCATGACAATGACACCATATAGCATTGCTTCACATACTCTGGAATAGTTTTTCAATAACATAATATAATGTTTTACTGGCCAATCACTAATTACTGTCCCATGAATTACCTGATGACTTCCTTATAATGAAGTTCTTCTCTCGATACCAAAGCTCCGCCATAATACACAGCCACACCATAGGCTAATATTGGAATTGCTTGAGTAATCGAGTTTAATTCTCCACGCCATTTGATTTTATGTCTAGCAATCAATTCAACTTTGTTCATTTCATTTATAAAGCGATCAATCATTTGCGATTCTTGTCCTGAATTACGGAAAATGGTTAATTGTTTTTATCGAAGAGCTGTTATGTACATCCAAAAAATGTTTGAATTTAAAAGCTTACTCAAACTTGCAATCGTTCGAACATTGTTGATGGATTCGGTTGCTATTTTCATGCCATATCCAATGGCATTTTTTTCAGTGATTTCAGATCTGGCCAAATGTTTAGCTTCCAAGACGACAATAATGATCATAGCCGGTATCGAAATGAAACAAACCAAAGACAGTTTAATAGATGTGTAGAACGCGATAATTATGCCTACGAAAACGGTAGAAATTGCTTGCAGAATGATGCTGAGTGGAAAACCGATTGCCATTTGTAAATTGGCAGCATCTGTACTCAAACGCATTGCCAAAGCACCAACTGCATTTTTTTCGTCATCAAACCAACCACAATCCTGCCGAAGCATTGCCGCAAATGTTAGAGACCTACGAGAGATAATCTATGCATACATAAAAACCGATATGTGATAACAAATTTTATCAATTGTACCGAATTTTTGCTGTTAAATTAGACCCGGCCTTTGCAAAAAGACTAGTTTGAATGAGTGCCGCAACAAACATCAAACATCCAACACCAAATGATATCATGCACAATATGAAAACGTAATCGAGCGCATCATCTATGTTGTACATCGATAAAGCCTATAAAAATAGGAAAAATTAATTTATTGAACGGTTTTTATCGTCTTACGTGATTTTAAGCAATATTATTAACCCACTCCATAAACTTCTGAAAAAATGACCGAGAAAATTGGGAGAGAGAAACCTAAAACTAATGCTGAAATCGTTGCCAACATCAATATTCCCCAGTCTGGCTTCACGAGTGATAAAATTCGTTTAAAATTTATCCAATAGTTAACGGAATCACAATCATCGAACACTCTTTCTCTGACCATTGCATTCGAAAAGTTATCGAAGCTGGAAGAACCTTTCTTAACATTTTCTTGAATCACATTTTCTTTCACGTCTCCGGTTTTGGCTTCATTTTCTTTTGAGTTTTCATCTTCTTCAATCATATCACTTGATTTAATCATATCGAAATATCGACCTTTCAGTGCCAAGAGTTCACTATGCGTTCCATCTTCCACCACTTGCCCCTTATCGATGAACAATATCCGATCGGCATTTCGAATGGCTGATATACGATGCGAAACAACAATTGTGGTTCTTCCTTTGCTCGCCCGATCCAGTGTCGCTTGCACATACTTTTCAGATTGATAATCCAAAGCTGAAGTTGCTTCATCCAAGAGTAGGATTTTTGGATTTTGAATTAATGCTCGAGCGATTGCGATACGTTGTTTTTGTCCACCGGATAGTTGTGATCCTTTTTCACCTACCATTGTATTATACCCTTGAGGCAATCTAATAATGAAATCATGTGCACCGGAATTCCTTGCAGCCAAAATAACATCTTCATCCGAAGCCTCTGGGCTTCCGTATCGGATATTCTCGCCGATTGTAGTAGAGAATAGGACCGGTTCCTGGCCAACAGATGCGATTTTTGATCGTAAGGAATTGATATTGATGGATCTCAGTTCATGACCATCCAACAACACTTCACCTTCATCAGGATCATAGAAACGTTGCAACAATTGGAGACACGTTGATTTGCCATTACCGGAGTTGCCAACGAATGCTACCGATTGACCATCTCTGATTTTCACATTTAAATCATTCAAAATTCGCACATCCGGACGTGATGGATAACTGAATGAAATATTTTTGAATTCAATATTTCCCTTAACATTCGAATCGAGAACTTTTCCAGTTTTTGCTAATGAATCGATTTTCGATTGGCGATCGATGAGTACAAAAACAGCTTTAGCTGCTTCACGTGCCAATGATAAAGTTTCATTGTATGGAGTTATTCGGGCAATGTTATCGGCCGCCGTAATAAGATTCGAAAACACCTGTTTGTTTATTTGCAGAAGAAGATATCAAGAGGGGAAATACCTCAATTAAACAGTACCTGTAAAATGACTATCAAAAACTGTACTTACAATGATAAGAACGGCCGGTGTATATTGTTTTGTCACCTTATTACGATCTTCAAAAACCCAACGAATTCCAAACCAAAACGATAAAGCACAACTAGCAAAATAGAGGAAACGAATCGTTCCGTCGGCAATACTTGAAAAATGTCCTTTGCGTATGGCAGCTTTTACCACCGGTTTCAAGAGTTTCGAATAGCGTTCTGATTCAACACTTTCTCCGCCAAACGCAAACACTGTTCGTATTCCACTTAAAACCTCTTCAACAACATTGGCGGCAATTCCATAGGCATTTAATTCATCTTTTGTCAATTTAGCTTGAAACTAATCACGAATTTACAGCGTGTCAATAAAGCTATAAACTAAATCACAAATATCTATTACATTAAATTACCTTTCCAATGAACAAGTTCATGATGTAAACAATTGGTATATAAATCACAACAATTAAAGTCAATTCCCATCCATAGATGAATGAAACTACAACTAATATCACACACGACAAAATCAGATAAAGAAAATGACTAACTTGTTCCGCAATTCCCATCTTTATCTTTTCAACATCTCTGCAATAAATATAACGACAATCAAATAGGCCACCATAACGGTAAACAACCAACGCTTAGCACATTATCACATACTCACTCCGATAGGCGAATTGTTAAATTTGATTTACTGCTTGAAATGTCATACCAACCAATATCTTGTCGCAATAACGATTTAAAAAGTAAAATTCGAATGCGAGTTATTTGTCGGATGGCCGAACGATTGAAACAATCCACACAAATTGTACCGGAAATCAATTGAATTATCGTTAAAATTGTCATCAAAATACCAAAAGCTGTCGAATCGTTCAAAATTTCATTCATATTCTCCTGTTTGGTGGCATTTACTCTGAAAATATCAAAAAAAATATAAGATTTTTGATCGGCTTCGAGTGCATTTAATTCGTTTCTTCTTCTTTTTTTTTACAATATATTTCCACCACCGGTCCACGATAGCAAGAATGTTTTTGAACTCGTTCCTTGGCCATAAGTTCGTTCCACTAAAAGTGTTGTAAATTCACCATATAAAACCATAGCTGCCGGAAATGGTATCACTTTTATAAGCGTAAAAATTACGCCACAAAAAATTTCCAGTAAATCCCATTTGGTTGCAAAACGATACTAAATCCATCAATTGAAATGATTATTAATTTCTTTTTGTTTATTTTTTCGAAAGAAAAAAAAAACAAAAAAAAAAAAATTCCCACCAAATTTGTTTCTCACCAGACTGAAATAACTCATGTCATAATCACTGAATCCATCGTTAACAGTGACTTTTTCGAAAGTTTTTATCCGTTTCAGACGCCTAAAAGAATCAATGAGTAATTTTCCATTGTTTATATAATAAATTTTTTCAAAAATTATCACAACACACAGCACTCACATGGTTGAATTGAATTTCGATACCGAACGATTTGGCATTTGAATTGATACTGATGATTGCCAAGGAAATTGAATTCCTTTTTATTTGAATCATTTTTACTAAAACAATTGAACATAAATTGGCTACTCTATTGTCGTATGTATCGAATGTCAATTGGCGATTTCCACTTGAAATCATTGTTTATGATCACTTTATTTTTATCGTTTGAATGGCTTGATTTATTAAAATATTTTCCAATATGATATAGATAGATAGATAGATAATAATTGTATGGTAGACAACTAAAATAAAAAATTCGGATGCTACAATTCAATTGATGAAAATGAAGAGAAAAAAAAACGCACATTTATTAATTCATTCAATTAGATTTTATTCGCAAGTCAAATCGATCGAAACGTTGATTGCGTCAGCAAAAGATTAAATTGAAACTGATCAAACGTATGAAATTGACATCGGTGTGAGCAAAAGTTAACTCTAATTTCAATAAATTGAGTTGAATTAATTCAAATCATTTGGCGAGAGAATTGTATTGATTTGTTTGTAATAAAAAATTATTTACGTAACGCAGTAAATATGTATGATTTATGTTGGGCAATTCGATTGGCAAAATTAATGACGATGAAGATATTTCTAGAATCTCGAATCTATTGTTTATTTGTATCGCATAACGCATTGTTGAATCAGCTGCTCATTGTAAAAGCTTTATCTTTGAGATGTCTATTGTTTATATTTCGCAATCATTCACCGGAAAGTCATTATCATTTAATGAGTTCATGAAACTTTCAAGTATTTCAAACCATTGCCTGCTCCGTATACCGCAGCCGATAATAATTTTCAAATCAAAGTCTATAGCTAACGTCATCCAAACCAATCACAAAACAGCTGAGAGTGTATCAATCATTTTCAGTTAACTGCCGAAGAAAATTTTCTTTATAAATTTTTTTTCGCTTGGAACATGCACTCAACGTTTTCATTTCATTGAACGTTCTCATTCGAATCAGAGCCCGCCAAGTGTCAATAACTGTCAACAATATACACTGATATTCAATAACATTATTGTCCTTTTTACGATCATACGAGACAAAAAAATCAACGATTTACTTTTCAAAATGAATCGAATAAAACGAAAATGCAGCCTATTTACATGCATTACGAATCAAAGAACAGTTAATAATAAATTAATTCTCTTTCCGTAAGTGACCAATGGAATGCCATTTTTAATGTGAAATAATAATATCTGCCAAAAAAAATATTATATTTTCAGATTGCCCACAAATAATGTAATGCTGGAAAAATGGATGGCCGCATTTCGAGAGAATAAAGTCAAATTTGTACCGTCACTTGCCGGCTGTTTTATATGCCATTTGCATTTCGATTCTGAGCAAATTGATTCAAAAATGGGTCTCAATGGCAGAATGTTATACGGATTGAAACCCGGTTCCATTCCGAAGCAATTTGATTTCAAACCGTAAGTTAGATTTTTCGTTGATCAGATCTAATTATTGCTAAACTGAAATTAAAACTTTTTCATTCTGAATCTAATACACAGAGAAATAGTTGAAATGGTTGACATGAGTGACGACGAAACGAATGCAAAAACCAAAAATGAACATATTGAGGAAATGTTAGTTGAGCCAGATATAATTGTTCCCGATGATAGCAAAACGTTACATTCAGAGAATATTCCATGCCCGAAATGTATTCAAACCGATGCAGAAATGCTTAAATTGCGACACCAGCTTGTCGATATGAAAAATAAATTAAGAACCAAAGATTTTCAAATTGACCGGCTCCAAAAGAAATTCACAATCGATCCAAAAATGGAAAAATGTTCCATTTGTATGGTGAATCTCAAATTCGATGAAATATTAAAGCATTTATGTGATAAAAATGTGCAAAGCATGAATTGTGAACATTGTAATTTAGCATTTCCGGCAACAGTTTTATTACTCGATCATTTGGAAGTGTTTCACGATGATCGTTTGGATTATGAATGTTTAAAATGCAATGGCCAACGATTTGCGATGTTTAATTTGTATGAAATTCATAAAAATGTTCATTGGAACGAGATGCCACAGTTTCGTTGTGAAATGTGTAATGCTTCATATTATTTACAATTTGAATTGAATGAGCACATTGAGGCCGAACACAAAGCTCCCGAAGAGGATCCATTTGAGAAACGTAAGTTGTTCATTTGGAAATTCAATATGGACCGCCGGATATGGATTTATTTTTTTTTCATTTATTATCACTGAAACAGCATACAAATGTGGATCATGCAATATGTCATTCGAATGCCCAAAATCATTGAACAATCACATTATCGAAACACATCGAAGACAGCGCATGGATTATGTTGAAGAATTTGAATATCCATTTCAATGTTATCTATGTAAAAATGAATGGAAAAATTATTTGGAACTTCGGACACATTTCCGAGGACATCGTCGAAAAAATTTCACATGTTTGGTATGTCGATCAACGCTAAACGAATACGATTGGCCTGCACATTTGTGTCAATCGATGGATTCACTTGATTGTGAATATTGTTCGTTAAAAAACTTTGAATCGATTCAAGCGATAATGTCACATTTGACCGAAAAACATGCGAATAGCAAGAAATACAAGTGTTTGACATGTGTACGATGCTTTCCAATGCAATCAATGTTGACACATCATCAAGAACTGCAGGCCGATCAAAAGAAATCGAATAAATGTCATTTGTGCAAACGGCAATTTGTGACGGCAAAAGGATTGGAAAATCACATCGAAAATAGACATAATGTATCGAAGAAAAGTAACTACATATTATTATTATTATTGGTGTTGTTCATTCTGGATCTATTTGAATGTATTTCGGTTTCTTTTTTTTTTTTCGTTTCGCAGTTCATCTTTGTCCTGAGTGTGGTAAATTGTTTTCAAGTGATTGGAACTTAAGGGTTCATCAGAAACAGCATAATGTAATGTGAAACACGAATTTGAACCAGTTTTCATTTTCAATCTCTTTCTTCCGTTTGTTTTATATTTTATTTGTGTTTGTTATTGCAGCGAATACGACAATTTCAGTGTGAAGAATGTCCCGCCTCATTCCATTACCAAAACGCACTCCTTATGCACAGTGAAATTCATCAAAATAAGACATATGTGTGCAAAGTATGTTCGGCAGAGCTCCGAACATTAAAAAGTTTATATTCTCATTCAAGTAAGCAAAGTCACAGTCATTTTCAATGCACGCTATTTCTGCAATCATAACATATTTCCAGGACGACACAAACGTGATGGATCACAAAATTTTAAGTGGGTGTGCACTGAATGCGGACGCAAGTTCCATGAAAAAAATATACTTATGAATCATTTATCACGCGTTCACTCAACTATCAGACGTAGGACCGGCCGTTCCATTTAATTCATGCATTTTATTAATTAATATTCATTTTTCCTCTCCTAATTTCACAGTTCCGCCGGAGGCTTCTTCTTCGACTTAAACCGTTCACGGTTGTTTATTTAGTCCAAAAATAAAATTGAATATTTTAATAAAAAAAAAATATTTTGAATGAAATATTTAAAAATTTGTTTTTGCATTAAACGCATTCATTTCATTTGATATGTCGTTCGTCCATAATATTCAGAACTGTCACTCAAAAGTCAAACATCCGTATTTGTGTATGTTTACAAAAATCATGCAAAAAAAATTTTTTCATTGAAACTGAAACCAAATCTTCAATCATATTTACTACATTCAAAGCGTATCAATTCCTTTTGCAAAAATGAGACGAGGAAGATATTGTCGGGTCTCCACTTGCCCTAATTTTAAAGGTGCAAAAAAATCGACTCCGATGTTCAAGTAAGTAATTAATCAAAATGAATGGGGTGAATCGGAAACAAAATTTTCCGAAGTTTTAAATGTAAAATGTGACAACTATTTTGTTTTTTTGTTTTTCCAGTACACCTTCGTTTGATCCACCACTGCGGGATAAATGGATTCGTTGGTTGAGAACGGTTGAGCCAAAATTCGATGAACGACTGGTTGGATTGAACTTTAATCTATGTGATCTACATTTTGATACCGATGACATGAGACGGGCTGGTGATCGATTTCGCCTAGTACCAGGAACGATTCCTAAATATTTTATACCACATCCGTGAGTAGCAGGCCATTTTTCAATTAAATAAAAATCTACGATTGAATTTGTTTTTCGCAAAAAAAAAAAACTTGATTCCTACAGAGATCCATTGGCAAATGCGGAATCAACAAGTGGTGATGAATTGAATTCGGAAAAAGTGACGCCATCGGTATCAACAGAAAGTCCGCCACAAAGCAGCAGCGATCAAACGATTGAAGTTGATCTTGACAAGGATATGACAAGGTTCGTTGTTTATTTTTCAATTCCCTAGAAATGATATTAAATGAATTGGTTCCATTTTCGATGCATACTTTTTACCACAGCAATGTCCCCGAAAAGCCAAAAAAAACATCATATTGTACAAAATGTATTAATGTCAATGTTGATGTGCAATCATTAAAGGTGAAATTGTCCAAATCGGAAAATCGATTAACGAATCAAAAGTCAATTATCGATTCTTTGAGAAATATGTTGAATGAATTGAAAAAAGCACAAAAGTCTGAAATACCAAAGATAGATGTTTGCCACATTTGTTGTGAAAAATTACCAGCTGGCAGTCTTTACGAACATTTGTGTGTTGAAACAAACGATGAAGATCTAACGATTTTTAAAACTGACGATGTAGAAAAAATGATAAAATGTGCATATTGTACGCGTTCATTTACAGCCACAATCAAATTAACGGAACATTTAAAATTTTCACATATGATTAAAGCATATACTGCGAGCTGCAATCAATGTGAACAACATTATGCCATGGAAGAATTGTTGCAAGTTCATATGATGGCAAAACACAAGAAAAATGTATCAAAACGGACACCGACACAGACCACACAACTGAATACACCAATTCCGATGCCGCCACTGAATGATGGTACTCAATTGATTGCGCTCGAACTGGAGAAACCAGAAGAATCAGAACCACAACCAGAACCACAACCAGAACCAGTCGAAATGACTATAGAAGAACCAAGCGAACAACATCTCGAATCGCCTGAATGGACGCCAAAAAGAATGAGATTAGAAGGTGAATCGAGCACTATCTCTGAACATTCATATTCATCGGATGCAAATGATATAGCCGAAGTGTTGCCATCAAACGACTATGACAATGAAAACCAAACGAACGAAGTGAACAACAAACCACAATTGCGACGATTAAAGATAATCAAGAAAAAAAATGCGATAGAGCCGACCAGTGTGCCTGACCATCTTCCAGCTATGCAAGAAACGATAAAGATAACCGTGGAGCCGATGCCAATGGCAGTGGATAAAGATGACCCATTGTCAAAACGTAACTTTGATTTTTTGAGATAAAATTTTTTCAACAATTTGAGTAAATGAATGAATTATTGCTGATATATTTTGAAATTTGTAGCTTATGAATGTGGTTCATGTGGCGAAAGATTTGTCCAGCCACAAGAGTTGAATCAGCATATGAGACGATATCATGGAATAGCTGGCAATAGAGTTTCCGTTGAATGTTATCAATGCTTTGAAAGGCTCCCAAATATGAAGGATTTGAAAAAGCATTTATTGACTTTCCATGAAAAGGAACCATCGAAAGACAAATGTATGTAAACTTTTTTCATTTCTCTACAAAAAAGGAAAGTACAGTATCGTTAATAATTTCACCGATTACACAGCTAGACTGTGTGATCAGTGCGGCCTTGTTTGCAGAACCAAACAACAAATGGAAATTCATTGCAAGAGCCATAAAAATGCAGCTGAAAAACCTTCAAAAAAAATTAAATCACTGAATGGGAATCCATATTGCGATATTTGCAAGATTTCATTCCAAAAACGAACGACATATTGGCGACATTCGCGTAAGTTCTGCTCCGTCATCAATTTGAATGGATTCACATTTCAGCATTTTATATTTGTTTGATTAAAAAAAATTTTTTGTTTCAGTTAAACATAAAGACGATCAAGGGAAAAAGTATGCCTGCGATCAGTGTCCGATGAGGTTTGTGGATATGAGCCAGTTTAAAAGTCATTCGAATATGCACACTGGGGAAAAACGTATGTACATTTGATGGTTTTGAATTATTATCATCAATGAATTGCCGAACGAACAACGTTGCGAATTCACAATGTTGTTTTTAATTTTTCTGCTTCTTCTTCTTTTTCAGCCTATCAATGTGAACATTGTGAACCAAAGCGGCTTTTTAGATACAAAAAAGGTCTTAAGACTCATTTACGAATGCATTTTGGCGTCTATATCTATGGCTGTGAGATACAGAATTGCCAAGAAAGATTTCAATATCATAAAGAATTACAAGAACATATGAAGAACCATCACGATTAACGTTGGAATATTGAAATTTATTATTATTTTTTTTCTTTAGTATGTATTATCATTTGTACATAAAATTAATAATATTACATATTTGCTGATCCTATCTACTATTCGTAATAGTAATCTCGATTCTTCGCTCCATTCTCATCATTTTTTGAATTTATTTTTTTCGGAGTTTTCTCGCATTTTGAAAATTATTTTGCGCATCCTCTTTATCAAACAGTTCTTGAAGAGTTTCATAGGCAGCCAAGGCTACTATAGCCAAAAGTACTAACGTTTACAATGAAAATAAAGCTTCATATCCCATACGCGGGACCAGAAAATTTTTTAATGATTATTTTCAATCTTATCGACATGAATAAAGACAAGAAAAAAATGAATCAGACTCATTCGATCGGAAAATCAAAATCAACAAATACAATTTCGAAATGTTCATGGAGAAAATATAACAATTTTTTTCGAATTGAATGGTTATTCAAAATGTCAAATAGATTGTGTTACATTGAACGCATTCTCTGCGCTAACCCAAAAATTACGATATCGAGAACTGTCACTTTGAAGCCAAATATTAGTTTGTTTACATCAGTGTTTTCACACTTTATTTTCCGCTTTCTGTAATTAATCTAATGAATTCAATAGAGATTTAGAAAAGAAGAGCAGAAACGTTAACGTTTTGAGAAGAGAAAAATGTCCTCTCAAAGGAAAAAGTATTGTCAAATCAAAAGTTGTATGAATAATCGAGGTACACTCGAGAAAACATTTAGGTAAGCAGCATTTAGTAAACGTGCCCCTTTTTCGAAATTAGCATTTTTCCAATTTTTCTGCATTTTTTTTGTTTTTGTTTAGAGTACCTCGCCTTGATCCAGCTACCCGAAATAAATGGATCCAAGCTCTTCAAAACCATGATCCTGGATTTCAGGAGCAAACATTACAATTTGTTAATGTATGCGTACGACATTTTGATCCAAATGATGTTTATGAATATGGTAAACATCATGTACTAAAATTAAGACCCGGAGCATTTCCGAAACGTTTTATGTACGTGAATTGAAACGGTCACAAAATATTAACGGAAAATAAAAACAACAAATCTTAATAACAACTATTAATCAATCCATTAACAGAGAACCACTGGGAGCAGATAGGAAATCAAATGATATATTGGTGAAGACAAAACAATCGATATCGGCACAAATTCCCGAAAATAACGTACGTCTTGTGAAAATTGTTATAAAAAAGGATACATGGTGAGTAAAATGCGCAGTCAAACTAAACATTATTGTGTTTCACATTCATTATTGTGTTTATTTAGTGTTACCCCGAAAGGAGCAAACGTTGTCACCTGTATGGGATGTGTGGATAGTGAGGCTGAATTAAAAGCGACGTGCCAAAAAATTGCGGACGTTGAAAGTGAATTGGCCGAACAACGGAACGAAATAAATTATTTGAAAAAGAGCATCAAATTCATATCGAAACCTCGGCTCCAGCTCGGAATATGTGAACTTTGCAAAAAAAGATTACCAGACGATGAACTCGATACACATTTTTGCATAAATAATGGCCAAACTAGCATCGAATGCGGCTATTGTACGTTAATATTTACATCCACATTTGCACTTTTGGAACATTTAAAGATTTTTCACGATGACAAAACATTTGTCGAATGCATTGAATGCAATGCCAAATTTGAAATGGACGCACTATTTGATGTACATAAAACGACACATCAAATTAGTCCGGATGCCACTGATGAACATTTGAATCATTTGAAAAAAGAACATTCTCCGTCCGATGGATATCAGTGTGGATCGTGTGGTCAAATATATAAAACTGCCCGAATTCTCAGATCGCACAAAAAACGACAACACTGGAATGTAATACAAAAAGAAAAACTATTCGAATGTTATGTGTGCAAAGAACCTTTCGGTTCATTGAGCCAGGTTCGGCATCATTTAGCTAAACGCCATCGATCGTCAATACGATGTACACTTTGTAAATGTTCATTGGATAATTATCAAATCAATCATCATCTATGCCGTTCGGGTGATTTTATCAAATGTGATTATTGTTCAAAAAAATTTAAATCAATTCAAGCAATAATGAAACATTTAGAAAATGATCACGAACACACAAAAACCGTTCATCAATGTAATGCTTGCAACAAATATTATTATATGAAATTGTTACTCGATTATCATTCGATATTTCACGAAACAAATGAAAAATCTCACATTTGCTATATTTGCGGAAAATCCTATTTTGAAGCAGTACATCTCTCTGTTCACATCCGAAATGTACACAAAAAGGAAAAAAGTAAGTAAAAAAAAAAATTAAATTCCAAAAAAAAAAATTAATAATAATGTTGTGTGCATTCCCTTGAAAGCTTTCCTTTGTGTCCACTGTGGATCTACATTTAAAAGACGCTACGATCTAAAACTCCATCTTGAGAGTCACGCTGACAAAACTCTACAGGTGCAAATTGATAAATTTTTGTGTCGAAATTCAGGAATTTGCTGCTAATAGCTAATTTCGCTGTATTCTTATATTTTATAGTGTCCCGATTGTCCGATGGTTTTCAGACACCTGAGATCATTGAATAGCCACCGAGAACAGCATTCAAATATTAATTATGTTTGTGGCACTTGCAATGTGGAGCTCAAATCTAAATGCGCCTTTCGTGATCATATGCGTAAGTTTTAACACAGATTTGAACTCCTCTTTTTGTGCCACATAAAAAAAGGCCCTATTGATGATTTTTTTTTTTTGCTTTCAGGCAAACATAATGGCCAATTTGAAAAGAAAAAACTTGAATGTTCTATCTGTTCACGGAAATTTCCGTATAGGCATGATTTGATTGCACACACACGAAAACATACTGGTGAAAAACCAATAGAATGCAAATTTTGTGATTCGAAATTTCGATACGCTACCAGTTTGAAGCTGCATTTGCGTACACATTTCGGTGACAAAATTTATATTTGTAAGAAACCGGATTGCGACGAAAGATTCCAATTTGCCAGGGAATTACAGGAACATTCGGCGGAACATTATAAAGCAGAAACATTAAATTTGGACTCCATTATTGTGGACATTTAATTTTGATTTAAAATGGAACGATAAATAAAGATACACTGCCAAGCTAATTTCGGCAGTAGTGCTTGATTGGCGATGGTATCCATTTTTCAAACGGTTAACATTATTCTTCATATTATGTTGCTGATGAAAATTTTTGTTTTTGAAAAAATAATTCTGAATTTTTTTTTTGACATTTTGAGATTTTTCGGAAATTTTGGGATATTTGGGACATTTTGAAAAAAATCCACATTTTTGAAGAAAAAAAAAACAATTTCGTGGAAAAAAAGTTTTTTTCTTGTTTTTAATAATAATAATGATAATAAAAACGATTTTATACCTTAATGTTTCACATCAAGCATTAATATTTTCGACGATGAATGAAACAATTTTTGATTTTTCAATTTTGAAATGGTAAATGAGGAGAATGTTTTACGGTCATTTAATGTCATTGAATGAACTCATTGCTCATTGCATCAATGATATTGAAGAAACGTCAAAATAAAAAGACAATTCAACAACACAAATCGATTCAATCGTCCATCGCGTAAGGTAAAAGGAAAAGCCAAACTAATTTTTCGTTACATTTTGGAAATGTCTGCAAACAGTCAACGATTTTGCTCAATAGTTGGCTGTGAAAATAATTCATTTGCGCCAAGCGGATTACGATTTTTTTTGTAAGTATAATAATCTGCCGGCGGCTGTCACTAACAATAATAATACAAAAGAATACTGCATTTGTTCAAAGTGTTTCCAAAACATACACTGATTTGGTAGGAAAATGGGTCAAATCAATTCGAACTTATATGCCAGATTTTCCTGATGATATTAGCAATCATCGTATCTGTCAACTACATTTTGATTCAAATGATCTAAAACTATACAGAGGTGAACTTCAATTGAGATTTGGTGCGATTCCAAAACATTTTCCAAGGTATGTGTGGATATTTGTTATTCGTAGGCTTTATGTACGAATATGATGTATCATCTACAGATCTGAGACAAAGCAAACGGCAGTACTAAGAAGAGTTACGATAAATCGACGACTACCAACAACAAAAGTTCCATTGTAAGTGAATTTGTCTAAAAATGTAAATGAGAATTGATGATCCTATGTCTAATACATATTTCATCGTCGTGCAATTATTTGTTCAGAAGCATTTCACTGAAATCAGAAGAGGCAACAATGTCGGCCAGTTCAAAATGCATCGATTGCAAGATGGAAAAAGAAAAGATGCAACAAAAAATACAGGCACTTCAAGAGCAAATCAAAAAACAACAATATGAAATAACAATGTTGCAAAAACGAAATCAATATCTAAAGACATTTGAACCAGACGACGACAAAAAGTCCGTGTGTGAATCGAAGTTAACAACTGACGAATTATATTTCGAAGAAAATCTAAAAATCGAATCCAACCAAAACCAAAATGATGTGCATTCAGAATCAGAAAATCCGCTTTCGAAACGTAAGAATTTCTTTTATTTGTTTCGTTTCTTTTTTTGTTTTTATAAATTGAGTTGATGTTGTTCAATTTCATTCCATTTCGATTCCAGCATTCCAATGTGGATTTAGTAATTGCAATGAGCGTTTCGGTTCTCCAAAATTATTGGGAGAGCACATAAGTGAAAATCATGTGCTGATGCGCCCAAAAGAAATTATGGTGACTATTGACCTGGAAAAAAGGAACGAAAAACTGACTTTTGAATGTTATTTCTGTCGAAAGACTTTGGAAACATATGTCGATACTGCGCGCCATATGAAACAGCATTTTGAATCATCATCTTTCGGCAAATCAAAAGCAAAATGTTGCGTGTGCTGGACAAATTTGAATGATACAGAAGTGAATGAGCATTTGTGTGAACGCATTGCTAGCGCTAATGGTTCAATTGATTGTGATTATTGTTCGGAAAAGTTAACATCAATTTCGAAATTATTTAAACATGTTTATGCAGAACATGCAAATGAAAAAACATTATATCGATGTATATCAAACTGTGCGACCACTTTTCCGGTTAAAAGCTTGCTCGAATATCATCGTCCAGTGCATACACAAGAAATATACAAATGCAACAAATGTCCAACAAATCGATCGTTTCGAACATTAGCTCAATTAACAGTTCACATTAAACGACACCAGACCGAAAAAAATTTTCTTTGCGAAGAATGTGGTAACGCTTTCCAAAGCAATCACAATCTCAACAAACACAAACAAATCCATGGACCCAAGTTATTTCAATGTAATCAATGCCCTTTCAAAACATCGACTAGCATATTATTGAAAAAACATCAAAATTTCCATAACAAACAAACATATTCATGTCATCTTTGTAATGTTGTATGCACCACCTCGTATCGATTGTTGGTTCATATTAGTAAGTTGAAATTTATTTTATTTGCATAAATGCCAGCGTTCAATTTTCAATTCTCAAACAAAAAAAGTGAATTTTCTTTATTTTTTTTTTTTTGATTCAATTTGGATGTGCTTAGAACGTCATACTGAACCGAAAGAAAAGCGATTCGAATGTTCAATGTGTTCATTTAAATGCAGCGAACGAAATCGTTTGAAGAGGCACTTGTCAACGGTTCACACAACAATTAGACGTACGTAAGCGGAAATTATCAAACACCAATTGCTAAATATTATTGAAAATTCAAAAAAAAAAAAACTCTTTCTAATTTTAGCTTGGCAATGTATCCATTGTCCATCTAAATATTACAAACATAAAGGCGATTTAAATAAACATTTGCGAACGCATTTGGGCGATGACATGTATGCATGTCCGGAGGAAGGCTGTTCAAAAAGATTCCGCCTGCAGCTTGATTTACAAAAACATGCATCGGAGCATTATGTTGAAGGAAAAGCTATGGACATCGACAATTAGAAAAAATATTTATAGCTATATTTTGTCGATGTCAGTATTCAATTATATTATTATTAATATTTTTTAAGAGGATTTTTTTTTATTAAATAAAAAATCAAATAAATTCCACCACTAAAACTGAAAGTTTTTCTTGTATCGCTTGGCGCAAAATCACCGGATGCATTCATTCGGTCATTGAATGTATCCATTGTTGTCATTTAGTTCATTGTTGATTGTGCGGGTAGCAGCACACTGTCATCTGTCAACTATGTAATCATTGCATGGAGCCATATAGTTTGTTTTATTTTTGGGCAGCAAAAACCTTCGATGAGAGCACAAAATTCATATTTACACTTGGATTCTTTGAATTTTCCGTAAAATTTGAGTTTTGCGTACAAAAATGGTGGATAACAGCAATGGTTGTTGGGATCGTAAACCTATATTACATTGTAAATTGCCAAATTGTCCGACAAATCAGTTGCCTTATCCGAAAAGTGTGGCAGTTTTTGGGTAAATATCGCATAATTTCATCAATTGAAAGAGGAATTTCATTTGGATTAGATTTACACAACAAAAAAAAAAAATTTGCATTTTGGTTTGCAGTCTTCCGTTGGATATTTCGATGCGGGAAAAATGGATTCATGCAATTATGGCTCATGATCCGAATCCAAGATTCAATACCGGATTCAAAGTGTGCCATATACATTTCGATCCAAGTGACATCATTCGCAACAAAGTTGATGCAAATCAATCGGGAATGAATCAATTCGATTTGAAAGCCGATGCAATTCCGAAATATTTTCAGCCATTTGCGTAAGTAAACTGTGTAAATTATTTCGATAATAATAAAATAATATTTTCGCATATTCGGCCGTAGTGATCCATTTGCGCAAGAATCGATAACACCTGTAAGGGTTTCGAAGCAACAGCCACTATCGAGATTAGTTGAAGTCAAGGTGCCAAAGTCAACGGCGACACAGGGCTCACAAATGGGTGGCAAAAGAATCGTTAAAATTATTGTTGCTAATCCAAAATCAATACCAACACCAGTTGCTAAAACAACAGCCACCATGGTCACAAACAACCAAAAGTAAGTTGAATCCAGACAATTTATTTTCGTCCGAAATTGATTTGATATTTTGCATTTGTTGATATAGTAATAGTTGTCAGAGAGCGCAGCAACAGCAGACGCAACAAAAACAGCCGCCAAAATCATTTTGTGTTAAATGCATTAACACCGATGTTGACATGCAACGATTAAAAATCAAAATAATCGATCTGGAGAATAAAGTCAAAGAGCAACGGTTCGAAATTAATTCGTGGAAAACTCGTTTCAATCATTTAAATAAAAATTTACAATCAACACCACGAACGGAAAAATGTTCACTTTGTCATGCGAAAAAATTAACAATGGAAGAACTGCATGCACATGTGTGCATCAGCAATGATGGCACCCCATTAGATTTAAAATGTGATTATTGCATGACAAAATCTCCATTTCAAACAACGTTAAAATTACTGGGCCATTTAGAGGTATTTCACGATGACAAAACATTTTTAGACTGTGATCGATGCGACGAATCAAAGTATTCAATGTTAAAATTATTGGAAATTCACAAATCGACACATTCAAAAGAGGAGCAACCGCAATTTCCGTGCACCGATTGTGATCAGAAATTCTATCTTTTGTCACGATTGAATAAGCATCGATCGGTTGAACATGCGAGTCCTGAACAGAATCCAATCTTTAAACGTAAGTGATCCATATTTTGATTTGAACAATTTGAAATAAGCAATTATTTTGTATATTTTTTTCGTTAGCTTTCCAATGTGGTAGCTGTGGTGCCTGTTTTTCACTTGCCAAAAAACTTCAAACACACATGACAACGGCCCATACAAAGCAAACCAAAACAAAAACCGTACACCGCGAAGGCGAAATAAAATTCAAATATCCATTTGAATGTTATGTGTGTAAAGAGCCGATGGTTTCATTGGCTGAAGTACGAATGCATTTGCCCGAACATGATGTTATTCCATCAAAAAAATGTGTCATTTGCCGGGAAGCGTTGACCGATGATCAGTTACGTTTTCATCTTTGTCGTTCGGGCGATAAGATTATCAAATGTGAATATTGTTCGCTGGAATTCGTTTCAATCATCAGTATTATGTCACATTTGGAAAATGATCATCGCGATCAAAAAATTGTAAAATGTTTAGAATGCAAAAAATATTTTAGTATGCAAATTTTAATGGACTATCATAATCAATC
>GL501495.1:1024021-1034689 GCA_000149185.1 Mayetiola destructor
CTTTCTAATTTTAGCTTGGCAATGTACCCACTGCCCATCCAAAATACAAAACACTCTGGAGATTTGAATAAACATTTACGAACGCATTTGGGCGACGATATGTATGCATGTCCGGATGAGAAATGTGATCGTCGATTCCGTACACCGTATGATTTGCAAAAACATTCTTCAGAGCATTATGTCAAAAAAATGGAAGCACAAAAACAAAGAGCCGAACAAATGGACTGCACGGAATAACAGTGCCTGACGCAAACGTTTCATTGATTTATTTTTTATTTTACTTGCATTATATGTCTTTCTAATATATAAACATTATATACATTATACATATTAGTAAATGCTCCGTTGCTCCAATTTAACCATGTGTTTGTCGGCTAAACGTAGTCCTACATTGAATAGTGGACGCAATTCGTCGATATTTTTGTAAGACGTTGTGATGCGATAGTTTCGAACCAAATGTGCAACGTATAACTTGAGACCGACTTGAGCATAAAACATACCAACGCAATTTCGTGGACCAAAACTGAAAGGGATAGTTGCGGTGGCTGGCAATTTCTTTATACATTCATCGGAAAATCTTTGCGGATCGAATTGATGGGCTGTTGGTCCAAAGTATTCCTTTCGTCTCGATATTTGACGTAAGCCCACCACAAACGGAGTATCGGCAGGTACAACAATGCCATTCGTCAATGTCATTGGTTTTTTCGAAATTCGAGCAATAAACGGAATGGTAGGGAATAAACGCAGTGTTTCACGTATACAAAGTTCGGTAAAGACCAATTTGTCTAGATCATTTTGTGTTAAATCCATTTTGGTGTCGGGCATTACATTAACGATCTCTTGATATACCTTCTCTTGGCATTCTGGGTGTAAGGCTAACATAATTATGACGAATGCAACACCCGTGGACATTGTTTCAGTCGCCTGCAAAAATAATAACTTTGTTTGATCAATGTGAATAAAAAAAAAATAGAAATTCAAAGGCTCAACCTACACCACTCAATATCGTAACTGTTTCCGCATAAATGTCGTCGGACGTGAAATTCACATTTTCTTTGGAAGTGGTATACAATTTTTCCACAAATGAAATGCCTGTGTAACCATCACCAGTGGATTCGCGAATATTTTGTAAAACCTGGCACAGTGTTCAGTAGAAATTAAGGTCAAATCATGTTAAGTGTAGGTACATTATTCTTCTTTTTTTTTGACGGTACCTTGTGACAAATGTTATGATGAAACTTTTGATGTTCAATCAATTTTTTTGCTGATTTGGATCGATTCCATACCGAATCCAAATACATAATTGGCTGCATCAATCGATCGATCATCATTTGTGTGCCACTGAAAATCCGTTGAGTAAAAATCGTTATTGAAATTAGGTTGTTCGTGTTTATTCATGTTTATTCAACAAAACGCCATCACTAAAACTTACTCTCTAAAATTTTCCAAATATTGTTGTTTCATTTCGGGATCCAATTCGCTACCGATCGAAGCTTCCAGAAACATTGTCAACATACACAAATTCAGATATGGAAGAACATCGAAAATGTCATTTTCCATTGATAAAGACAAAATCGAATCTCGTATACATCGATTGAATATTTCCATGTGTTGGGTAACACTTGATAGGTTCATTGCAGGTCTCACCAATCGGCGATGCAATTTCCATTTTGTGGCTGCAAAAAAAAAAACGAAAAAACGAATCAAGCGTATGCATGACACCCATTTTCCTGTGCGTAGTTTTCATTTATGGAAAATATTTTTCTTCTTCACAACCTTCAAGAGTGGCAATCCCATCGACACCAATACCATCGCGAAGTATTTTATAAAACATGTCCGGTTTGTTTAGGCAATCTCGGGAACCCAAAATAAGTTTAGCATTATCAGCATCGGAAATAAAAACAGCCAATTTGTAAACGGCAAGCAAACGGAATGGACCCTTATATTTGATCGACAATTCATCCAAACGTGGTATCACCTCTAACCGAAATAGTAATATAAATTATGGCAAATTCACTGCTTATGCAAATTCAATGATAAATAATTATTCGATATAACGAATGATGATTCTCACCGACTAAATCTACACTCATTACGGGCGATGGTCCGGGCATTTGCCATGCAAGTTTCAATTGTTTTCTCCATTGCCAAACAAAGAGAAATAATAATATGAACGGCAGAAAAATAATCATCTTATCGCGACAAAGTTCGTGCCAAAACTGTTGGAATTTCGAGTCGCACCTTCATCCGGAATAAGTCAACTGAAAAACAATCGACGCACATTTTTAATTTCAGTTATTTTGGCGAGACAAATGTAATTAATAAATGTGGTCGCAGCAACTACAGCCTAAAGCAAATCGATTCGATTGGAATGATAATGCTAATAAAAGATGATTAGTCGGAGAATTTCGGAGCGAAACTTAAACAAAAATGCAATTCATTTTTATTTTTCATGACTTCAAACTCGCTATTAATGCGGTGTATTGGAGACCGGATTTCATTTCTATACATTTATTATTGTTTGAAGTTTGAATGTCATATCAAAGTTAAATATCATCGTTGCGTATGTCTGTTGATCACGAGATTTAACATTTGTTTGGTTAATTTTATACGCCATAATAATAATAATATTGTATCACCCGAAAAATCACCGTCGACCGGTCTGATTTAATGTTTAATGGTGGTTGATTTTTATTGTGCTGGTCAAGTTTTATTTGTCAACAACTAGTTAGGGTAATCAAACCGAATCCATGTGAATATATTTGAATTTTGTTTAACTGACAATATGATGTCATGACCTCTGAGTCATATCTACATGTATATTAAAATATACACTGCTAAGCTAAACTTGATGTGCGATGGTATCAAATTTTCAACGCGTTCACATTGTTCTTTAAATTGTTTTGTTATGGGATCGATCTTGGAAAATTTTCGAAGAGTAATTCTGAATTTTTTTCCGGAGATTTTGAGATCTTTTGCAAATTTTGAGATAATTAGGAATTTTGAAAAATTCCGCATTTTTGAACAAATTCCGCATATTTCAAAAAATTCGACGTTTTTGGAATATTATTCAGTTTTGAGATTTTTTTTGGAAATTTTAAGATATTTTGGAACTTTTGAAAAATTCGGCAATTTTGAATAAAACAATTGTGTGTAAAAAATAAGTTATTTTGTTGAATATACATAAAACTATTTTATAGCTAATGTTTCACATCAAGCAATAGTACAATAATAATCGATGAATGAATGTTCTCAGAATGCAGACGTGTCAATACAGTATATCAATGTTGTTTTGGTTATCATTTTCTTATTGTTTCTCATTTAAAAATCATTTTTCGTTAATATGTTTGAATATTATTATCTGCACATTCGATTCCATTCTTTGATTTATTGTGCCGCCATCTCCTGAGAGTTGACCACAAACAGAATGCTAATTCACTAACATGGTTAGATACCGGTTCACCTATGCATGTACTCATACGCGAATTAGTGTTAGTAAAAAGAATGTGTATATCATAAAAATGTTTCGTCCCAGACATTGTACATTGTACAGCCATTGCTCGGACACATTCTTTGTACGCCACAGAACTATTAAATACAAATAAAATCATTTTTCCAGTCAAAAAAGTGCTTAATTTGGTAAAAATTGCTGTTTTCAATTTCTTTTCGCACTTTTTTCCTCATATTGAAGTGTTTTTAAAAGTAGTAATATTGTTCCAAACATGGAGAATGCTCGCCCAATTGAAATTGTTAAGGTTAATGACACTGATCATACATTCTCGTTGAATGAAATCAGCTTGAAGCAAATATTGCTACGCGATGATATCAAAGATCGGTCAGTGGTGGTCATTTCAGTTGCCGGCGCTTTTCGGAAGGGTAAAAGCTTTCTATTGGACTTTTTTCTTCGTTATTTGTACGCTCAGGTTGGTCAATCAGTAGTTTAATCAATTTTCAATGTAATTTAAATGCATCCACGTATGCAATTTTTCAGTATCGCAAAAATGACGTTTCAAATTGGTTGGGCAGAGACGATGAACCATTAACTGGTTTTAATTGGCGTGGTGGATCAAAGAGAATTACCACCGGCATCTTGATGTGGTCCGATATATTTACAATGGACTATAAAAATGGCGATAAAATAGCAATTATTTTGCTTGATACTCAAGGCACATTTGATATCGGCAGCACCGTTAGAGATTGTTCATTAATCTTTGCATTGAGTACATTGCTATCGTCGGTGCAATGTTTTAATTTAATGACCAACATTCAGGAAGATGATTTAATGAATTTGAATTTATTTACGGAATTCGGACGTTTGGCTCGCGAAGATACTGGTAACATTCCGTTCCAACGCTTGCAATTTATTGTTCGTGATTGGAGTTATCCATATGAACACGAATATGGTTCGAATGGTGGACAAACGTACTTGAATAATCTATTGCAACCAAGGCCGCATTTGAAGCGCGAATCGAAAATGCTTCGTCAACAAATCAAAAATTGTTTCAATGAAATTGAATGCTTTTTGATGCCGCATCCCGGTTCGATTGTAGCCACCAATTCTACATTTGATGGTTGTTTGAGAAAAATCGATGACGAATTCAAAAAATATTTGAGAATATTTATTCCCATGTTACTGGCCCCCGAAAATCTTGTCGTAAAAAAGTTTAATGGACAACCGATGAAGGCACGTGAATTGATTCCATTTTTGGAAACCTGTTTCCTAACACTTCAAAGCGAAGAAAGAATCAATCCACAGAGTATTTATATGGTAAACAATTTATCTTTTATCTGATGAGTTGAAAATATGCCTTTCATATTTCAATTTAATTGAATGTAATTTTCAGGCACTCGCTGAACAACAAAACTTGAAAGCAGTCGATGAAGCGAAAGTAACGTATAACCATACGATGAAGGAATCCTGCTATGGAGTACTCTCCTTAGATGACTATGATTTAGAATACTCACACCGTAAATCGGTAGAGACTGCAATTTCAAAAGTGAGTTTATTATTTGAAATAAATTAGTTCAATTATCAAGTCCGAATGTTCGTTTAATTTTAAAACAGTTCAAAAACATACCAAAAATGGGCAATGAAGAATTTTGTAACAATTTCCTTGGACGATTGCGATCTGATTTGAACGAGCTATTTTCCCCGTTTAAAGAGCGAAATGATAGCAAACGTAAAATTGAAGAATTGACGAAAGCACTTGCTGCTGCTACAGCGGCCACAGTTGGTACAATTGGTGCCGTGGCTCTGGGAAGATTTGGACTTTCAAAATTGGGCTCAATTTTTCAACTATTTCGACGGGAATAAAATCGATATGGGATGGTTTGAATGAAACTTAATTCAATAATATACAATTTGTATCAATTAAAACTGAAAAATAATATATGTGTTTGAGCAAAAAAAGGAAACAATTGTTTGAAATGGTTCCAATTCGAAAGCATCCAGAAGAAAGTCATAATTTTTTTTTATTATTCAGAAGTAGGCTCTATTGATGTAGATAACGCATTATTTGCCTGCAAAATTTTCCTTTCGAGAAAAATTCATTACATCATTTGGCCGCTGATTTGGAAAAAGAAGTAGATCGATTACGATCAAGTTCAATTGAAAATTTGTCACTCTTTGATTAAAATAACGCCATCTCTTGAAATTGAAATCAATCCATAATAATACTATGATTGATGCTTTGATGCCGGGATTCAAATACATGCAAATTTATTTGCAAAAGTGTATGTGAAAAACATGTTTTTTTTTATTGTTTCCTTTATGCGTTCGCGATATCTCAGTCTGATAGCAAAACATATAAGGGAAACGCCTAAATTACAATAGCGAATCAATTTGATTTCAAAAAAAATTGGAATAAATATTAAAACAATTTTTTTAGTTTGTTGCTTTTTTTTCTTTTTTTTTTTGCATTTGCCTTAATTGGTGATCACTGAAATTAACTATTAACATCAGAAAATTTGTTCAGAAGAGTATACATTCATAAAATTCAAAGATGGAGTATGCCTATCCTATTGAAATAGTTAAATTCAACGACGCAGATCGTTCATTCTCGTTGGATAAAATCCGTCTGAACGAAATACTGCTACGTGATGATATAAAAGATCGGTCTGTAGTGGTCGTTTCGGTGGCCGGTGCTTTTCGGAAGGGAAAAAGTTTTCTATTGAATTTTTTCCTTCGTTATTTGTACGCTCAGGTTGGTTAATCCGTAACTTGTTAAGTTTTCAATGTAATTCAAATGCATCCACGTATGCAATTTTTCAGTATCACAAAAAGGACGTTTCGAAATGGTTGGGCAGAGACAATGAGCCATTAAAAGGTTTCAAATGGGGCGGTGGATCGAGAGGAATAACCACCGGCATCTTAATGTGGTCCGATATATTTACAATGGACTATAAAAATGGCGATAAAATAGCAATTATTTTGCTTGACACCCAAGGAAATTTTGATTCGGGAAGTACGGTCAGAGATTGGTCTTTAATTTTTGCATTAAGTACATTGGTATCATCGGTCCAATGTTTTAATCTAAAAGACACAATCCAAGAGGACGATCTCATGCATTTGAATTTATTTACGGAATTTGGACGTTTGGCCCGCAAGGATACTGATTATCCTCCATTTCAACGTCTTCAATTCATTGTTCGTGATTGGAGTTTTCCATATGAATATGAATATGGATCAAATGGTGGTGAGGCTTTATTGGAAAGCCGTTTCAAAGTAAATGATTTACAGCAAAAGCCTCGAATGCTTCGCGAACAAATCAGTCGTTGTTTTGACGAGGCTGAATGCTATTTATTACCGCATCCGGGTATGATTGCGACCACAATTTCTACATTTGATGGTTCACTAAAAGATATTGATCATGAGTTCAGAAACTGTCTGAATGACTTGGTGCCAATGTTATTGGCACCGGAAAATCTTCTACCCAAAAAAATCAATGGAAACAATGTTAAGGCACATGAATTTGTCAAATTGTTTCCAATTTTTTTGGATGCCCTTCAATCAGAAAATGATTTCAATCCTATGAGCATTTACATGGTAAATAGAAAAAAAAAAGAAATATTTGCAGTTCCCTTCAAAATAAATTGAATCATTTTGTATTCATCTTTTCAGTGCTTTGCCGAATATAAGAATACAAAGGCTGTAAACGAAGCTGAATCGCTTTATAGGCAAATAATGGATGAGGTCAGATGTAGTCAGAATTCTATTGATGACAATAAATTACTAATGAAACATCGCGAATCGAAAGAACAAGCAATCCAAAAGGTAAAGCGAATTCATTTTATTTCGATTTGTTCTCAATTTGATTTGTAGTAAACCTTTTTTCTTTTATAGTTTCGCTTGATGCCCAAGAGTGGAACTATCGATTTCATCAAAGATTTTATGGGAAGATTGGACGTCTCGTTAGAGCGGCTATATCAATCATACTATGGAATCAATAAAGCTAAACAGGAAGCGGAATGGGAAAAAACGAAAGCATACATTATAAGTGGAATTGGAACCGGGCTAGCGGCTATTGGAGCAGTAGTCTCCACTATATTATTATTATAATATTATAATGATTTCATTATGACTTGACGACATTCGATTCATTTATTTTTTTTGTAGTTTGTATTGCTCAAATCATAACGCTTGATGAGCAAAAAAAACATTTCTTTCAATTTATATTTTTCATTTAAAAAATTATCCAAGATACGAGAAAAATACTCTCATTTTAATTATCAAGTATATTTACACACATCGAAGTTTTCCTTTCAATAAAATATGAACGAGTGGATCAACCACTCATCATTATTTAAGAATCTCGAATCTATTTTCTTCATAAATAATAATTGGGATTCACATAGCTCATTTGTCACTTGCGCTCACTTTCGCTCACTGTTCACACAAAATGAGCTCCGAATTAATTTTCAGGTGGCTTGAAATGTTTATACGAATGTTTCCGGAGTTCGGTTTCCAATCGAAATGACTCTCCACAGTTGTCACATTTATGTGGCGTTGGACCCAAATGAATTAGCATGTGTTTTGTCATATCACCTTTCTGTGTAAACGCTCTTTCACAGTGCATACATTTGAATGCTGCAAATCGAATCAATTATTGTATTATTATCATAATTATGAGAAAACATTTCGTCAAATCTTAAGCTTTACTTACGACGTTCACCGGTGTGTATTCTTCTGTGAACTTGAAGTTTATAGTTGGTGTAAAACTTAGCCGGGCATGAGTCACAAGCAAACGGTTTATTCGCAGAATGTTTTACTGTAAGAGAAAAAAAATATTCTGCAAATTTGTTTTTGAAAAAAAAAAAAATATATTGCTTCACTTACTTCTGTGTATTCGTAAAGAACCCCTATTAGCATATGATGCCTGACAATTTTCGAAATCACAGAAATAAATGTCTCTAATAAAATGAAAAAGATTGTCAACAAAATTGTAAAATTGGTCGGAAAATAATAAAAAAATAAACAAAAATATTAGGGCTATTTACTCTTTCAAATGAACTTGCAGTAGATGAGATTTCAAGCATGCTCGCGTCTTGTATGCGTTTGGACAATGGTTGCAGGCAAAATTTCTTTGTGCGCTAGAAAATAAAAATATATGAATGTATATCGGAACAAATTGATCGTAATTTTGCTGAATGACTCACGAATGAACGACCAATCGATGGGCCTGTAAACTAGACGGAGATCTAAAAAACTTTCCACATTCTGGAACCAATAAATGGAATTAAAAAAAAATTTCGCAATTATTCAATTAAATTGTAATTTATGTGTACTGACCTGAGCAAAGATGTTTGTATTCCATTTGCTTTCTGCATTGTGGCGCATGTAATTTGAGCAAAGACTTTAACGGAAATGATTCTGTGCATGTTCCACAACTGAAATTACTCAATTGATCGGCATGGGCTATCAATAGATGATCCTCTAAAATATCTTTACTTTTGAAAGTTTCAGGGCAGTGATCGCATTGTAGGACAATATGTTTCTTTTGGTGGCGTTGAAATTTCTTTTCATCATTATATTTTCGACTACAAATGGAACACGAATACGTTTCAACTTTTGTCACCAAGTGAGGGGCGCATTTTTGCATGTGCGTTCGTAAACGAAATTTTCCACTTACAACACGATTACATTCCGGACATTGTAAAGCTAAAAACAAAATCAAAATTCAAGAACGTATAGACATTCAGTAGTTAATCCAGGTAGGAAAGATTTTGTACGAATTTCTAAATTTTGTGTACGAAATCATTTAAAACGTTGAATCATCTTACATTCGGCAGGCAAATGAGATCGCATATGTGCAGCGTGGGTAGCTTTTGACACACACATTTTGGAGCAAATATTACATTTGAATTGGCCCTCTCTGTGTACTTTGACTTTGATGCAGAGTGAAAAAAAAATAAAAATAGAAAATAAAAAATAAAACATCGTTTTTAGGGAAATTGCTGACTTTAAAAGTTAAAGGCATTTGCCACTTACAGCGATGTTGATAGATAGAGGTTTTCTTGTCAAACAATTTCGAGCACAATTTACAAGAAAATCGCCTAATGCCACCGTTATCAATGAAAATTTCCATCCATGGATGATCTTTTCCTATCATATCTTTGGGGCTTCTAATCGAATCTGAACCTTCAGTGGATTTTCCTGTGGTGTGCTCCCTTACATGCCAACATAAATCGACGAAACGTTGAAACAAGCGTTTGCACTCGAAACATTCGTAGGATTTGACATGAAACTTTTCGTGTTCAATCAAATCTGACCTTTCACTAAAATACTCATCACAAAATGAACATTTCAACCGTTTCTTTAGGTCAGAGTTTAAATGTCCTCTATTAGCATCGGTTTCATGGGGATTATTATCCTCATTTGGCCAATCATCAGGGTTGATTGTATCATTTTCAACGACGATGGCTAAAAATCAAACAAAACACACAGATAATTAATTAGGAGTCAAAAAAAAAAATCGAACCATTCACCTTCATCCATTTCGTATGTCAGGGCGGCCAATGGTTCAACAAAGACAACAACTTTTTCGGCTGCGATTGCAACGTTATCGATTTCTCGTTCAGCTTTGATGGAAACATCATCATCGATTATAAGGCCACAATATTCTTGATTGATGATGGATGGTTCAATTTTAATTTCCTCCACCATCGTGGAGTTGCGATGAATGGTTTGGAAATATTCGTGGCTCTTTTTGTATATTGTAAAAAATTTGTACGTTTCAATCAAACTTGGTATGCATTCGGCGCAAATATGGTCGGGAAATATTGGACTCGTGTCCACCGGTTGCTGTAAACAATATTCCAACATTTCCACTGGCCGCTTATCAACATAAACAATATATTCGTGGATGCTTTGACCACTATCACATCGATTCGTGCAAATGCGACAACAATTGTTGTTGTTTGTATCAAATGTAACATTATCGTTCGATCCGAACATTTTAACGCACACAAATGAGCCACAAATCAAAATCACAATATCCAAACGAATGTATTTTCATTGAATGAAGCGGAAAAAATAATAATATTTATTTCGTTCTCATTCCGAGACAAATGTCAGTGATTGCGATTGTTTTGACATTGACATATCTGAATTCTCCACTCTCCAGCCGTAACAGTCTCTGTCGCAGCAGTAACAGTAACATATATGTATAT
>GL501495.1:1061856-1101254 GCA_000149185.1 Mayetiola destructor
AAATACAATTTTTGTGAAAAGAAATAAAGTGAATCGATTTGATTTTGCGCAAATAATGAAAATAAATTGTGAATAATTTGGGATTTTTTTCAGTGTTTCAATTTTGTTAACGTTGAACTATATTATTCATTCATCATGCTCATGAAGCGATGTTTAAAAATAAAGGTTTTTTTTTTTGGTTTGAATTGAAATTGTGCACGTGAAAGGTGAAAGCCACAGATCAATTTGATGATTTGATCTTAATTAAGTGATTGCAAACTCTTCTATATAAAACAGCAAAAAGAAAAAAATAAACCAAAAACAAAACACGAAAGAGAAAGAAACGAAAACAAAAATAATTTAAAACTCAAAATCAACTTTCATCCAAGCGATTGAAATCACTGGGTTGTTTAGAGTACAACGAAAAGGTTCGAGCCGACCATTAAGCAAAATTCTATTCACCCGGATAACGGTGACTGCGCACAGCACATTGTGAACATTGTGAACAGTGTTCACTGTTCACTCAACAAAAATCCATGCGTTTATGGCTTATGTGCTTTGTGGCGTTTGTGTGTGTGTGTGTATCATCGACTACGAATTGCCAATCGATCGATTTTAATTTCACAATCTCATTACAATTTCAATAATAATAAATAACAAACGAACAACAGGAAACCCGATACACAATACACAATCGATTGCTCATTTGCCAACAGTCATTCAACGATAATTAAATCAATATTCATTTGCTCATTTTATCATTAATTAAATTCGTTTCGTTAAACAATCATCTCATCAAATTAAGAATAACTGGGTGTACAGTGTACAGTACTGAGTACACTGATGTATATGTTACATGTTCACGATGAAATGAAAATTGTTCCTATAGAAATGTACAAACATTGAGCGAAAATAGAAACAAGTTTTCATTAAATTTCATCAAATTCAAACTGTGTTTTAATAAAATCTAAAGTGAAGTCAAACGCTAGCATCAAAGCAGCAACAACAACAACAACAGAAACAGAAACATCGACGACGATAGTCTACAAAATGGTTCCATTGCCATTTTTCATTGCAGTAACTGGCAACTAAAACAGCAACGACGAAAGAAAGTTACTTTAATGGTTGTTCGGCTTCCGAGTTCGATCGTCACGCAGACAGCAATTTTTTTATACATTTTTTTGTATTTGGCTCTCACACTGAATGACAAGCTGCTGAATGCTTAATGTTTGATGCTCCGGTTTTTAGAATTGTGTATATAATTTTTGTTGTGTGAAATGTGAAATGAAATGCGTGTTGATTCAGTTTCCGGTGACTATTTTGAAAAATTCATATGCATGTTGGTTCAATTAACCAACAATGAATTAACGTTAACACAAATTCATCATCGTATAACGTTTGATCGTTTTACAACGTTTTTTCTCATTAGAAAAGAACGAGACAAAAAACAACAACAACAACAACAAAAATATTAATAATAAATCGGTTGATTCTTGTTCACGGAAGAACTGCATTGAGTGGCCTGTGTTTTACAATTATTTTGTTGTTTTTTTTTTTTTAATTTCTCGGGAAATATTGTGTTAACTGTGAACAAAACGATGCTATTTCATTGTGAATGAACCAAATGAGGAGAAATTAATTTTGAGTGAAATAGTAGACAAGTTATCCGTTTTCCGTTCTTCGATAATGGTATCTATAGCCGGATTGTGAACAATTAAATACATAAAATTGAATTTTCGAATTTTGTTGAAATTAAAACGGTTTACATTTGACAAAATGAGCGATAAAAATAATCAAAAGTTCGGTGTAATTGGTGTTTTATTTTTGTGGGCGTTTGAGGTACGGTGAATTGAAAAAAAACCCCTCTTTTTCTGCTATTTTGCCATCTACATATTTTGTTCTTAAAATGCACTCAATAATAATGATTTAACATTTTTATGAATTTTATTTTATTTTTATGCTGCAAATCAATCGGAATCATTTCATTTAATTATAATTGAATTTTTTTTTTTTGATTTGTGTTCCGTTTCTTTGAACAGGCTGTTAAGGAATTTATCGAAATTGTAAATAAAAAAATTGAACGAAAAACAATTTCACCGTCGACCGCATTGAAATTTGTGTTGGCCCGGAAATTGGATGTACAAAGAGCGGTTGCCCTATTTGAACAACATGAATTAATACGCAAAGAAGAAGATTTAGACAATATTGATCCATCATCGGATCCATTGAGATCGGAATTGGAAACTGGCAAATTTACAATACTCGTAAGTACAAAATCTCAATGAATTATTTATTATTATCAATGAAATGAGTGTGCCCCGACTGCTAATTAATTTTGTTTTTGGTTTTTTTTATGTTGGAATTTGTAGCCGGGACGTGATGCAAGCGGTGCAGCTATTGCATTATTCACGGCCAATTTACACAATCCAAAAGACGTAACACATCGTACAACACTTCAGGGTGTTGTCTATCAATTGGATGCAGCATTACAAAGTATTGACACACAAAAGGCTGGATTAGTGTTCATTTACGACATGAGCTCATCAAAATATTCCAATTTTGATTATGAATTATCCCAACGAATTCTAAATTTACTCAAAGTAAGTATGCTATCATCGGACGAGTTTTTTTCTCCACCATTTTTTTTTTTCATGTTTTTTTTATTTTTTAAACTTCTTTTTTTTCGCATTCCAATTCATTAATGTCATTTGTGTTTTGATTAATGGATGTGAAATGTTTTATTTCAAAAAAAAAATACCGGTTTCGGATGAAATTTCAAGATTTTTCACCAAAACCATTCAAACCAAATTAACAACAATGGCAAATATTCCTGCCTATTATTATGTTATTGAACTGTTTATGAAACGTCGTTTACATATCCAATGCATATCGAATAACGTAACGCCTATTAACCGGCAAACAAATCATAATAATAATTCGATACAGAAATTAATTGTAGACAACAATTTACCGTTACATAAACACCAATTCAAGATTCATAATCTTCAATGGACTTTGCTAAATATAAAAGTATTGCGTGAGTGTTGAGCGTGGTGAACGTGAGTATTTCCATTAATCTCGCAACAATTTTGAATCGAATTTATTTTCTTCTTTTCATTCATTTTTGTGTTCGATGATTTATTTTTTTTTTTATGGCATCGAACGGTGTGTTTTACCTGTTTGTTTCGCTTTATTTGTTTATTTCTCTTTTTTCCGTCTTTCTTTGTGTTTTTGGCCAGTCTTTTGTTCGCAAATGGGTTGAATGAGTTTTATGATGAATTCCATTTATGATTTTCGTATTTTGCTTTGGATTGCCTTCGATTCAATTCGATTATTATCTAATATTTGAATTAGATCATTGTTCTGAATAGCATCAATTATCGACAATATATTCAGTGGTCCGTATCGATTATTACTTCATTTAATATTATTATTATTATTATTTTGATTATATGATTTTCATCAATCGGTGCCTTTCTTCGATGACTTCTTATTCCTCATGCCATTGAAAACGTTCAATTCCAATTTAGTTACGTCTCAAGACAATTCTCTACAATTCAGATCGAGAATCCGATTAAAGCTAAGGGTAAAAAACTCAAATCAAATTCAATGGAAGCCGTAAGCCGGTTATCGATTGACATTGATTTGTTGAAGAAAAAAAACACCCGATAAATGAATTCAAACTATAAATATTTACGATTTCCAGTGGAATGTTGCCGCGTAATGCGCACTGTATCTGATCAACACCATGTGACAGGCGACAGGCGACATGCGAAATATTTGCTTAAGAAAAATTTCGTCAATAACGTCTCAAATATCGAAAATAGTTGTTTGTGTAATGTTTTTCTGAATGAAATGATATGAATTGTGGCGTAGTTAATAAATTCATGTATCAGAAATTCAATTCATCGAAATCGGCATGTGAATGGACTCCAAAATTCCAAAAATTAATGCCTAATGACTCAATGGCTCGATGGCTCAACGCTCATGACAAATCAAGTCATTTCGTTTCCGTTTGAATAATAAACTATTTATTAATATTATTTCCAATGAAATTCTAAACATTCATGAATGAATCCGTGGCTCGGAAATGTCTCGCATGAATTGAGTTAATTAAAACAAAAAACAAAATTCTTGTTATTATTATTTAAAAGAAAAAAAAACAGAAAACTTCCGTTCTAAACATTTTGAAGTGTATATTTTTTGTATGATTTCTGGTTTGCAGACATTGTGACATTGTTTTCCTTGAATCTTCTCTCATCGTTCATTCTATATATTTTCATATGAATAAAATCACATTCTATCTGTCTATTTTGGGTTCGGTTTGATTGTCAGCCAATTGTATGAGATTTATTTTCGATTTCGATATCCGCACACGCGACGGCCATAACTACTCAATTGCAACAATCATTTGGAACTTGTCATTATGCATTACATCGAAATCATCAGCATTCACTTTCGAAACATAAGCACGTACGCATTTACGTGAAATGCCAAATATAAACACATTATTGAATGTTGTAACGTGATCCATGTACTAATGACAATATATATATATTTTTTTTTAGAAAAAGATGAATAAGAAAAGGCGACTCGAATGCACGATGCGTCACATTGAATCATCGCTTTCAAGAAAGACGAAAACGACAAAGAAAACAAACCACACACAAAAACGGAATTTTTCATTTCCATATTCAACGAAATTGGTTGGAAGTTTGAAATTTGAATGTTCATTTGGTTGGATCGGATCCAATCGAATTTTTGAAGTGTTTCTTTTCTTTGAATTGTCATTTCGATTGAAATTGAAAAATTTGGAATAGAAATGATGGTTAAAGTGTTCGCATGAAATGAATTGTGCGTTTGACGTTATGCGTACAAATTTGGTTTGCAGTGTTTTTGGCACGTTTTTAAACTACATTTTGAAATGTTGCTATCATTTTGTGTAGTTTAATTTGTTCCTCATTTCGACAACGCTTGTCATCGAACTGAATCGAAAAAGAGCTCAAAATTTAATAGCGAACGTTTTATGCATAAAAATGTTTTAATAAAATTCATAAATAGAAATTTGAATTTGATTTGATTAAATTGGAAAGTAACACGCAATTTGGAATGTTTGTTTTCTGTATCTGCGTCACAATGGATACATGACAATTGAATCTATCAACATCATCAAAGAAGAAAAAAAAAACCAAACCAATTTTCCATCGTCAACATACAAATTGACATTTTCAATGCATTTCGCTCACTTTTAATTTTCCATGTTTTGTGTAATATCACTGAACCATAAAATGGTAAACATAAACTCTAATTCAATGTTCGCATATTTTGTATTTGCGCAAATATTCAAACAAAATCATTCATGCAACAAATGTAAATAGTAAAGTGTGCCCTTTTAATGCTTTCATTGTTCATTTGATTTCATTTAAATAAAATGATAATAATTTTTAAACAATGCTAATGTTTTGATAAAATACTCGGTTTTCCGTTTGCCCGGCAGCCAGTCCACATTGTTGATGTTGTCGTTTATGTCACTGTATGCGGTTTTGTTTTCAATTGTTTTTTTTTTCGTTTCCTTCTTTGGGCCATTGATCGCTCGTTGTAACATATATTTCTATTTGAATGATTGGGGAAAAAAGAGAGAAAACAATATTGACCATGTGCGCCAGAAATCCAACACAATGCAACGCCACGCAGCACATCATATGTTTATATATTTTTGGATTTCATTTATTAGATTATTTATGAGGCTCTCGAATACTCGTATGTTTTGTTTACACATTTTTCGATCGATGTCATTTTATTTTTTTATTTTTTCGATTCATCGAATCATCTTCCTCTCTCTCTATTCGAATTGCGTAGCGTTTTTATTTTTGTTTTTTTTCTTTCTCCTGCTACAAACACATTTACAGTCATGTCCATAATAGTAAACAAAATCGGGGGCTCAAGCTTCGGTTTTGTAGCGATGTATTTGTCATTTGCGATGTATTGATCACGATCACATGTATGTAATTTAACCCGCAGTGTGTCTCTCCGAATGAAATGTACGCGGTGTGGATGTTGTTGTTGTTATGGTTGTTGGTTATTATTTGATTGTCGTTTTCACGTCGTAACCATCATAAATGTGCCAATTTCAGACGAAGCTCAGTTTATAGTTGACGTTTTTGCTGTCAAGAAGACACGTCGAGAAACTTGTGCGCGCGATCATTTAATTCTAATTTCGTAATCATTTTCATTTTTTTCTCTTCAAAAATTTCGGAAGTTTTCAATCGACGTCGAACTAAAATGAAAAACGGAAGCAAAAATGATGAATAAAAATAACAATAAAAAATTTTCCGTTGTTTTCATAATCAAAAAATTGAAATGTTTCAAGTTACAAAAATAAAACCGAATAGTAGTATTACAATATATTTCATCTGAAAATTTTACGTCATACGACGCAAAAGTTGGTCAGTGTGTTATGAACACATCATTTCGATCATTTATTTTATTTATTTTGTTTGTGAATGAGGTTTTCAGTTTTCACTGCCCGCAAAAATTTGGTATTCATTGTTTTTGATTGCAAAAGCGAAACGAAACCAACGAAAGATTTTGGATAAAGTCATTTGTGTAATCAATTCATCATTGGAATCGGTGGTGTGCTGTTTGAATAATTGAAAATACGGTGTGAATTTTAAGTTACAAGTTACGCTTACTGGTTGTGATAAAAATCAATTGAAAAACGCAAGAAAAGAGAGAGAAAGAGAAAAAAAACTCACAGTGAAACGTATTACAGTTGAAAATCGGAGAAACAGAGGATAAACGACGAAAGTGAGGTAAAAAAAAAAAGAAAAATTATGAAGACAAACAACAACTGAAATAATATGAATTTTGTTAATTTCAAGAAGCCAAGAGCACATTTCACAGCCTCAAGACACAAAACAAAATAAACAAATAAAATATAATCCATGTAATTGTCTGGAAAACGCGTGCGAATGGAACGAAAATTTTTAATCTAATTTTTAACGATCAACGGCAATTTGAAGCATTTCAAACGCGGTTTCAAAGCGTAAATCGAACGCATTTTATATTATTTATTGTTTGGATGAGCAAATGTGCAATTTAAATGTGAGCTATTGAGTTTTATGAGGTGCACAATGTTTAACGCCTTCCAGGCATGAATATTAGTGAGCCGAATGCCGAATTCACGAGAAAAGAAAACAAATTTATATACTTTTCAAAGGTTTTTTTTGTTTGTTGATCGTAACGCAAGCGGATGAAAATTCACGAACTCATTCGGTTGCTGTTGATTTTTATGACCCATTTTTCTATTTTATGCATCGTCTGTTTTGACTGTCGTTAGACAAAAACATTATTATTCAACGCAACGATGAATCGTTTTTCTTTTTCTTTTCTTTCGCTAGAAAAAACCCATTGCAAAAACATCGATCTAAATGGAAGATAATGAATGATTTAGTTTAATTAAATTCTCATTCGAGTGAACAAGTATTTCGTTTTAATATTGCGTTAATGTATGCACTGAAAAAACCCCATATCGAACGAAATGATGATGAACGGATAGAAGTTCCGTGAATTTTTCGAAATTTTATCGTCAGAATTCAAAAGAATTAAAAATTTTTGAGATTTTGATCGGGAATCGAGAATCCGGATTTTTGTTTATTCATTTTGATTAATGTTAATATTTGTATATTGGTTGATTACATCATTGCACATATTCGCCATCGAAGCAATAAGAAACGTTGTGTTTCTAATTTTGGATTGGATTTTCGTTCTGCTCTATTCTGTTCCTGTTTTTTTGCTCAAACGCACTGATTCATCGAAATGTTTTCTATCCGTTCATGTTAAATTCGGAAAGAAAATGTGTCGTCTTTTCTTTTTACCTGAGCGATTGAAAAAAATTATCATTCAAATCAAGTCAATCCAGCTAATCATTCGTTCGATCCGTTGAATGACCGAATATAATAATGAATTGGCAACGGGCAAAATGGGTCGATGATTTGTACAATTTTTTTTTAGATAAAATTCATTTATACAATCATTTCGTTTTGGTGACCATAGTGACCAGTGACCAGTATTCTTGGGATAAATGAATCATTTCGATATTTGTATGGTTCAGTGAGACAACCAAAAAGAAATGTAAAGAATCGATCCGAAAAAATTATGGCATTTGATATTCGATATTTTCATTTATGGTATGAAAACGAATGGAATAAAAATTGAAATTATCCATATTTGGAAAACGAGCGCGTTCGCGGCGTCATCATCACCATAAGAGATATAATTTTTCGATAGAATTCAATATATTCGAAATGCTGAATAAAATTTAAATAGGAATCGATGTCAGAACTATCAACAACACACAAACGCAAACAATTCTAAAATCTTCCTCTTTCAAGTCACAATTCCTTAATTTGTATATGTTCGGTGCGGTGCGGTGCTTGTGACCAGTTTCATTTATCGTACGATTCTATTTTCATCATTTGTACGCATTTGAGAGATTCAATGTTTTGATTCAATTTAGGAATTTTGCGCATCAATCGATCGATACATGCATAGCTCTAAATTCTTTAGATCCTATTCGAATATTTGTTGATTCAATTTTGGGCAATCGATGTAAGGAAATTTCCATTGTGATTGAATATGTTTGATTTGTTGGGATTGATATTCGGCTGACACTTGGGACATTTGAACATGAAAAACCATTCACTTTAAAATTGCACACACAAAGCTCAATGCTCGCAGAATGTTTATGTGTCAGTCGAATACACGTGTCAGTCGGAATTTACAAAGAAAAAAAAAGACGTCATTTTAAATTGGCGTGGATCCATATTCACAATGTCCGTTGGCTTTTCATGTAAATAAATTTCCACATTTTCCAAGTAAAACCGTCAAATGTGTTTGTTTCACACTTGTGACAACATTATTCCAGCATTTGCATAGCCGCATTTGATTCTCCTCTTGATTCTCCTGCTATTTTGGTATGGCCCGTTTTAACACGCCGCTTGGGTCTTTTGTATAAACAAAATGTCATGAATTTTTGATAACAAAACCAAATAACGAACACCCGCAAATATTTGACACGTGAATACTGAAATTGACATCAAACAATTGATTATGATTATTTTTTATTTTCCACGCTTATTTTCCTTCAAGTGCCGATAAGCACTTCACTTCGATTATGATTCAACAACGTTTTGCTTGTATTTAAATAACAATGTACGACGTACGATGTACGAAGCGCACAAAAGAAAAGATGAAAACGATTCGCTCAATTTTATTATGAATTTTAAGCATTCTATTGTTATCAAATGAACGTTGTTGAATTGTGCATTGCTTTTGTTGATTTTATTTATTATTCACATGTACAATGAACTTTAATACAAATTATGTCTGGATGCATTCAGCATTCAGGCCTCGAATTTTGAGCTGATATGATTTATACATTTTGTAAATACCGCACACACTTTCGATTTCAAGTGTGATAGGAAAAATTTTACATATAAAAATTATTTTTTGTCTTTAAACAATTCCAAGAAAATCTTGATTCGCAAAGATATCTCAAATGAAAAATAATTTCGTGCATATTTCAAATGCGTCATATTTTATGTTAAATTACAAATCACTGTGAGCTGACTCTGATGAATTAATCATGAGTGAATTTAGCTTGTCATCTCACAATCCACATTTGGTTTAAAGAGGATCAACGTATTTCGTTTTCGTTTTTTTTTCTTCGTATTTTGTGCAAAATTCCCATCGATATATTTTTATCCACGATTTGAATGTCAACACCTTCAGCTTTTCCTTCATGCCGAATCGCTTTCTGTCACAATAAATTCGGTGAATGAACAAGAAGGCGGAGCTCATTTATTCAGAATGAATGTTTGTGCATTTCATATGTATTTCAAAACAAAATTTGCGAAAAATGAAAGAAATGAAAAGCGGAAAAACGATGACGAGTTGTTGATCTCATTTCGGGGAAAACGAAAAACTTTTGCGAACAAAAGTTAAACAACAACAAATTTTCATTTAATTGCTTCACAACGACATCCGATACAAATTGATTCAAACAATCAAATCATTTTCATTTGTCGGTTTTCACATTAATTGTTGTTGTTATTTTGAATTGATTTCACTAGAAATTGAATAACATTATGAAATCATGGTTTTGTGTTTGGTGTGTGGTCCAATTATAGCGCTTTTAAGTGTTCACTGTTTACGAGTCCGTTTTCATCATCAAACTTTCCCGGAAATCGAAAATGTCCTTGATCGACATTCTATTTACTAACACTAGCATTGTTCATCGTCCAAACAGTGTCATATCTTAAGTCTAGAGGCTTTAATGCTCAATATACAGAAAGCATATTCATATGAATCATATATAAAAGCCCAGATAAAAGAAATATTAAAATAAATATTTTCGGTTTTTTTTTTGAAATTATTCAAACTGAAAATGGTTTCGTTTTTCGGAATCACAAAATGCATACCGATGCGTCAGTTGGCTGGAATGCGTATTTAAATTTTATATTTTACCGCAATCCACACACGCTATATGGCTAATGGATATGGAACATGAATTCGGTCCATGAATAATCTACAGATTGCGCATCAAATACATGATAATTTACTGGAATTAATGATCATGAGTTATGAGTAATGGATAATAATGATTAAAGCGAAGCACTAAAGATTCCTTTTTGAATGCTAATTTGTTCTGTGTATTGCAAACGATATGAAAAGTTATTCAGAAAAAAAATAAAAAATAAAAAATAAAAAAAATAAACAGAAGAACATTTCAATTTCACAGTAAAATTCACAAGATGAACTTTTCGTTAATTCAGCTGGTGTTTTCGCATAAAGTCCCGGTGGTCGTTTGTGGGCAATCATATTTAAATTTAATTTGAATGATGATTTTCGTGGATCGTTTTCAAATTTTAAAAGTGAATAAAAACGATTCTTTTCCTCATTTTGGTGACAATATGTCATTTGGTATGCATTTTACACACCACAAAATGTAATAAATCAAGTTCAATTTCCAATTGGAATGAACGAAATGCAAATTTATTCCGAAATTGTTGTGCATGTGTTCGGCTCTAACGCCAATTCATTCTGTCACTGAAAAAAAAGAAAAAAAATAGAATGAGAGCTCACTTCGTATGGGTATGCATTGGAACGTGTCGATATCAATTTTATTCTATTGTGTGTAGAAAGAAAAAAAAACAAACACCAAATATATGTCGTCGACTATGCTAACAATAAACAGCGTCGACTCGCAAAACTTCGTCATTCGATGACGTTGCGACGCTATTTTCAACGCATTTCATTCACAAAGCAGAACCACCGAATGAAATGAGCATGAAAATAAAAAAAAACAAACAAACAAAAACACATAAATGTTGAACTGAATCAAACGCCACCGCACACATACCATCCAACAGGAAACTGAATAAAAAATAATCATTACAATAAAAATATAGTTTGGATGGTGGATATCCATGTGAATACTGAATAGACGACCCGTCACTCGCTGATTCTCTCACTCTCTCTCTCTATGTCTCGATTTGAGCTAGTTCATTGAAGCTCCTGAACAACGTGCAAACGTCTATTAAAATTGCAAAGCTGCAACGCTAATATTGCTTACGCAACCAACACACAAATTCTATCCATTTTTTTTGCACAAACACATGCGCACGCGAGTTCCCTTCGTATAAATACGTGTGGCTATAATGAATATTAAATTTCAGACATCAGTCGATAACATTAGGGGGTTGATGTTGGTTTTCAGTTTTAATGAAATCACGAAACAGGAAAATCGTGCCGTTCGTTTCATATCACAAAATTCGACATTTAAATTTATTCTTCAGTTTTCATTTCAACGGTGCATTCGCTTTGTGGCAGTGAAAAATCAGAAATTTTTTTTCATATCATTTGCGAAAAATAGACAATCAATTGAAAATCGATATGTAAAAAAAAATAATCAAAATATAATGAAAGATAAAATGCAAATTGAAAAGTGAATGAAATAGACAGTGTTTACTTTGATATGCTAAATAAAGAACAGTTGATGTGATCATATGATTCAGAACAATCGATACGAACCGAAAACAAAACCTAAATTAACATCAAAATCAAATGAAAATAACTTTTGTGTGTGCCAGCCAAATGCAAAATCAATTTCAATCAACAGATGAAAATTTCATTTTGATTTAAACCGAACCGTCGCTATATTCATCCATTATTATTCACACTAATTTTGAAAAATGAAACTTTTCAAGCCTGGCAGCGTTCAGTAAAACACAAACCGCACGAAAAACCAAAATTGTTGTCTAAAGAATATTCAGTAATAGTTTGTTAAGTAACAATTTCCTGTTTTGTAATGAATTCAGGTGTTAATACCGTGTGTCAAGCCATACCATGCACGAAGTTTGAAATTTATGTTTCCTCGTCAATTTTGAATCGTTGGGATTTTTCCCTTAAAGAGAACTAAAAAAATTTTAATCAATAAAATATAGTTTACACTGTTTAACACAAGAACAAGAAAAAGAATATTCTTATGAATCGCTGAACATTTGCGGCATTTTCAATTGAACATTCATTTAATATTTTGGTGACAAATTTGAATAATTTGTCCCCTTTGGAAATTCATGTCAATTTAAAAGTTAAAAAATTATTTCATTCTAAATAAACTGAATTCATAATCCATTTGTGGAAATATTTTGAATAATTGGTGCTTTTAAACAAAACAAAAAAAAGTCGTGCTCAATTAAAGTTAATGGAATAATTTTTGATGGGACAAAACTTCGTGTTCATAAACAGATTCAATTCCGTTTTCAATTGCAATTGAGATTGAAATTCAATTATTTCAACGAAAAACAGAAACGTGAACATTCCTTCACATGGAAACCGTGTAAGTTTAGTCAGCTTCTTTCATCATAATTTCCTTGTAGTTTAAAAAAAATAATCGAGGAATGAATCCGGTTGGAATTTGGGTGAAAATAATTTTGAAAGGGAAATGGAAAAATGAGAGCAGCGTTCAGATGTTTTGCACGCGTGCATTCAACAACAAATGGCAAAATATCCTTCGAAGCGGAGCGAAATGAATGAGAAAAACTGGAACCATTCCCATATTGCAGCATAATCTCCATTGCTATTTTGTTTATTCTTCAAACGGCAAATGCCACCCCGATTCCAGTGAAATAGGTTATGACCTCAATGAACCCCCCCATACATTTACTGTATAATTTCTTTGAATGCTGGTGGCCAACGTTCATTTCTCACTATACATAAAATTGCCTATAAAAATATATGTATACAGATTTAAACGGATTTTATCTGAATTCGCTTTCATTTTGTTATTTGAAGTATTGAGAAGATTTTATCTGAATTCTCTTTCATTTTGTTATTTGAAGTATTGAGAAGAAAAATGTTCAACAAAACTCATATGCGTGACAAATCTCACGGAAGTGAGACAACGTTTAACACTTTTACTCTAAACATTTCATTTGTATTCTTCAAATTCAATTCAATCCATAAATGGAGAGTTCATCAGACATTGGATACATGTATTGCGTATTGCGTTTCAAATTATTATAATGATTCCGACAAAAAAAAAAAAAATAAATAAATTACCAGCACTCAAATGCGTCGGCAGTCGGCATACATGTTGGATTTAGTTTCTCTTTTATTTTCTTCAAAGAAATTGAAAGAGAAAAAAAAACAATAACGATTCACGAATGTTCTCGTTTCTCGTTGAACTAATCCACTGAATGAATTCATCATATTTCTTTATCATTGTTGACACAAAATAGCTTTTGGCTTCAGGTGAATTGGAATTCGAAGCGTACAATCACCATTGAACCGTCAATTCCGAACAAATTAGTATTAAAAATTCATGAAATCATGGAATCAATAACAACAACTCGGCAACAAATTATTATCATTTATTTGATGTACGACTTGCTTTCCGATCATAAATGTTCGGAAATGTTGACCCTCACTCTTCTCATCAGTTCGTTCTATATAATTTCATTGACATGCGAAACTTTATCGATATCTTACGTTGTTATAAAAGCATAAATAGCCATCTAATCTAAAGTTTTTATGATTGTGCCCAATTAAAACTATACCAGAGTAAGAAACAGTAGACAATTTTATCGATTAACGAGAATGATAAAACAAAAATAAGCAACAAATAGACTGACAATTTTGAATTTGAAAATCACCATTGGCTGCTTGAATAATTCAATATTGAAAAGAGAATAACGATTGCACCGAATCCATTTGAAATCATTGCGAAACAATTTTTTTTTCGATAACTGAATTCTCATTGAATCGGATATTACAAATTACGTTTCCATGATTTTATCTGAATATTTGAGTAGGATAACGGCTGGTATACCATACACTATACATTATAGACTTCTAACGCCTACACCATTTCCATTCAACGTGAACCGTCTCTTGGGAGAAGAGTTTTCGAAAACGAACAATTTCAATAAAATCCAAAATGATTCGTATGGATCAAGTTCCATGTAATATTTCCTATGAATTAATTTATTCTTGAATAATGAATGTTAAATGATTGAATCCGGTCCCTCCCCCCCCAACTAGACATTTCAAATGAACAATCATGCTGTAATTTCACTCTAAACTTATACCACATACACTCACACCACAATCGATGGCATCAAATTACTTTTTCGAAAATATCTCATGCCGATTATGTTGTTGTTTTCTTTTATAATAATAACTCAAGGTCGAATGAAGTGAAGTAAGCACGATGCCGCTATGTGTTTGTTTTGTATTTATATTCATTATTATTTACTGTTTACTGTTTACATTAAAATTCATTCACATAAATTCCTTGCTTAATACATAATAATCTAATGGAAAGAAAATCGGATGATGATTTGTCAACAAATTGCGATTGTTCAATTTTCAAATTAAATCTAAAGGAAATTGTAAACGTATTGAAACGATTTTGTGTGACAATGACGTTAGAGTGGCGGATGTCTTGTGTTTTTCTAACGTTAATTGCAATTAATATGCAAACGCAATTAAACTCACCATTACATTGTAATTAAGAACAGAACACTGAACACTGAGCACATTTCGTGTCTGGAATTCCATGGTCAAATGAAAAAAATATTGTACTTAAACTAATAATAATTGCGCATTGCACAACATCAACTCAAATCAATTTATTCGATGAAACAATCGACATTTTTCTAGTTTATCGTCAATTGTCGTATGGATCATTTGAAATCGAACAAAGAAAAGAAAATTACACAATTATATATTGAACTTTGCTGAATGGCTGAAAATGGGAATGTTCTAGGTAGCGAATCATTTTGGTTTGGGAATTCATTTTTAAAATTGAATACTTTCACAAGTCGATCGTTTAATTGAATTTATTTCATTTATTCATTTATTCAATCAATCATTTTTATTATCGGGGTGATTCAATCGAATTGCAAACATTTCATTTCAATGACAACATTTGTGATTCAAAACGATTCGTTATTCGCAATTTAAACTTTGTGTTGAGCCAGCCAGAGGTCTTATTGTTGTACATATGTATATGGAGAACGAAATGATTTCAACTGTTTCATTGCAATTCAGCAATGACTATTCGATTAAAATGATTGATGCCAATTGAATTAGCGAAGCAAAAATAAGAGAAAAAAAAAAGCAAAAACCGAAATCATATTCCCCTTCCCGAATGATTTGGTGTTTGGCCGCATTTTGTAAATAACAACAATTGCATTCATTGTTCTATATTTGAAAATGAGTTCAAAGAATTTTTCGATTCAAAATTCAAATGAAATGCCAGCACAAAAATGCATTCAGTTAAAGGCTCATGAATAAATGAATACGTAATCGAAGAAGGGGAAACTGGCTGACATTAATCTTTATTTGAAAATCGATCTCATCAATTATAATTATAATTTTTCATTATATAGATCAAGTGAATGACAACATCTTGGATTTGATGCAAGTTTTCTGGCAACCGAATCGAAGAATTCAGATTTCTTTTCTTGCATTTGGCACAAAAATGCAAAACTTTATTTTTAAACATTATTATTTATTGGATTGCTCAAAGTGTGTGTTTGTATGTTTGCTATTTGGCAGTTGTTGAAATGCACAAATGACGCCACATATATTTTGAACGTAAATTGAATGCATTCACAATCACATTGGCATTTGCAATTTAAAATTTAAAGTGATGATTCATTTTGGTTCATTGTTTTATTGAACAACAAATGAAAGCAAAACGAATTCGCAAAACTGTAAAAGAAACAGCGAAACAAAAACATTATTTGTATTCATTATGAATGGGAATCGTGAAGCACATCTGGAATTGGAATGTATTTGCTCGTGAATGTAAGCGCAGCAGGTAGAGAAGTTTGAAGCCGGCTTGAAACAAGTGAGAACTGAATTCGTTTTTATTTTCTTCCGTTCATTTTCTGCGATTGAATTCAAAGTTTATACGAAAATTTATCGGGATTTTAATAAAATGTTTCAAAGAATACCAAACAGAATACCGTTCATAATGAGCCATGTTGTGGTTCTCCAGACTATTGCGTTCGGTTTACTTTGAACACGGAATTTTCTTTTTTGTTCTCGAAATTGAAAAAAAACTGATGGAAAATGGAAGAAATTGAGCTACGATTTTAGTATACGTTTCAGTGAATCGGGTCAGGCATAAGCCAGGAAAAAAGTAATAACATTTTTCGGTTCATTTTAAAGTTACGACAGATGTGACACAAGTAAACGATGAGAGGGGGAGAAAAAAGGATTTAAAAATGTAAAGTCAAGCCAAAAACGGTTCTTGTAATAAATAATTTACCAGTGAAAAATCGTCGACTTGATGAATGTTTACTGAATTTTGAACATTTTATCGTCGAATATAACATGCACTCATTTTCCAAATGAAAATCTTTCATTTTAATATCCTTTTTTTACCGTTTTTTCGTATTTCGTCATTTTGCGATCGCTTTCGTTGCCTGCAACTGAATAAAATGTTCATCTTTCATGTGTTTATGGTCTGTGTAATATTTGTTTGCGTTTACAAAGTGTTTGGTTGGCAAATGACAACCCAGCAATCCATTTAACAATTAAATGGAACACACAAAAAAAATAAATCTAAAGTTGCCAGAACAAACAAAATATGAAAAATAAACAAAAACCATGTTAGCCAGCGCAAACACACACACACACACACACAACCATGGGAAACTCAACCTAAAGTTTTTCGATGTTATATTTTGTGTTGTGTAGTTTGTTTTGTGTAACATGAACATACCGCTTTTGAGCATTCAGAATTAAATGGAAAACGGCAATAAAAACTGTATCCTTTTTTCAATTTCATTCACTCTCTCATCTTTTGAGGATTTGAATAAGGTCAACAGATCCTCTGGCATCCTACTAAATGAGATTCGCCGTATTATAAGCCTACTGGGCATTATGCCAGTTCATTCCTGGAATAAGTTTTAATTATATTCTGAAATTTGATCGAAAACACATCCCAAAATAGCTGTGAAAGCTCAACTCAATGAGAATTTCCACGAATCAATTACTTTCAATATTGACGAAAGGAGATCAGAGTTTTCCAAAACCTAAATCTAATCAAACAAAATCGAAAAGGAATTTTACCATTTCTTGTGCGATGAATTTCGATGGTTTTTCGTATTTCGTGTAAAAGGTTCTTTCAATGATTTCGCTTCAATGAATGCCAAAGATTGAGAAAATTGAACGATAGTTGAAAACTGGAGAAAATTTGCAAGAAAATTTCCATTTCATCAATATTAATACTAAATCGATCGCTTAGCAACGAAACACACATTTTATTACTTTTTCAGTATTTACGTTTCATTTGAATCATGTTTTCCGATCAAAATCAAATAAAGAATGAAATTTTTCTGGTTTGTCTGTTCACAAATTGACATATCGTTCTTTTTAAATACTACACTGATAAACTGTGTGGTAGGATGTTGTAATAAATGGCCTTATGCAAAAAAAAAAAGGAAAAGAAAAAAGAATTAGGTCATAGCGTGCCGAAGTAAACATAGATTTTTCCATTTCTCATCGCACGCTCTTTCGTCCTTCGCCTGACCTGGTATTGATTTTTATTTTATCGAAATGTACCCCACATTTTGACCAATTTAATATAAATAAATTTCAACCCGCAATTATGCTTCGATTATATTCAACAATCTAAAATAAATCAATTGATTCCGAATTTGGATCGAGTAAGCGAATTGTTTCGTCGCAAAAGATTCCGTTTTTCATCGTAAAAATTATGCTTTTACGTCAAAGAGATGAAAACAGAAAAAGAATGAAAATGTCAAGATTATTACGTCGACATGGCAACCGTAGCTGTTTGGTGTTATACCACCTGTCGATGTTACATTGAACTCGGTGTCAATGTGCCAAACAATGATACATCAGTAAAATATTTAAAATCATTTATTTTCTGCAAAATTCAAACAGAATCAGTTAACAGGCGATGTATGATAAACAACAAGCACTGAACACCGTTTCCCATTTTGAATCTGGTCGAACGATGAAAGTGTTTGTTTTGTTTTGCCATTTCTTTTGTTTCTTTTGAATGGAAAAAAAATTCCATGCAAAGTTTTGCATTAATGTAAGAATTTAATGATGGAATTGCAAAAATTGGATTGAATGAGCAAGCGCACACTGCACACATTATACTAAATTCAAAAGAAAAACGAAAAACGACAGAATGAACTTAATGAAACATGGAACAGATGATGAATGTAAACAGAATTCAATACTGAACGGTGAATAAATAGAGAACAAAACGAAATGGCACGAAAAATATTTTTATAAAACACTAAACAAACAGACGGCAAATAGAACCATTTATATTTGCCAAATCATTTGCTCATCCCTTTGTTTCAGCTGAAATGGGAAATACTGATTACGAATAAAAGCAAATTAATTGTTAAATGTGAACTGGAAAAAATATGCTTTCGATGACATTCACGTTTAACAACCGCAAATTGATCATTAAAAGCATGAAAAGGCGAAGAAAACATTCCTACAAACAAAATAATGGATATATTTTTGGGGCGCAACAGACGAATTCTTACATTAAATGGCAAAATAAATGCGAATATCACTAGATATCAGACTACATGACGAAAAAGAATGGATGTTAATTAAATCACCGGCTGACGAAATTCGCTGTTTAATTTTCTTGTCTGTCCGAAGAATCTTAACACACACACACACACACACACATCGCACGCATATCTTTTCCATGCAAACTATTTTATCGTGAATCCTGCATCCTACGCATTGATGAAAAAAAACCTCCGCAATCTTGGCAGATTTGTTATTTCGATCGAAACCACCTTCGACATTAATTCCTTCCATTCAAACGTTATGATGGACGATAAAAGATTGGAGGATTCCCACCATTCATATACATCCGTCAATTATTATAAATTATATAATTTATGTATATATCCGTCGAATCTCAGTTGACTGAGATGTAGAAGAATCGTGACGTTTGTTGCTGAAATAGATAAAACAAACAGCGACCAATATTTTCATATGTTTTGGCTATTTTGCCAACATTCAGCTGTGCCTATAAAATGTGATTCATTCATTCAACATACGCACACGCATCTACCATCTACCACTACGAATAACATCAATTCTAATGTCAATGCACGCAGATGTAAATAGCGTTTAAATAACGCAGCATTTTATGCCAAACAACCCAAACAACATCAACATCAGCAACAATGAAAAGCAATAAAAAGAAAATTAGATTTGGTAGAGAATAAAAGAAAAAAAGAAAGAGAAAAACAGATCAAAGTAGAAAGGCCCTATTTGTGCACATTGGTATTCATTGAGGGGTTGGTGCGGTTTATATATTCTCAAATTATTCAACTCCAGACTGCAGTTTGTCAGTTGTTGAATGTGTGTTCATGTGTCTGTGATTGTATATGTTTATGCGTATACAAAGAATGATATGTTGAGGCGTTTGCTATGTATACAAATACAATATGTTCGATGCTCATATGGAATTCATATTCGCGCTCGATTCACTTCATTCATTCACCAAAGCGACAATATCATTTTGTTGTTTGTTGGGCCTATGTGATTCGAATTTCATTTATTCTTCCTTCATATTGTTACAATACATTGATATATCCGAATAATGCTAGTGCCCAAAAATCTCATACAGAATAAAAGAGACATAGAGAGAAGGATAGACTGGTTCTTCCGTACACACATCGAACACATCGAATTTTCGATTAAAATTCGGTTTAGTTCATGCTTATGGCGTACGGTACATACATACATGCATTTTTATCGATTTTATTCATTATGTTTTCATTTGTTTCTTAAGAGACAATATTCGGTAGCATCGTTTGTTGTCGGATGTCCGTCGAATGTTTTCGATTTAAATTTTCTCAATATTAAAATTCAAAAAATTGTGACTAAAAAATTTTGTTTTTGTTTTTGATATTTGTAATTTGCAGGGCGGCTATCCGGCAAGATTAAAAAAAGTATTGATTGTAACAGCACCATTATGGTTTAAGGCGCCATTTAAAATTTTGCGATTATTTGTACGTGAAAAATTGCGTGAGCGTGTGTTTACAGTGTCGGTGCCACAATTAACATTGCACGTGCCCAGAGAACATTTGCCAATACATTTGGGTGGCCAACAGCAAATTGATCATTCCGCATGGTTGTTACATTGTCACAAATCGATGACGAATCGTGAAGACGAATTATTATCAACCAGTATTGGTAAAACGCAGCTGCCATCCGAACAGACAGCATCACCAATCACATCAGATTTAACGGCCATCCATTGTACGGCCAGCAATAGTTTAAATGGTGATAACAATGGTACAAATGGTAATGATGATACCGAAATTGTTTGTGTGGATCAGCAACAAATAAATGAAAATCACGGAGTAAGTATTTTCGTTTGGCTCTCCGATTATTATTATTATGCCGGCATATATCTTCAATTTAATTATTATTTTATTTTATGTTTTTATTCAGGCTAAAAATGGTGAAATGATGAGCGAACAATGGTCCGAAAATCCACCAAGCAGTGCATCGTCTGGCTTCAGTGATGATGACAGTTTAGCATATACAGAAGGTGATCCAAAAACCATTGAACAAATTGTGCATATGGTGCGTGAACGTGGCCGTGATGGTTTAACTAAAGAATATTCAGATATTCGTTTACGTGCACCCGATGGTTCATTTCAACATGCGCGTGTTAGAGCCAATTTAGCAAAAAATCGTTATACAGATGTTTTATGTTATGATCATAGTCGCGTTATTCTATCACAAGAAAATGACGATCAAACGACCGATTATATAAATGCTAATTTTGTTGATGGTTATAAACAGAAGAACGCTTACATTTCCACACAAGGTGAATATTTAATTTTTTTTGTACAATGCAATAACATTCAAAATTACACATGAGTTTTTTTTATTTTTATTTTTTTTTTATTTTTATGGTTGTCGGCAGGCCCATTGCCAAAAACGTCATGTGATTTCTGGCGTATGGTGTGGGAACAACATTGCCTGGTGATAGTGATGACGACCCGTGTTATGGAACGTGGACGTGTCAAATGTGGCCAATATTGGGAAACCGATGAAGGAGGCGTAGCACAATATGATAATTATCGCATCCAAACTACTTCCGTTGAATCAAAAGAAGATTATACAGTAGTATCGCTAGAGCTTACTAATTTAAAGGTACAAAATTGATGTCAGTTTGATGGATGACGAAAAGATCCCTGTAAACTGTCGCATCAATTTTAATTACAGCCAATTATCCATTTTATTCAATGTTCAATTTTTGATTGCATTTTAGACTGATGAAACACGAAAAATATCACATTGGCAGTTTACTAGTTGGCCGGACTACGGTGTAAGTAATATATTAATATTCAAAAAAAAAAAAATCAAAATTAATTGTTTGGTTTTGATTTTGAATTTAAAGGTACCATCGTCGGCCATGGCAATGTTGGATTTTTTGCAAAAAGTTCGCGAACAACAAGCAAAAATGGTGAGCGATTTAGGCGATACATGGGCTGGACATCCGAAAGGGCCACCAATTGTTGTTCATTGTTCAGCTGGAATCGGACGAACTGGTAAAAATCTCCACCGAATTCAACTTCTTTCCTTTTAAAATTAATTGAAATCTAATAATTTTTGTTTCCCTTTTTACAAAATAGGAACATTCATCACATTAGACATATGCATAGCTCGTTTGGAAGATGTTGGTACAGCTGATATCAAAGGAACTGTAGAAAAAATTCGATCTCAACGCGCTTATTCAATACAAATGCCCGATCAATATATATTTTGTCATTTAGCATTAATTGAATATGCGGTATCACGTGGTATGCTGAAATCCGTCGATTTATCAGGTTTTGATGATCGAGAAGATGATTCCGAATAAATATTGCTACTAAACAATAATCCAATTAAATTTCATCCATTCGCTCATTTCGAAAACAAACAAACAAACAAATCAATTAGACAAATTTCTTCTTATGACAAAAGGAAAATTGATTCGAAATAAAGGGGGAATCAGAGACGCCCAGAAGAAAGGTGTCGAGAAAAAAAACGCATCGTGTTCAGAATAATTCTAAACAAAAACTCATTTCCCCATTCTTTTGGAACATCGAAATCAAATTAAATTAACAATTGCAAAATTCAAGTTGCAATTAATAATGTAGGCAATCATTTTAACAAATTTCTGAACGCGTTTCTCTTTTGCTTAGAACAAAAATTATGTTTCTTTTGCATGGGAGTCGTTGGTGTTTTTCTGCATAAGGAAAAATGGCAAAAGTATAAAAAAACCATATTCTAATTTATTATCCGTTTCATCAGTAAGTAGAAGGAAAAAGGAATAGAAATATTGAAAAAGAAATGGACAAAAAGTCACAAATAATTTTCGATAAACTGATAATGGCGCAAGCGATAGGCAACACACATAACCCACAGAAAATAATTTAATTGAAACAATGAAGAGGTAAATGAAAACTGAATAAATAAATCAATGATAAACAGATAATGAATTATAATGATATTTGGGGCTATCATATCAGCTACATTAAGCGTTTCAGTTTCATTTTACGCCTTCAACTACTTTCCAATTAGAATGAATTTTCGTTGAATGAATATATAATATAAAATAATGATAATGATATGTAATGATATTCGAAATTCGAACAAGTGAGTAATGGAGAAATGAGAACAGAAATTTACACAAAATATGCAAAGAAAACAAAAAAAGAACGAATGGAACGTCCAGGAAAACATGCACGAAATGTAAAGATTTCATTTTTATCATTTCATTAATAATTTGTTTATCTGGGGGTCTTCGGCTCTGATTGTCTTTCTTTGTTTCGATTTAAGTGTTTTTTTTCAACATTTATTTCCTTTCGTTTCATGCGACGCAACAACACAAATTCAAACAAACGATGAAAAAAAAAAACACTGAATTTTCATGAATTTAATGGCCATACACATGAAATGAACTCCTATTATTATTATTTTATTACATATACTATTCTTTGCACTTTTTTTTAAATATCAACAACAACCACAACAAAAACAAACTTTTAACGTAAACGACTCTCAAATGGACTGCTACTATCCACAGGGCTCTTCACAATGTAACATTTTATCATTCGGTTTTGAAACTCTCATTTCGTTTTTTTTTCTTTTCTTTTATTTATTTGGACACAATGGTTCAGGGTTCAGGGAATGGAAATGCATTTCCATAGTCAACCAGTTCGAGTTTTCATTCATTCTTAGACAAATTCTGATTTATTGTAATATTTGAGGAAAATTCACATAAAATCATTGAATGAATTGTATTTTTTTTTTTCTATTTCTAATTTTTCTTCTTTTTTTTCTTTTTAAAAAAAGTTTTCTTTTTTTTTTTAAATGCATGTGACACATGATTGTAAAGAAGTATTTCGATTTCGGGAGGGGAAATGATCTTTTTTGATGGCTATAGAAATGATTCAAAACAGTTGATGGATTTTGTTTTTTTTTCTTTCGGTAATCAGAAATGTGCATTTTGATCGTGAAATCGAAAATAACTAAAATGAAATTAATTTAACAAAAAGAATAAAAAAAATTATATGGTTAAGGCATGGAGAATATAAAGTAAATTGTATTTTTTTAGAAATTAAAGAACATGAAAGTTTGGAAATTAAATGAAGGAAAACCCAAAAAAAACCAAAACCAAAACAATTTTTTTTATTTTAAAATTTGGACATTTTATTTTTGAACAATTGGCTGAAAAAAAGGGAGACTTACGGTAAATAGAATAATTAAAAGAAGGTAAATGTATTTAATAAATTTGAATGTGTGTATTTTGAAAATTGTAAACGGTTCATGTCATAACAATGTTCGTGTAAATATTATTATGATAAACATTGAAAAATTCATAAATATTTTGGCCTCGCAAATAATTTCATTGAACGAATGAAAGACCGAAAAGAAGAAGACAAAATCGAAAACAACAAACAATAAAATAAACGCAGTTAACGAAATCAAATATAATCATATTTACGGAAAAAGAAATCTTGAATAATAAAAAGAAACCATTTAATCGTCTTCAAGTGGGTGTTTTTCACTCAAATGAATAAAAAAAAAAATCAGATTAAATTAATTGAGGCAACCAGACCGAGTTAATTAAACAAACGAAAATCTACTATCAAAACAAATGCAATTTTAGCAAAGTGAAAAGAAAAACTTTGATTATAATTTTATGAAATTGACAAGATTATCATTGTAGCGAACATTATTCGGCTCAGCTATGAACACATTGAAGCCAAATGATATGCTTCAATCTCTTTTACAAAAACTATATTTGTATATTTGCTACCATTTTCATGAAAAACGAACAAATGATTAGTTTTTTTGATCTTTTTTTTTTCCTCCATTGAATCTCTATTCTAAATGTCTACCAATCAAATGATATTTGATTCGATTGGCTGCTGATCAATAAATAAATTTATTTTTGTCTGTTTGTTTATGTCACGATTTCATCACATTTTCCATTTGTGGAAATTCTCTCTAAAATGAATAAAATGATTGAGAAATTTTTTGATTTAAATTCTGTTGAATAAATTGATTATTATTATTATAATTAATTATTAATATAATTAATTTTTGTTATTGTATCAAGTATTAAATGATCAAATTGCATTCCAATTTTAGTTGGAACGGAATTTGGAATTTCCATCATTTAAGAATGAGAAAAATAAATGAAATAACAGTAAATCAACAGTAACTTAAACTTTGGTGTTCATTTTTATTGCATTTTGCAATATTTTATTTATTTTTCCCAAAAATCTATGATCAAAATGTATTTTTCATCAATAATCCGCAGTTGGACTGCATAGACAATCGTCCATCATCACCAAACATAAACATTGAAACGTTAGATGGATTTGGCCAGCTGCAAGTGAAATGAGCCTGGGACCGATACCGATCGAACACGCCGAAATAGTTGAAGTTTTAACTCACAGTGTTATACATTATTGATACAGCCAGTATTATTTGGAGGTGAAATAAAGTCAAATTCAAATTATCTTTTTGCCACCAATAAATGAGAAAGCTCTTCATTTGTTTAAATTACGCACTGATTGAAGGCCATATATTGCTCTACTTTGAATACAACAAAGAGATAACATTTTTAATTGCACCCTAGTGAGTGATAAGCATGGTTAAATAAAAATGATCTACTGTAGCGCATATTATGGAAAAGTAATCTTTTTACATCATTATCAATATTTTTGAAGTCAGAATTTCTATTTCGCACAATGAATCAAATTCCCGCTAATATGAAAGCGAAATTGTTTTATTGGGCTCTCGTATCCTCGCGTAATTAAATTGCCTAGCAATATTAATTTAGTAGCAATACATCATTTTACCAGACGATTTCAAAAGTGTGGGTAAAGCAATAAATTTGCACGCCACTGTATCGCTCTGTGTTCATATATATTCGTATTGCACGCATTAAGCTTATATGTTTGTCACTTTGCAAATATTGAATTTATGACAGGTTTTATTCTTAAACTGATTTGGAATGAAAAAAAAAAACAAAAAAATATTGAAATTATTATTCTTAGAAACACGAAGCGATATGGCTACGTGCAAACGCATTTCTATACATACACATTTGAAATTGCCGGGTAAAAGAAAATCAATATTGAACAGTGAAATGTTGTTTTTATTGTGTTTGCTAAAGCTATTAAGTGTACAAAGTTTGTAGGAAAATATTCACAATATCCAAATAAAAGTCAATTTATTGCTTCGTCGTGAGTAAAAATTCAAGTAATTATAAAATGTTTTCAATGCAATGAAATGACGTCTGTTTGAAAAGTGATACAAAGAAATTATTGACATTATTGCCACCAATTAAACGTATAAATACTTTTAAACGCAACAAATAGCAACTAGTATCGTTTAAGGGATTGAATCATCAAGTACAGCAGCTCTGATGAAGCTATTTTGTGTGTTGTAATTATTATTGTGTATAATGTGATGAATGTTCACCGGGTCCAAATATCGGCTTTAGTGGAACTTTAGAGATAATTCTAAGAACAATTCGAATTAGTGAAAATTTTTTGGATTTAATTTAGATCGATTGGAAATGAAGAGTGTGTTATGCTAATACTCTGAAGTTTGGTACGAACTGTGGTGCATATTTCTGAATTCGGTTCCATCAAATTCAAATAGTTTGTTTTCAAATTTCGTTTTTTCATCTTTAAAACTGTTTATTTTTTATTATGTTTTGAATACATATATTTTCGGCATTTTTACAAGTGATTTTTTCATTTTTAATTAAAGAAGAAAAAAAAGTTACATAAATAAGTCAGTGCTGGAAAAAATTTGTTTGTTTATGTGGTCATCGATATACAAAATCCCCAAAACATTCAAGTTTGTGGTCAATAAACAAAATGAATTTAATAATTTTGGCTACAATTTTCATGATGGGATGTCATTCGGTCACATCATGTCAGGAAGAATGGTCTAATCAATGTAAAGTGCACGAGGATTGTTGCACTGGTTTTTGTGATAAGCCCGCAGACTGGGAGTTTGGCGTCTGCAAGAAAAATGATAATTCAGTTGATTGTCAAGCAGATGGCACTAATCAATGCAAAAAAAACACGGATTGCTGCATTAAGAATTGTGATAAGCCCGCGGACTGGGAATATGGCATCTGCAGGAAAAATAATTCGGTTGCTTGTCAAGCAGACGGCACTAATCAATGTAAAGGAGACAACGATTGTTGTTCTACGTATTGTGATAAGCCCGCGGACTGGGAATACGGCGTTTGTAAAAATAGTGAGTTATCAACATGTTTGATGTGCAATGTGCATTGTGCATTGTTCATAGCTTTAACCCAAATCGCTGTTCACTAAAAATTGAAAAATGTGCGTGTTTTCAGTTGATACGAAATGCTTGAAGTCGCTGGAATCAGGCTGTGATACAGTCAATTGTTGCACTGGATTACAATGTATCCACGGACCCGATACTACTTGGACTCGAGGAGTTTGCGTTAACAACAGTCTAATGGAAACTATTCTCCAATTTTCCAATAAGAGCGACCAACAATGTAAGTTATGTCTATTCCGTTCTCAATATGACATTTATTACAGTTGCAATTGTTGATCGTTGATCATAGATGACTTGAATGACGATAATTATTTGGAATTTGTAAAAAATTATTTGCTCGGCCAAAATGGAATCATGTTTGAGAATACGAAAGTGAAATGCAGAGAAATCGATCCGACGGGCTCATTTTTTTACAAATATGACGAAGAATATTCGTTTAGAATTTGTGATGCATGCAAAGAGTTGCCCATTCGAAAATTAAATGCCGTCAAAATCGATGAACAACCAATTGACACGATGAATTCGACCACATTTGATCGGTGTTTCGGTGAATGTATTGACAATAAAATATGTGTCGCATGTTCATACAATGAATATGAACAGCAATGCCAACTTTTTGACAAAATTGAAGATAAATTTGAGGATTTAGAGGACTGGCAAACGTTGGTCATTCCACAGCCAGTGGATGTGCTAAGGGATTATGTTTATAGCCGGAATACTGTTCTTAAATGTATTGAAAATACAACTGAAATTCAGCCGGCAAACTCAATTCTTGAATGCTTTTCATTGTGTGAAAAAAATGGATATAATTTCGCTGAATATTCAGCGGGTTCATGTGTTTTGGTTCAAGACCTTGAAGATTGCTATACAACATTCTACAAATACGGTCATACGTCACTTTTTTATAAAGAATATTTTAGCGAAGATATATCCTGGAGATTCAATACATCTGGCCGAACAATATTCGGATATGAGAAAGGTAACAAATAAATTGTTTTTTTTTTGTACTCCATATTTAATGATTTAGAATATTTTGCTATAGATACTGAAGCCGATGACAACACACAAGTATCGGTAGCCACAAAGACTGGATCTGTTTCGAGTGAAAAATTATTGCATGAATTAAAATATCAGCAAGACATTCAGTATTTTGCAAAGTGTCAGGGTGAATGCTTGAATCTTTCCACTTGTATTGGTATCGATATGAGGTTTACGGAGCAAGACTACGACTGTACATTGATTGATGTAAGAAAATTTGATACTCTGATCAGCGATTCACAATTAAATTCAACAAGAATTCAATTGATACATCCGCGACGGTCGAGTATTGTTTATGGTTTTGCAATACAATTGATAGCTGGGTAATTTAATGATTAGGACACATAATTTTGTGTACATTTATTACATAAAAAATGTAATTTTTGCAGATATTCGACCATCAATTACAACACAATGAGTAAGCAAAATGATATAAGCGATTGCATTGGAGAGTGCAAAAAACGAAACGAATGCAAGGATATTTTCTACAATTATGCTGATCAAACATGTCTAACAAATGATGAATTAATTGGAACAAATCAAAAAAATGTTGAAAAAAATGATAAATGGATAATGTTAAGTAAAAATAGGCCCAGCTACAATCAGCCAGAGTTTAAATTCACACTTATTGGCCGCAATAAACAATTATCAAATGAGCATGATTCATTTATAACATTGACGCAAACGTTCTCGAAAAATGATGGAGATGTTCTAAATAAATGCTTGTCACTTTGTCTTGAAAAAGACAACACAAGCGACACATGTAATCTTGTTCAAGTTAAACGATCAAGCGATTCTCTTGTGTGCAAATTGTACAATATTGATTTATTCAATCGAACAGTTAACAGTGATGATATTTTGTTTAGTAACATATATCTGATAACTTTGAATAAAAGTTTCGTTCAGGATGAACTTGATCAAATGCCACTAATGTCAGAAGAAGATGTAATCCATTGCGAAATTGACAAAGAATCAATTTTATTGGATTTATTATATCTAAGTGCGAACAATCAATCGTCAAATGTGCATCATAGATCGAAACGAGGTTTTTGGAGCAGCGTTGGAAACTTTTTCAAAGGTAACAAAATAAATTGTGAATAATTTTAATTGATTAAAGCAATTAAGTATTAATTTGATTGCTTCAAATCGAATAGGTGTTGGAAAAGCAATTAAAGATACAGTAGTGAACACCGTTGAGACGGTGAAAGGAGGTGTAAAAGCAGTCGGCAAATTGATCCAAGGTGATGCCAAAGGTGCACTCAAAGAAGTAAAACAGACTCCGCTTTTCAAAGAGGGAGAAAAATTAGTAGGAAATATAAAACAAGTGGGCGAAGGCATTGTTAAGGGTGACTTTAAAAAAATTGGCGAAGGTTTACTTGGTGTGGCCACCAATGATTTGCTAGGTTTTATTCCCGGACAAAAAGCACTGGGAATTGGGGCAAAAGCAATCAAAGGTGGCATTAAGAATACGATTGAGAAAGTTGCAAAGAAGGACACAAAACCGGTCAAAGATAACATCGTTGACAAAGGTTTCAAGGATAAGAAAAGCGAAGAAAAGGCAAAAGAAGATAAAAGAAACAAACAATGTCAGGCGAAAAAAACTAGGAGAAAACGTGCCACAGATAAAAAAGATGACTGCGATGACAGTGATAAAGATCTTAAATGTGCTACACCTCAGTTTTTGAAAGGGAATGGAAAGAAAGTTTTTAAAGATACGCTGAAAGAATGCAAGGATTATAAGCTCAATGAAAGATGCAACTATTTATGTAATGCAGGCTTTAGAGAAAAGCCTAGCTCACTCAATTGCCTAAAAATTAACAATAAAGCAAAATGGAATGTTGAAGCCGCTTGCGAGCCACAAGAATGTCGGGCGGATGGGTTTATATTTGTTGAATCGTCCGCCGTTAAGTCTGTACTAGATATTAAGAGAAATGATAACAAGGGAAGCTCAGATGATATTGTTTTGTATCTAGTAAAGTTTGACGAATCCAAAAAATTGCCCATTTATTCCATAATGTATCATCGATTCATGCTTACCGTAGGAAAGTTTAGGAAAAGAGCATCTGGTTTCAGGGTTCATCCATGCACACGGTTGGACAAGAAACAAGCAACTGACAAGGACTATCTTAAAAATAAATATGGTAAAATAAGCACTACTATGTAGTTGATTTGTTATAAGTAGCAAATAATTAATATTTAACCTGCTTGTTCTCGAAAAAGCATTCCACAAGGGCCATTTAACTCCAGCGGATCTCTTTAGATGGAACGAAAAGACAGCCAATTCGGGAAATTTATATATCAATATTGCACCACAATCTGACAAATTGAATTATGGCTCGTGGAAAACATTAGAGATGATGGTACAATGTGCGTCTCGAAATGTAGACATTAAGGTATAAAATTGCTTATTAAAATACTCCTGGCATTTCTGGAAAGAGTGGCTCAATTTTCGTAAATAGCGACCCAATTCCCAAAAATAGCGGACTATTTCACAGAAGTCATGTTTTTTGGAAATGAGCCTACATTTTTTGGAAGTAGGTTGCCATTTCTAGAAATAAGGCTACAATTACCGAAAAAAGATAATCACCGCTTTTTGAGAAGCGAAATAAGTAAATATTTAAAATATTATATTAGGAACCAAAAAAACCAACAACGAAAATCAACGCAATTGTGGCCACAGGTATTGCTGGCACAACTGATAATCAAATTGGTTCAGGTATTAAAGCGCCCAAATACTTTTGGAAAATGGTTTGTTATCGCGAATTCCAATCATCAAAATCACATGTGGTACTTTTTGTGGGAAAAAATGACCCGGTTGCATCCGAAACAGATGCAATGATCGAATATACATTGACACCCAGATCTCAGAAAGACCTCAACTCATTTGATTCCAGTATTTTATCTTCACACAATCCGTGGGATGGGGCAGCTAAGTTGAAGCAGAGACAATCTTTTGCCCTAATCGGACGCTTTCCATCGCCATCTGATTGTGAGACAGCCATGGTTTTAGATGCAGATCAAGCAAAAAAATGGAAAGAGCAGTTCAGTATATTCAAAGATACAAAAAGACGCAAGAGAAGCACAGCTGGTGGAGCGTTCTGCAGCAAAGATGAGTATAATGATATTCTTGCGACCATCGGGGAGGCTGGTGATAACGAAGGTATTATTATTACCTACATATATATTCATGAAATAAGGGTTTTTTATGTGTTTGATTTGTGGAAAAAATTGCTTTTAAAGGTGATGACATAGAAGAAGACCCAAATAGCGAAGATCCCGTAAGCGAAGATAATTTTGATGGAAATTCAAATGTTCCGTCAAGTAGTTGTGGCAAACGAATAGTGGGCTATTACCCGTCATGGACAAAAAAACAGTTGTCGGCATCATTGTTGTCCAAATTTACTCACATCATTTTTGCTTTTATGGAGATGAGATCCGATGGTACAGTTGGGATCGGTAATCCGGATCATAGCAGTGCACAAACATCAACAGATGCCGAAGTTGAAGCTCTTGCAAAGTCTAACTTGGAATCACTGATGAGAAACAGAGCCAAAGTTCCAGGGCTAAAGGTGACATTTGCTGTTGGAGGTTGGGAAAATTCGCAGTATTTCAGTGCGATGGCGGCAAACGAAAGACTCAAGCAGAATTTCATCGCCGCCATTCTCAAGTTAATTGATGAATACGGTTTTGATGGTTTAGATATTGATTGGGAATATCCGGTCACCGGTGGTGCCCATGAGGGTATTAGTCAGGTAAGCTCAATCACATATTTTGGATTATGTATTTTGAAAAAAAAGTGAATTTTTTATTTTCAGGACAAACCAAACTACGTTAGTCTGCTCAAGGATTTGAGAGGAGTGTTAGAAGCAAAATCAAAGGGAAGATATCTGATCACATTCGCGAGTGCTGCTGGTGAGGATGCCCTTAAAAATGGATATGATCTTCCGGGACTTTTAAAATACGCTGATTGGGTGAATATAATGTCGTATGATTTCTTTGGACCATGGGAATCTAAATGGGGAGCATATACAGGACCACCGGCTCCGCTCTATCATAATGTTCCGAAGGGCTACTCAGGCAAATTCAATGTAAACTGGGCAATGAAACAGTATGCTTGTGATTTAAAATCGGCAAAACAAGTTGTCATGGGTGTGCCGCTATATGGTCGATACTGGAACAATGTTCCCAATAAAGAGGGAGAATATGCAATGTATCGACTAGCAAAACCTGTTAATGGAAAATTCATCGGTGGTTTTGTTGCTTGGCAAGAGATCAAACAGAATTGGCTCACAGATCCAAATTTCAAAAACTATTTTGATGACAAAGTGAAATGTCCTTATGCCTACAATTCAAATGGAACATATCTCGGGTAAAATAAAAAATACTGACTCAATATTGAAATCATTTACTACATAATATACAATATACATGTATTTGCAATTTTATTCATTCTATTTGCAAATTATAGCTATGAATCACCGGAATCAGTCAAATTCAAAATTGAATTCGCAATCAAATCGAATCTAGGGGGACTCATGGTGTGGGCAATTGACCAAGACGATGAACAACAAACAATGATCACTCAGATATCACAGGCCAATTTATGCACCAATGATGATTCAATCAAATTCAAGTGTATACCCATTAAAGAGAAGCGATGGTGGACCCTGGTAGATGGTGAAAATATGGGTGGTCTATGTGGCAAAAGTGCACCATTGTATCATGGTTATTATCCAGTATGTGACCCGGATGATCTTGGCTACAGCTGTTGTGGAAACCAATCATATTGTGGCTCAGGTCCAGAATATTGCAATTGCAGAACGTGTGTTAACTATGCAGATAATCCTGATAAAATTTTAGAAGAACCAACAAAACCAAAAACAGATAAGATAACCTGGCATTTTTCCAATGCGCCAGATGGTGAACGAGGTCGTTGTGGCAGAGATGTGCCAAAAGTAAACGGAGAATTTGCCACATGCAATCCAGATGATGGAAATGCATATTGTTGCTCTAAAGGTGGCTATTGTGGCATAGGAAAGTATTTGATAAATTTTAACGCAGTATTTTATTAACCAGCAATGACAATCCTGGCAATTTGTTCAATAACACAGTTTTTTTTTTCTTATATTTAGGTGATGAGTTTTGTAAATGCAGTGGTTGTATCAATTTTAAGGATAGGCCCAATTATCGGTATCCACCAAAAACCTGGTGGTCATTCACTGATGGTGAAGATAAAGCTGGAAAATGTGGACCAAACGCACCGAAGTTACCAAATGGTGGTGAGCCCGGTTGTGATCCAGATTCAGGAAATTGTTGCTCTAAAAATGGCTACTGTGGCTCTGGAAAAGATTTTTGCTAATGCTCGCCATGTTAAGATTATAAACGTTGAAAAATACATTCGAATCGAACTCTAAAAAAATACTGTTTACACAAAGAAAAAATATCTTGAGTATTTTTGAAGCCACAAATAAATAAAAATCATATTTTCCGAATAACAAACCTTTAATCTTTTTGGCAACATTCTCTTATTGTTTAGCTATTTGAATTCATCATTAAGAATGCAATCATTTGTAAATCAATCAATGCTAAATCACATAAGCATCGATTGTGAATGTCTTCAAAAGCTGTGAATTTGACGTAAATTGAATTTGTTTCAAGTTAAGCATGAATTAAATATAAATCCAGTCAATATTCGATCAATTTTGCAAATTTTACTGTTTTATTATTCATTTTAATGAGGAACATTTTACCTAATATTTAATATTTCGATTATAGACAATTCGAAGAAGTTCATCAATGGGAGCTCCATAGATCATGTATAATAGAAAGCTGAAGAATATCGTAATCACTGCTACACCGAGATAAAATGTAATCTTCAGAAGCAAAAAAAAACACAATAAATGAAAAAGATGTTTTTTTTATAATTTAAATGAAATCAAATTCCAAAGTCAACTTACGATCATTGCAAATGAAAGATGTACCGCTGTATCTGAACTAAGTATAATGATTCGTGTAACAAGTGGATGCAACATGAGAAAACAATTTGAAATTTTGTTAAATGGCAGCAAATATTTGGAGGTAAGAAGACGTCCAATCACACCTAAAATCCAACATTAATATGTAGAGCTATGTGTCATTAAGATCGACAAATCGAACAAAAAAAAGAATCCAAACCTCGATGTTTCGAAATCGATGCAATTATCAACCACAATACTATTAATGACCACATTGCATAGGTCATAGATGAAAAGACAGCAGACGATAATGATGATGTACTCGATAATTTAGTCAATACTAGTGCAATTATTAAGGAAGAGCAAGCGATCCAACCTGACACATTGCAAATGAAAAAACTCATTTTAGATTAATATTGAAATTTGATGAAACTTAAAAAGAAAAAAAAAACAACAAACGAACCACAGATTATTACGATTAAACTTAATTCAATCTTTCCGCTGATTCTATGTAAAACGTAGCCGACACAAATTCCGAAAATATACGGTGATATTCTTGCCCATGGTTTTTCGTAGAGGCTGTTAAAAAATGCCAAATTCTCGTGCACTGTCAAACTATTTAATAGAATTATTATCAGAAACTTGGACAAAACAATTGTGGTTTAAAGATGAAATTCTGTATTCAATTTACTTTGAGTTGACGCCGGTCCCATGGCCATGAACATTAACCGTAGTCATAGCAACAATTGAACAAATCAAAAATGAACCAAATATAATGATGCCAAATCGAGGATGGCCGGTTGATATCAAAAGAATCACACTGGCCACAATAAAGCATTGAACTTCAACGGACAGTACCCAGGACCAAATCATGCATCTCTGATCCAATGGAAAAAATTGATCGATGAAAAAAATATTATGCCAAATGTTTTGTTGACACGTTTTATGATCCACCGATGGAATATCAATGATGCTGAAGTCATAAAAATATTTCATACAAATTCGTAATGAAATTAACGTTATCAGATAAGGTAAGGTCATGCTAAACACTTTGTACATAATCATCACAATAATGTGAATGAATGTATCAAAACATGAACAAATCCTTTCGACATTGAATCGTTGGATTCGTTTAAAAAACATGTGCGCTATACAAATTCCACTGAAATTCCGGGAAATAAAAAGATCTCATGAGAATTTAAATACAAATTATTGTGTAAATCAAATCAAATAAGTTACTCACCAAAGAAAAAAATGAAAATCAAAAGCAACTGTTCCATGCGCAATAAACTCCTGTATTAAATTGAATCCACGCCGCATTTTGTACATTTTATTATCTGGAAAATCCGGTTTCGATATTGAAAAAAAATACAAAGCATAGTAAGAATTAGTACCGAAGAATTTTATTTTATTCAAATTATAATCTCACCGGACACAAAGTACAAAACCGTACACACATGAACCATTAGAATCCATAACAAAGCAAACACTCGAAGGCCGGAAATCTCGATCGGTTCACTGATGCAATCGCTTGGTAACGCACTAAAAAGAGTTTCAAAATTTCTTCGCCAAGAAAAAGCCAATAGAAATTGTCGTAACCAGCCACAATCAAGAATCGTTGGATCCAATGACGTTCCGCCAAATGAATTTGGTTCGGAATAATGATGGAATCGTTGAGTATCGATTCGAATTTGTTTTGCTGGAAAATAATCGGTGCATTCACTGCATTGACTGCATTGACTACATTGACTACACTTTGATGTGCCCAAATCCATGCTGATTGTTGAAAATTTCTCAATTTTAAATTCTTTAAATTGTAATAAACTTATGTCCTGGATTGTGTTTGAATTCGAAGAGAAGTTTAATTGGTCAATTGTGTTCGGTTTGTTTGTTGGGCAACATTTGTCCGAGCAATTCGTAAGGTTATTTAGGCGATTGGTTAGTTGAGCTGCCGTTGCACTGTACAAAAATTCGAGAAAAAGATGAATCAAGTTTGGATCTAGTAACAATATGCCGACGGCTCCAACGGAACTTACTTAATCGAATTTTTGTGTTCAACTTTTATGATATTGATTTTAACGTCGAAATTCATGCAATATTCTAAAATCGTTCCAAACAATCCCAAAAAAAGAAATGCCACAGTTATTGCGCTGAAAAATTGAAAACATTTTAATTATTATGATCAATTGCAGCTTATTTTCAATTAGAACTAGAGAACTGACTCACATAAGCCAATGAAACGATATATCCATGTTTGGTCTATATAACTGCTTCAAAATTCGAATATTCAAAAGTTGTGCATATTTCATAATTGAATTGTTATGCAAATGTGATACATTTGCATATGACATAACTTGTAGCAAATCATTATGGGTGCATGAAATTGGCATACAGGCCGTTTGATGAATTATGTACGACTGGAATGGTGAACTTTCGACCATTGTTTTATATTGTGCATTAACCAATCGAACACGAAATGGTAAAATGGCCGATGGAATCAAATAGGTTTGAACGTTTTCATGGACGGTTAAATTGGCGCCATACTTTAATCGATACTCATGATAATTATAATCATTATTTAGTTGACGACATAATTGCGAATCACCATGACGTAAATTGTTACCGGCATAAATGCCACCCGCATAATATCCCGAACTGTCATAAACTGCAAAAATAAACAAACAAACAAACAACAATGAACATTTTATTTATGAACAAAAATAATAATAATAATAATAATCGTTGGCCGATGGAAAAATGTTTATTTACGAAAATAAACAACATGTTGTTTGATGTCCGTGGTCCGTGAAGCATGAAAGTGAAATTTTTTTACAATTACGAAATAAAAAATTGAAGAAGATTACTACGAATTAATTAAATGAATGGCAGGCCTTTGAATGTTGTATTGCTGTTCAATGCCTTTTTCTTCTTCCGGATGCAAAGAAAAAAATTGATGTTTCTTCCGAAAGTGTTAGAGATTAAGACCAATTAGAGAGAGAGCATCGCCCATGGCTCACGCCAAGATCTTCTCCGTCAACTCATTCGAATGGTGAGAAAATGAACAGAGAGGGAGAGACAGATAATGAAAAGAGCAGCAATTTGGCGTTGAATGTATAAACCATGACGCTAATAAAATTCGGCTTCAATAAAAAACTAAAATTTGCAATCAAATTTACTTCCACGTCGTGGCTAATTTTCGCACTTTCTTCCATCATCTTTTTCTCGTTTTTTGTGTGGATAAAGTGCAATTTTAACGAATCATTTAATTTTCGGACGAAAAATATAGAAAAAAATGTATTTCTCATCTATTCGCAAATTGTACATAATTTGTGCGGAAAAGAAAAATAATTTCGAAGCCATTGATGGCTTACGCATCCGCAATTATTGAACGATTAACGAACGTCTGGCATTGTGATCTGATGCTATTAGAAAGTTCACTTTGATGGCTTTAACATTTCAAATTTCAAATTCACCAAAACAATGATCGCTGAATTGTTATTTTGTTTTGATTAGAATTCAGTACTCACGTTTCGTTGCCCATAGAACGTCTTTATGGAGCCCATCCAAATACAAAAACATATCTTTAATGCATTTTTCACTAATATTCCAGCCAATGTCATTGAATTCGAAGAATCGCACCATTGACGTAGGACTGAATGTTTCGAATATGACATTTATATTTGAAATTGATGTCCCTTGCACTTCCCACAAAATTAGCACATTTAAAATTGCACTTAATATTGTTTTGCACATCATTCTTAAAATTGTTTATTATAATACATTTATTAAATTTCCGTATTCACAATAAATTTTCGATTTCTTTTGATTTTGTTCTGGAAAAAGTTCGATGTCGTCAACAGTTCAAATGGAATTTGTCTTTTTCTTAAACTAAAAAACATTTTGGTTTTTTGCACCGAACTGGGTGTATTTACTTTTGGTTAAATCGTTTGCCGTTGAAATTGAGCCGACCGAACACTTCAAGTGCATGTCAAGATCTGATCTACGGCCAATTTCATTTAGTCTTCGGCTGTGGAAAATCGAAAATTCGTTGAGAAACGAGCAATGAATAAATTGAAGAATTGAAAAAACAAGAAAGAAAAGAAAATTGAAATTCAATTGGTAAAATTCGGATTGTATGCAGTCAATCAATGGAGCAGCGAATCAAAATAATGAAAGAAGGAGAGAGAGAGAGAAATTGGAAAAAAATATCTAAAGAAAATGAACAAAATCAACAACAGCAACATAATCTCATCGAATGAGTAACAGTGCAAAGCGAAACAAAAATTCACAAACGAACATAGAAAAGCATATAATGGAAATAATGCAAAAAGAAATGATTGAAAAAGTATTATATTTTTTATTTTTTATTTTTTTTTATTATTTTGCTTATTGGTTGAGCTGTCGAAGTCTTAAATTGAGCGTACTAATTGTGTATGTTGTATAAATTTGTTCGCTGTTTACGACAATGCAAGTGAAACGGAAAATGAGATCCGATTGATTTGATTTTGGATTTGTTTTTTCGGAAAAGAGAGAAGAAAAAAGTAGCAAACACATTGCAAGCGAGAGCAGAAAGAAATTTATCAATAATAATAAACATTGTTGCTGGCTACCATTTTCCGGTTTATGCTTCGAATTATGTATAGGAAAGTTAAATGTAACCAAAATTACGCATGGCTTTTTTTCTCTTCACGTGCGTTGAATGTAAACAACAATTTATCACTCATGAATAACAAAAGAATTCAACGTGTTTACACTTAAGCTCAACGCTGTTGAGTGTTACAAATTGCAATATGTTGGCAATACAAAAATTTGAATTTATTTGGCCTAGCTTTGAATTGCACCTACTGTATTGCATTGTCATTTCGACCGGATACGGCAAGTGGCAGTAACTCGTAACAAATTATTTATTTATCGTTTTTTTCTCAAATTTTCATCGTTCAGCTGCTGCTGAAATTTTTATATTCGGATGGACATGCTCATTAAATAAATTTGATAAGC
>GL501495.1:1104865-1117310 GCA_000149185.1 Mayetiola destructor
ATACATAGTGTGTGTGTGTGTGTGTGTGTGTGTGTGTGTGTGTGTGTGTGTGTGTGTGTGTGTGTGTGTGTGTGTGTGTCACACAACAATAATAAAGAGAACGATGAAATGAATCATAAATCGTATTTGTTGAATTTCATTCGCCTGTCCCTGTGTCATTTAATAAGTACTTACCAAGTACTTACCTTTCGCGCTTTAATATAGCTTCAATGTTTCACAGGCAAATGCTTTGACAATGGGCAAATTTGGAAAAATAAAGATTGAAATTTTGCAGAACATTAAAATCTTTTATAGTTCAAATTAAAATTTTATTCATCATAAAACCGATTTTGTAGGTAATATTTTTATGTGGGGAGCTGACATTTCAAATTATTTGATTAAAATATTGGCCATCGATTGTATATATCATCATTGTCGTAATCATCATATTCAGGGTAATCAGAATCGAAATAGGTGTCATCGCTCCAATAATATTCATCCGAATCAGTATCATCAAAAGTATTACCTTCAATTTGGATTTCAAGCCATTCGCGATTTTCCAGTTTCATTTGGTCAGGAACATTGTGATCGAGTCCATGGCAGCACAATTCAATTTTCAATTTTTTTTTTGTCGGACGATTTTTTACCGATTCTACAATTGATGTGAATCCATCGGAATTGATGATATCAAAATCCTTTCCATCTGTTTTCATATATTCCAAACATGGTGCAAATTTCACCAATTCAATAATTAAATCGACGGTTATGTTACCAAAACTATTCAAACGAATTGATTGCAATTGCGGATGCGCCTTAACGATTTCCACAAATAAATTCTTATCATTCCAATCGCCTTCCGAAAAATGTATCTTTTTCAAATGTTCTAGCGATTTAATGGCTTTTACAAAGCATAAGTCAATTTGTAAATTGGTCAAATGCAATTCTTCAATAGGTAATTTGTACTCTATCAAAATGCCGAGCACTCTGTCAGCAGACAATGAAGAGCAATTGAGTCCCAATGATTTCAAATTTTTTAATTTTTTGATGTGATCCAGCATTGAATAAACATCCGTTGTTGATATTTTGATGTTGCCCAACAAATGAAATTCCAAAATATTGACACCGATATTACGGAAAGCTTCTGGTGTCAATTTACCGGACCACGTATGAATCATAAGCTTTTTGAGTTGTGGATGTGATTTTAAAAATCGGTTCATTAGGAAATTGTTTAGACCCAGTATTCTTCTAAGGTTCAACGATTCCAATTGCGGAAATATGATCTTTGAAATGTCGCTAAAATTAATGTAGTTGAGCTGCAAATCGATTAATTTGTTGCAATTATTATTCAATATTTTTTTGTATGCGACAGTGCCATTGGTGGGTGTAAAAGCAATGTGCAGAATTTGTATGCGCGAAAAAATTGCTTTCCAATGCTCCATACATTCTCCCTTTATATTCCAATTTCGAATGATGATTTTGTTGAGTGCACAAGTAGGTTCAGAACAGAATGTTGTCAACAGGTCTAAAATACGATCACCATTGAAACCAAAATCTATATCAACTGTTTTAATTTCAGGCCCAAAAAGACGAAACAATGACCAATTTTGTATACAGATCGTCTTTACAACGGGTGCCTTAACCGAGAATACTTTTTTGGCTATAGTTTGGAAATGTTTGCAAACATTGCCAACGGAACAAAGATCCGAAACGGATAAATATCCAAAGATCTCCATCAGACAATGTTCGTTCGATTTATTCAGAATATTGCATGGAGAAACAGTTGCGGGCACTTCGAATTTGGTTTGGATGTCAGCCGCTTTTGCTTTCACAGTTTTACCGTCGATATTGTGTTCGCATTTAGCGATAGCCATTGTTGCTGATTCAGCGTTGTCGAATTGTACAAATCCATAATCAAAATAATTTTTTGAGTGATATGCAATGGATTTTACTTGACCAAATTTACTAAAATATTGCCGAATAGTTGAATCCCACTGAATTAAAAAAAAAAAATCGAGAAATAAAAAAAAAAACATAGCTTGAATTAACTTACATTTTTTTTGAAAATAACTTAAATTTGTCTGAAATGAAAACAACCATTTTCTCCAATCCAAAACTCACCGAATCATCGACTGGACAAATGTGAATTTTTGTATTTGACATTCGATTGTTGTTGTTCTCTCGAAGTTGAATTGATGCCATTTTTGTTTCTAAATTGAAAAAAGGGATTCTTGTTTAACGATTATATTATATTATTATAAACTTTTTACCTTCTGATTTAACTTATTTGATTCAATTTAAAATTACATTTAATAATAGTACGTAGTACCTACTTAGTTATGTTGCTCACGGTCTCTCTCTCTCTCAAAATAAACAGAAATTTCAGATATTATCGGGATTATTATTATTACAACTCATTGATAATAATGAAATGTAAATTTGCGCAGTAGCGAACGAATAACTGAGTGAGACTTGCTTGGGCAGCAATGACATTGAATATGCTTTGATTTTGTTAATCTGTTGAATGTTTTGTTTGTACATGTTTTTTGCATTTTATTACATCGGAGAGTGCGCGATATTTCGATATGATTGTGTGTAAGTAGTAATACTTAGTGTGTGTGAGTGAGGTGAAGGGCTAATTATTATACAATTCATATAACGGCAGTTATTGTTTATTCAAATACATACATACATACATACATATATATTTGAATTTGTCGATGGAGTTTCATTTTTTTGTGTGACCGTATTTCATCAAAGATAATAATAATTTTTATGGAAAAATGTGTCTCTGTCTCACAAACAGATGAGTTATATGATTCATGATGAATAAATAATAATGGAATGGCCTAAACGGGTGACGAAAATGTAGCTCTCATTGAACCCTGATCCAATCTAAGTGAACATATATCCATAATCCTGCAGCCAAAAGTGTTGACACGAGAAACTATTTGCAAAAATTACACAAAAAGATAAAAAAATTTATTCCAAAGCAATTTTTATAATCGTCAAATGTCTAAATTCAAAAAAAGCAAAAAAACATCCAATTAGTCAAATCCCATCTCAGACATTCAACTAAATTTATTGTTATCTATCAACTTGCCTAACAATTGTGTAGTCGCCCAAAAGTTGCAGACGAAACGAGTCCTGATTATTTTCTTGACGCGGTCTCATTATTTCAGTCAATAGTGTATTCATTTGGGCATAAATTTCATGTGGAGCCGTCGTAATTTTCTGCTGTTTACATAAATTCAAATCCAACGTTCCAATTGGTGGCTTACGTTCATCATCTGCATATTTCCAAAAGCTCAACATATTTCCATGCAAACGACACCAGCGACGATGCCATGCACCAAAACCAGACATACCCTCGAACATTGCTAAAAATCCACGATGATCAATGTTTATGGACAGAGCACAATTGATTTTCATGTGAATGGTGCCCATCAATGGGCTTACATTCGACATTTGATTCAATGTCCAACTGTTGTGTTGAGCTTCACGTAGCGAAAATATCACAAAACCATATGATATACTAAAACTTGGTGAACGAATTGCAGTCGGACCGGCTGGTGATTGAACTGGTTGAAGTAAGACTGTTAATGTTTTTCAAATTCATATTCGTTCAAATCATAAATTAAACTTACTTTTCTCCAAATAATTTTATTTCCCACAGTTGTAGCTTGTCTTCTTCGATCCATTCTTATGTTAATTGTTTTTCGGTTTTTTGTGGTGTTTCTGGTCGTTTTCATTTCCGTAATCCAGATCGACCGTTCTGAGAATTTTCCACAAATTCGGCTCTTCAATATATCGGTTTGTTCGCAACAAATAGGAAACATCTTTGAAACGGATTTTGGTAACCGAATTCATGCTGTGTTCTTCCGATCCATCAGAATATTTTGTTGTTGTTTTTGTTGTTGTCGTATTCGATTTGGCAGAGCTTCGATTTTTGATGGAACGTCGTGATGATCGTCGTTCCTGTACACCACTTTCATCACAAACATCGATTCCATTTTTATCGTTTGAGTTCTTATCATCGCCTGTCTGCGATTCGGTTTGTTCGTCATCTTTTTCAATTTTGACCGTTGTTGTTGATTCATCGTCAATTTCCATTTGAGCCGGTGCATCAACATTGTTTTCATTCGATATCACTGCATCACTTTCGTCAATTTCCATTTTACATGGCTCTTTGATTGGCTCCTCAAAATTATTTTGTATATAAATCTGGATCCTGTATTCTTGGAAGTCAAAATCTAGCTAAATTCAAAATTTCAGATCATAGGCAGGCAGTCCAGGGAAGTTTGATGAAAAGTGATAAGAAAACATCGCCTGTCTGCGATTCGGTTTGTTCGTCATCTTTTTCAATTTTGACCGTTGTTGTTGATTCATCGTCAATTTCCATTTGAGCCGGTGCATCAACATTGTTTTCATTCGATATCACTGCATCACTTTCGTCAATTTCCATTTTACATGGCTCTTTGATTGGCTCCTCAAAATTATTTTGTATATAAATCTGGATCCTGTATTCTTGGAAGTCAAAATCTAGCTAAATTCAAAATTTCAGATCATAGGCAGGCAGTCCAGGGAAGTTTGATGAAAAGTGATAAGAAAACGGAACGAAAAAAAAAAAAACAAAACAAAATGTAGCAATGCACTGTATTTCGGTACATGAAAACAATTTATTGTTTGTTTTCAGAATTATTTTTTTATTCAAATAAAGGATAAAGGATTTTTTTGTGTGAGATAATAATTAAAACTAAACAATTTTTTAATTTTTGTATGTCATTCAACTGTTAACAAGTTATTACATGCGCGATCGTATTTTGGATCCATTGAATTAATATTTATACGGCAAAACAGTTGAAGAAGAACGTATACTTGGTATGGATTGTAGCGATTTGGCCAAATCCTCATCAATAACTCCGTCACATTGAATTGAATCCAAACACTTCAGATTGATAAGAGTTTCGGTGAGATGCTCAATATGCGATGAACTCAATGGTAAATCTTCACCAAAACCGAGCAGTAGAAACTTCAGGTTTCGACATTTTTCAATAAACATTATTATTGAATCCATATCTTTTGTCAATTTAATTATTAAATGCGTAAGATGAGGAAGATCAATATGCTGTATGTCTGCATATTTTCCAGCCAATAGATACAAACGTCGAAGTTCTTTAAGATTCGTTACGCCGTGTAACGAAAGATTGGCGCCATTATAAAGGTTCAATGATTTTAGTTTTAATGGTGATAATTGATCTGCCAGTACATCAGATAAACTAAATGGCTTTTGATTCAAATTGATAAACAAGTCGGATAAATTGTGACATTTGCTGATGAATTTACGAATGGCGTTGACCTTACCAAATAATTTTATTTCCAGATTACGAAGATTTGATAGTTTCAAATTATGCATATGAGTCGAACATATTCTGCCGTTTATATGCAACGATCCAAGGAGTGGATTCGCTTTCAGAAAATTATATACATTAAATTTATTGCATTCGTCTGTGAATGAACGCAAATAGAAATATTTAAGATATTTTATATTATAAACCATTCGATCAATAGTTTTTGGAAACGGCCTCTGAAAGCATATATATAAAGACTCTAACATTGGAAACCATTCATTTATTTTGGTAAGCCAATATTCATTACACGTTGAATATTCGAACGAATATATTAATGCAGTCAATTTCCCAAATGGTCGACTTATGACAATTTCTCTATTGGACGCTTTTTTCACTTGAACCGATAGTCTAGGCAATGATTGACTACAATGTTCAACCAAAGTATCGATAAGTTTCTGGTTATCGTCAGATTTGATTGTAATTTCATCGATATGGGCAGCAAATGCTTTCAAAATTGATGCGAAATCATCGTGCTCGGTTTGACAATAATTTCTGGTGTTGAGGCTGTGAGGAAATTTGTTCAATTTAAAAACACAATTTGCCCTTTCATTGAGATATTTGTTGGAATTTGCAACAACAGCCAATTCTTTCAGCGTCAACGGACCCAATATTAGATCCAAACAAAAATCCGGTAAATCCAATAAAGTTGTTCGATGATTGTCTGAATCGATGTCGGGTATCGACGACTTCATTTTTTTTTTTGTTTCCTCTTTACAGCACGAACACGTTCCATTTTGGAATTTACTTAAATGACTGATCACAAACTTTAAAACTTTTTTTTCGGTTTTTGCGAATGAATTTGAAATAAAATGCACAATCAACAATTACTATAATGAAATTATTAAAAATTTAAACTGAAGCCAAAAGTGATTGATTTTCTTTGAAGATTGAATACAAACTTAAGCTGCTGATCAGTTGTCATTGCTTATCTCCATTTTGGTTATAATAATTTGGCGAAAATGCATTTTTGTGACACTTCCAAAGTCATTAATCCCGTCGAATATAACCGTGTAAGTGTTGTACTAGCGCAACGTGACGAGCAACTAATACTGCATTGGTTGGGTTCGGCAATTTTTTGTTTGTTTTCAGTAAGTATTATTATTATTTATTTAAATAAAGAATTTAATTTTTTTTTTTTTTTTTTTGGAGAAAAACAAATAAATCTAAACAATTCAATGATGTACTTGTATAGCCCAGAGCCTCTCTTTTTTATGTAACGAGATAGGAGAATATCTGAATGTTGTTTGATAATGACATCTATTGACTGAATGGTGAACTATACGCTTTGCTATACAAAAACTCCGCTAAGCAGTCACACACTAGTGTTGCCAGTGACAGATTTATATATGTAAACGTTAGTTTCGTGCCATTCAGTCAATGAGTTGTGTGTTGTTTGACGTTCATATCCAAATAAGAGCCTCTGTTGTAGCCTAGATAGAATTTCCAAAATGGAAAATGTGAATGCAATTTAATTTAATGCAGAGCAGCCAGCATCAACGAAAGAGAAATTATTATTATTTGCGGCTCTGAAATGCTTGCGCAAATGTATCTGAAGTTTGAATCCCCGCGCAGCACATACCATCACAACGATTGGTGTATTGGTTTATGCATTGCGATGAAGGGAATCATCACTTGCGAAACTGGAATTCGGTTTGAAAGTCAACAGAAAATACTCCAAATATTTAGGTATTATTAATAATAATTTAGATGGTGCTATCGTCGGTGAGATTTTTTAGGCAATGTTGATGATACTGGTATCAGCTTACAAATTGTATATCCATGTGAGTGAATTCTGTTTTCGTAGTGAACAATATTTTGTTGAATACGGCTATTTTTCAATTATTATTATTTGACCAATATTTTTATGATTGGGAACTTACGTTCGAATTTCAAATCAAAAATTAAATTGATTTAAAAATACCTGAATAATTTTAGCCTAACAAATTAAAATGCAATAATTGCGCGCGATGGCAATACTATTCATGAGTGTCAAACTAACTCAGCAGTCATACACAGTGCTATAGTTCTATACGGCATAAAAGTGATTCATACAGTAAGATTTTCGTTTTAATATTTTATCCGAAAAAGTCCACAATCATTGGCGATCAAATCTAAATAATAAGATGAAGCTCGTCAGTCAGGAGACGAGGGATATTTATGTTGTGCAAACAATTTCAAGTGGATACATTATAATTGTATGATATATTGGATGGCATACAAAGCACTGTGGAAACCACAATGGCAAATGAACAACTAAATCGGAAATTAAAAATAATTATTATCGATTTCGATTCATTTTGAAACTTAAATCTTTTTCTGAAAGTTTGATTGCCAAAGAATCTTTTTTATTTTAACATTCCAGGCATAGTTGAACAGGGGCTTCTCATAATCAAACTTAGATATCCAATCATTTTTGACTTTAAGATCACTACAGCGCTATTTCGAGTCTAAACATCTATTAATAGTTTCGATTTAGAGAAATCCAAAGATGTCACGAAATGCATACATATGGGCATGTACATTAGACCATTTCATAAAAAAAAAAATGTCATTATTATATTTTATGTTGAAATTCACGCAGTTCGTTTGATATACAGGCGACAACAATCAACTGTTATTATTTATATCAAATAAACAAAAAAAAACATTTCAAATAAAATAATCTGGGTCTTCACACTTTAGGCACTGGGCACCTAATAAACGACAATATACAATATATTGCAATCACACAACTATTCATTATTGTTATTATTATTATTATTGCTATTGTTATTTATTTCATTTTAAACATCAGACGCAACAAAACACTTCTTATGATAGTCATGTGCCTGATTTTATCGTAAATTAAGTCTTGAAATTTTCTCAAACCTATGATACGAATATCTTAATCGTCTCATAAATACCAATAATTGAACGAACGGAAAAAAAGAACAATTCTTAACCAAATCCACAAAAAGCTGGAAATTTTAATGAAATATGTCAACAAAATGATCACACACACACACGACCGACCTGAGACAGGAATATGCTTTTCTTAACAAAATGAATTGAACAAATATATTTTCGATGTATCTTTTGTCGTATATTATTTCAAAACCACTTCATACTAGTACTTTGCATCGTGCTTCAATACCGCACGAATTCACATTTGTTCCGTTCAACAGGTAAATGTTAACTAATGAATACATAAACATTTCACAAATATAAAATAGTCACTGAATGTCGCGTATTAACATCAATTTCAACATTATTCAACACATATCGCTTCGAGGTGTTCACAATCCTTAGTAGCCGCTGCTGTTGCTATTGCCGCATCCATTCCAGTATCATTGTCTCATTTCACCATTTCGCTTTATGTATATTCATATAAGTGGTCAACTCGCTAGTGAAGGAAATCCAACTCCAACCATGTATTCAGTATAATCGCACAACCAAATTTCACATATGAAGATCATTTGATCGTATGCATAATGCATATGGTATCAGCTGAAGGCCTGCGTTTAAATTGAATAAGTCATTTGCATCGATAATAATAGCAATAAATTTGTTTTGGTGTTAGTGAAAACAATAGAATTAAATTCCGAAAACTACTTGACTCTTAAACACCTGTAGGAATGTACTGCATACGGCCACTGATTTAAATAATTTTTTTTGGAATGTAAATAGTCAAGACACAAACCATGCTACGGTAGTGGTTCAAAATATAGCGTGCAAAATATGACATCAAAACAATACTTACATGAAACTTTGCAATTCGTCATTTGAGATTTTAGCGGCATTCGAAACACAGATAAATTGAATATGTTGCAGTCGAATAAATTAGCGCGAAATTTTCTTGTATAAACACAAGCACAATCGATCACAAAGATTATTTATTTAAGGTGAGATTGAAAATATTGGACATTGGATATTGATGCGATGGGAATGATCTTCTAAAATGTTTTTTTTTTTTTTTTGTTATTTAGATCGCATTTCAAATAGCAAAAAGAGGACATCGTGTTCTGTTTATAGCTGCTAAACCACTGGAAAAACTGCCAGTTGATGAAAACGATCCATTGGCAGCATATTTGCTTGATGGAAATATAATTCGGAATATTATCTTCAAATATACCAATCAAGCCGATGGATTTATGAACATTTTGCTGGAAATAAACGTTTCGCGGGTGAAACCTCGTTTGATTATCATTACCATATGTGTATTGGACAAATTTAAACGGGATGAAGTAAATCTAATCGTAACCACAAGTGTCTTAGAAGAAGGAATCGACCTGCAGAAATGCAATTTAGTCATTGCATTCGATAGACCGGAACATTATCGACAATATGTGTAAACAAAAGGACGGGCTCGTATGCCGAACAGCGAATACGTTATAATGGTTTCGATGGGACAACAACTAAAGCTAGAGCAAAAAGTCAAAGAATGGGGAAAAGTGAATGATATATTGCGTCAGGTAGGACTAATTTCAAATAATTTTCCATTGGCTAAATAAATAAGTGATGTTCTTGCGTGCTCGGTAATGCCTTTCAATTTATGCAGTTCCAATTTTAGCTTTGCAATACATTTTTCATATTCATCGTCAGTGATGACATTCTCAGAAATTTCAGCCTGTTTCACATCCGTTTTCATTATGACACGATCATATTCTTTGATTGCATCGTTCAATTCTCTGACGGATTTTTCATTTTCCTTTTTTTTGTATTTTCATTTGACTTATTCACTTATTGAGTATTTTTTATTCAATTTTTTTTCTTCAACAGGCAATTCTGTGCAAATTACAGAAGAAAATGTCCTACCTGGTAGAGCCATCCTTCCCATAAGTTCATTCGGACTTCGTTGGTTTTAATTCTTTTTGTTTCTCGAATTACTTCGTTTCAAAAGGTTCTTCTGGTTGCCGCAAATTTACTTCAATTAACTGATATACGTGATTATTGCTGTGTATTAATATTTGAAAGAACAATTACATCCAAGCAATTGTTTGGGCTTCCGTGATTTTGCTGATATTCAGGGTTGTGTGGATTTAGTGAATGATGCAGACACATATATTCAACAACATTTCTCCGAAATTATTCAATAGTAAAATGAAAAAATATCAATGATTATGTTTAAATGGACCAGTTTTGAATTCGATCCACTCATTTGAACATTTTCCATTTCAAAATAGTAATAATTTTTGTATTAATTAGAGTATTGAAGACAATATATAGAGCGTACGTAGTGGAGGGGGGTTACAAACGAATAATTGAAATGGCTAATATAATTTATTCTTTTCCGTACAAAATGTACTGGAAAAGTATAGGAATCAGTCCAAAAACAAAAATCTCCTAAAATGTTTTTTTTTCTATTTTATGATGATTTTTAGCTGTCCACAAAAGTGGGGGTGTATGTCTGTCTGTCTGTCTGTCTGCTGGCGCGATAACTTTTGAAAAGAGCATTATAATCGAACGCCAATTGGACTAGGTGATAGTCTGAGTCATACCAAGGAACTGATTAAAGTTTGGGATCATGAAACCTAATAGCATTGGCATTATGGCATTGAGTTAAGCAATATTTACAACAAAAAAAAAATAAAATAAAATGTTTTATTAAACTTTGAAAGAGTTTCTATATTTGAATGAAGGAAATCTATGTAAGTATATTTGAAGACTTAAATTCACCCTCTAAATGTTCGTTCGTTTCTACGATGACTTCACTCATGGCTCATGGGTTGTTACACAGTCTTGATGCTCGATAATATAAATTATAATTAAAATAATGTAATAAACCGTTTGTATTTTGTGGTGCACATAAATATTTATGTTTTGTAATTTGTAATAATTCGTGGGATATTCGTTTATATTGGGTATATTATACGGTATATTTCATGATTAATAAAATATTATTATTTAATCCACCGAATTGCAAAATGTTTGGAAATTTTCAAGTTTAAATGCGTTCAAGAAGACAATTCATTTTAATTATTAAGAAGTGCCCTTTCCTAAGGAATTTCAGGTTATTCACTGTTGCCTAAATGTTGTATTAATAAAACTAGAAGAATTTCACAATATTAATTTGAGCGCGTACACTCATTTTTTCTGTTATTATTGAGTAAAATTGATTTATCTCATTTATCTCATTTCAAAATCCAACTAACTTAAGTCTATTAAGTCCGTTCTGGTTCTGAGTTCATATTAAGTGAATAAATGCAAATTATTTCAATTCACTGGATTGAATTACATTGAAGAGTATTACTATTAATATTAAAAAGACATAAAATGCAAGTAAAATAAAAAATAAATCAATGAAACATTTGCGTCATGCACTGTTATTCCGTGCAGCCCATTTGTTCGGCTCGTTGTTTTTGAGCTTCCATTTTTTGACATAAAGCTCTGAAGAATGTTTTTGCAAATCATACGGTGTACGGAATCGACGATCACATTTTTCATCCGGACATGCATACATATCGTCGCCCAAATGCGTTCGTAAATGTTTATTCAAATCTCCAGAGTGTTTGTATTTAGATGGGCAATGGGTACACTGCCAAGCTTAAATTAGAAAGAAAATTCAAGGAAAAAACACTTAGCATTATCATCAGGCGTTGTTACTATGTAATATCTTACGTTTAATGGTCGTATGAACCGTTTTCAGGTGCTTTTTTAGCATATTATTTTCGAAAAATTTTCGCGGACACAAACTACATGGATGTTTTCTGTCGGCCTCAGTTCGCTTGTGTATTCCTTTTATTTGGCAATCAAAAAAATTGTAGAAATCATTTAGGATGTTGAAATTATTTTTTGATATGCAATTAGAATATCAAGAATCAACTCACGAATATGATCGTTGAGTCCACAATAAGATTTCAGCTCTTTTCCACATATTGTACAAACATATTTCATGCTTCGATGGAGATCATGATGTCGTCTCAGTGCAGGCTCTAGATGAAAGCGTGCCGGGCAAAGGTTGCATTCTATTTTGGGCTGCGTGTGTGACAATTTGTGTATTTCATGGTTCCGAATAGTCTTAAACGCTTTTCCTATGGGGGGAAAAAAAACTTGAAATTTACAATTTGTTTCCGTTTGCA
>GL501495.1:1208179-1219868 GCA_000149185.1 Mayetiola destructor
CACACACACACACACACACATCCGAACATATAATAAATGCTACTGCTCCCATTTTGATGTTTGCAAATACTTTTGCTTCCATTGATCTGAGATAAAAATCCAAGTGGATATAGTATATTCATATCCTATGAACCATACATGTGCATGATTTGCAGTATTTTGAAGAAAATGGAATGATGATATGCGCGCCAACGTTCTACTTCTGAACAACACTACTGAAATTTATGTGAATTTTGTGTGACTTACCGTTGTTGTTATATAAGAAAAGCTTAAGCATTCATCTCTACTTTCCATTATTATTATTATTATTAGTCGGATGAATGACTGCTGGGTACAAGGGGAGCATTTGTTGTTATTTTATCATTTACCCATTCGTATTTGCTCATTCGCTACCAGAATCTCAAATCACCGACATTACTATTGTCATTTCCTATGAGAATATTTCTCGGCCAATGATTTGATATTCGGATGCGGTAATATTTGTAACATTTGCCACATATACCAGTCGATTGCTCCGAGATGATTGTATTTCATTCTATAAACATTAAGTATATTTGACGCAAAGAAAAAAAATCAGGATCCATAAATTCAATTGAAATGCAGAGACATTCTGCAGAATTTTCCTCATATCATGCCAATGTGAATGCTTTTTCATCGAGGCAAACAAATCTTGATCTAAATCTTTTTAATCACACACATTTTCTTCGAAAAAAAAAATATTCGGTCTATTTCGAGTTTTCGCCATAAAAGACACTTAGCTACCGTTTTTATGTATTTCATAAAACAGCCATGAAAACCTAGTTTAATATGCAGTAAACTGTTTGGGCCAAAATGAAAGGCATCAAAAAGGATTTACATCCGACTGGCGGAAAAGATGAAAAACAATAACAATTGAACACACAAGGAGCACACGTTAAAGCATTTTACACGCATACAACTAATTCCGGGGCTTTCTCGAATTGACGAGCATCGGTGATAGCATTGCCGGTGGTTCCCTTGATATTTTCCGTTTGGTTGGAAGGCTTCTCTATTGACTATAACGAGTATACATATTAGCCAAACAACGTGAACACCAAAATGAATTGCATTAAAATCGTTTGCATTCAAAATTGAGTTCACGTGCCTTGAACGTTGTTGGGTTGTTGTTCAAGCGATAAAAAAAAAAATACTTTGGCTTATGTCTGACGCACTTCTATCATTCGTTTCGGTGTTCAACCGTATTTGCTGTTTTTTTTTCTTGTTGGCATTCTTGTGTATTGTGTACTGTATTAACCAATCTGATTTGCTTTCATTGACATTTCTTTTTTCTTGTGCCATTCATGAAAGTCTGGCGTTTGGAACCAACTGATACTGACTGATATGATATAATCAGCGATTGAACATCAAATATGTCAAATACATTTCACTTGGCGTTGTTCAAGCACAAATTCAATGAATAGCAAACAGATTATCCTTCTTGGCACAGGAAACAAACTGACTGAATGCGGAGAATAAACCGAAGAAGAACCGAACTCCCCCAAAAAGCAAAAACCTTGCAAAGATTTTGAAATTCATGGAATATCCAGTTTATTTGAGTGAAAAACTTAGAATCGGAAATTATATTACCAAAATCAATGCATAAATTTTGTGAGAACCTTTCGACCTTCCATATTTTCCCATTCGCCTGTTGTTTTTTTCTTTCTTTATCATTTTCATAAATTTGATTTTAATATATATTTAATGTGGGATGTTCAATGTTCAGCTTCTCAATTTGTACATGGTAAATAAAAATGCGTAACATTGCAGACGCATGTTTCATATTAATTTCCATTTCAAATTTTTACCAAGCGAAGAGAAGAAGTGAAAAAAAGAGGAAAAAACGGCATCGATGCAATTGGTTCGTCATACATAGTGAGCCGAAGGGAATGGCAATGTGGAGTGTGGATTCTAGATTCTAGAGCCTACACCTTACCCATTTACATTTCTAGTACATCTCATTTTTTCTATGCCGTGTGGATAATTTATGGGCAAATAGTGAAATTCGAACGTCATACGTAAAATTTTAAATCAGCATCGTGATTTTGCATTTGACGAGAGGAAAAAAAATTTTTTGTTGTCGGATCGACTAGTTTATCAGTGAGATATGAATGGCGTATGGCACGTGTTAACACGTGCCATCGGTATATCATTTCCACGCAACCATCAAACTTTTCACACAGAATATGCTGAATCCAAATCAACTGAATGAGTTGGCAGAGCTGAGCGCCGAAAATCGGTCGATTTCATAACGAAAGCATTTTTGAGCAGCCACCAATGTTGACTAGGTGCTGGAACAGTTTTCAATCCGAATGCTTGGCTAGCATCATAATCAATGAGCATGTGTGACAACGAGAAACTTTATATCAGCTTTTTACGCCTCAATGATTTTAGATTATCTCACCAAAATTATAATGGAAACAAAATAAAATATTATAAAATCCGAAACCGTACTTGTTTCGTCTCTCTCTCTCTCTTCGAATTGTAGGTCTGTGGGCATTGTAGTTAGATAGTTGACGATTCACACTCGAATTAAACTTTTGACTAAAATCAACAATGCAAATATACATTCGAAACTGACATAAGCGAATGATGGAAGATTAATCCGACTATTGTCCTTGTTTTCATCTATACACAAACCTAGAAAATCATCATCATAAATGACACGGGATCAGATAAAACATTGAGTGTATGAGCTGTGATTGATGTGTAGCCCGCAACACAAAAAGGGGCTTTGTTACAAAACAAACAATCGAAATCGCATTCGAAACTCAAAACAGTACGTAATATTGAATGCACTAATTTTAATATCGTTTTGAGCAGTTCCGTATGTGTATGTTTGTGTGCATGTGTGTGTAAGAAAGAGAGAGTTAAAGAACGTATTTGGTTCTATGAATTACGGTATTTACCGGTTAACTATCCAATTTCATAACAACAATTGGTTGAGCCACTTTTTGTCACTTCGTTTGAAATGTGATCGAATCAAAATAAAGTCCCAAATAATTATTCTACCAATGGATTTCCAATTCCAATTCCCAGTGAAATGAATCCTCTGCATTTCTGTGTTTATTTCCTTTGGTGTGGTTTTTGGTTTGTTCGTTTTGTTTTGTTTTTTTTTTGTTTTTTTAATTCGGTGCTAAGCCGACAACCGAAAACGTTTCAATGAAAACAACGAAATGAACAAACAATGTGGCTTATTTTCATCACCTAGCCGTTGAACCCTGGAAACTTTAATTCTGGGCGGCAGATATCATAAATACGTACCTAACCATCACTATTTGAATTTTTGATTCAATTTCTTTACAACAACAATTGACGATTCGATCATGATGGGTTTGTTTTCTTTCTCCCATATTTAATGTTCAATCCATATCACTTCACACATAAATGATTTTTTCAACAAATTAACACAAAATGCCGCAAAACATCAAATCCCGAAATGTTTTTTTTGCTTCCTTCTCTGTTTTGTTCTTTTTTTTGCTTTGCATTCCTTTTGCCTTCCGATTTCGATTTCAGCGACTTTCATTCATTGTTTCGATATGTGTGCATTTCGATGGCAATCACAGATAGATTTTCTATTGTTCAAATTTCTTATTTTTTCATTGAACATTGCTCATTGTTGTTTGGCCGGCGTTTGTTTTCATTTGTATCGAAATATCGGTTTCATGATGATATTGTTTTGTTATTATTATTATTGGTGTGGTGGTGCTGCCTTTATATTTCATTCACAATTTTGATTTTGAGATTCGGGGCTGGCAATTCATCGTTGTGAAAAAGAGATTTTGCAAACAAAAGAGTCAACCATGGAACATGAACACATGGAGAAAAAAAAATGAATGGTTCTTTTAAATCCAATTGCGTAATCGATATGATAAATAAAATACAATTTAATATTAATTTCCGTTGTCGTTGTTTCCAAAATGCTGTCTAATTTAATTAGGCATTCGCATTCGACAGCATTGAAGCATCAAATTTTGATAAAAACAGTTCAAACGGTATGGTAACGGTCAACGGAAATTGAAAAAATTCCATGTGCATTTTCGATTCGTTGGTTCAAATGCATTCGAAAGTGAATAATGTAAATTGGAATTTTTTTTTTTGAGCGATGGGCTCTGGTAATGCATGAACACCAATGAACACTAAATTACGTTCAAAATATTGAATTGTGCAAAAATGAATGGTTCTTTTAAATCCAATTGCGTAATCGATATGATAAATAAAATACAATTTAATATTAATTTCCGTTGTCGTTGTTTCCAAAATGCTGTCTAATTCAATTAGGCATTCGCATTCGACGGCATTGAAGCATCAAATTTTGATAAAAACAGTTCAAACGGTATGGTAACGGTCAACGGAAATTGAAAAAATTCCATGTGCATTTTCGATTCGTTGGTTCAAATGCATTCGAAAGTGAATAATGTAAATTGGAATTTTTTTTTTTTTTTGAGCGATGGGCTCTGGTAATGCATGAACACCAATGAACACTAAATTACGTTCAAAATATTGAATTGTGCATTCTAATTTGCCCAGACAGCAAACTGACGATTAAAAATGCTATGCATCGATTTGATCCACCATTCCCGAGAAGCTATTTTATACACACAAATTGGTCAGCCAGAAGAGGAAGCTTCATATTTGGCTGCATTGCTGCGAAAACCATTGGATTTATCAAATTCGTTCATTAATCGAATCAAAAAATGTGCAACATTTACAAACACAGTCTGCAAAAAAGGGACGAACGAATTAAATGAAACAATATAATCAAGCGGAGCACTGAAAACAGAACACCAAACAGCCAAAGAAAAAAAAAGAGGAAAATGAAGAAAAATTACGTGACTTCTTGAAAACTTAAAACTATACAAGTTGTGATCATTATTGAAGATGACCTCGCGACCGAATTTGCACCGAACACACGCACATTGAACACAAACACAAATCCATCCTATAATATAATAAATAATCATTTTACTGTATCAAAACCACAACCATTCCATTTGGGCACCGAGTGTTGGGTTCGCATTAAAATGAAAGAAAAAAAAAAGAAAAATTAGTAATTTTCAATATCGCGATAAATGTTTCAATATTTTGAATGCAATTGGCAAATTGATGTTGAGCCGTTCACTGAATCTAGATTACAAATGCATAAATGCAACCAACAGCCAACAACCTCCACCTGGGTGTAGGTTTGACTTGAGTGGTGTGAGTGTGAATGGTTCGACAAAACCTACTCAATAATCATTTCAAAAAAAAAAGAAGAGAGAAAAAAATGGGAAGAAAAAATTACGTTTCGTGCACATACGATAAATGTTCGAATTCGAACAACATCCAAATTGATCTGATCGATTGCGATTGGTTCTCTTTATGTGCCTATCGACCAATATGAAAATATTCTCTTGCATGCAAGACACGTTCGAATAATAATATTATAATCATAATTTTGTGCTTTTTTCTTGATGTTTGTGTTTACAAAATTGTTGATGCAATTATAATATTATTATTGTTGTATTATTATTATATAAATTCGTTCTTTTTTTCTTCTTCTTTGCAGGGCTTTATCTTGTTTCCTTCATTTGTTGAAAATGAGCGATGAAGATAATGCTCTGGATAAATTTACCATTTTGCTTACCGATCTCCGTCATCAATGTTGCGTTTTTTGGTGCACTTATGCAACGAAGATCTCTATAAGTTTGAAATTCTCCTGCAATTTTAGCTCAAGTCAATGCCGACCAAAGCAATTTTATCGATATGATGATTTCTATATTCAATGCACTTATCGTATCATGTTTAGATTCTTTTCTGTCGTTACCACCTGTTATTTTTTTAAAGACCAATAGAGTTTTTCCTCTGTACACTACGTGTATACTCTGCACATCGTGCATGTATACTTTTCCAAAACGTCCATAATTATTATTTTATTGCATTTTTATTTTATTTTACGATGATGTTAAATTGTCGGCATAAAATTGTTTTTCGTATTTAAATGCAGCAATTGATGTGCGGTGCGTTTATTCGAAATATCGGCAATCAACAGCAATTGATATTTATTGTCAGTCAATGATTTCTTCAAAATTATTTGATTACCATTGATTTTTTTGGTTATTGTTTATGGATTTTGTAGCGCCGGTCAATGTAATTATGTAGTTCTCCGGAACCATTTTGCCAATATTTGATCATAATCATCGAATCGAACGAGATGGAATTATGAATTCTAGTCTTGTTTGGCAGATCGTTTATTTTTCTCTTTGGATCCTTCTATGGGCCAAAATGGAACGTACGATTAATTTTTTTGATGTGAAGGCAAACATTGATTCTCAACGGGTACAATGTTTAATGTCCAATATCCGGTTATTTTGCTGTTGTTTTCCTTCAAAAATTTTAATCGGAAAAAATCTGGGCCGATCAAATGACGGTCTTTTAAATTAGCAAACATAATATTATTCCGTTTTATTTTCGTTTTCATCCGACGCTTTCACACACATTGTGACCAAGGGAAAAATGCAAATTTGTGTTGTTCCTTTTTTCCATGAAGGATCAAAAATTATCACAGAAAAATACCAAAACTCGCTTGACAATACAAAGATCAAAGATATACCTATGGAGGAGTTAAGAGGAGTCATATCAAAATGCGACTATCGAACTACTGAAAATGATAATTAAACCGTTGTTAACATTCTGCCCTCGGCGCTGTTCTACAACCTTTTTTTCTCGTTTCGCTTTTATTTTTTCAATTCAAATTTTAAACAATCGCATAATGGCAGTGCGACTGAATGGCTGATGGATGGTCAAAAAAAGAAAATAGAAGAAACAACATCGTCAAACTTAATGGTGGGTCATATTTTTACTTTCAATCAATACGAAAAACATGGACCAAACGCCCGAACACCAATTCGTCCATATGGTTTGATTTCGAATGAGCAAAAAAAAAGAAAGAACACAAACAAAGAACAGTCAACAGTCTCGCCGTGAACAAACAACAGCCGATCATCAAAAACCATCACCATCAGCATCAATCGATGCGAGCCCATTTTACAGACCGCGAACAATGACCGGCTCTCGTCATGTCGACAAACGTCATTTGATCATTTCCTTAAATTTCGATATCGATATAATTACATTGGCAGTCTTTGTTTTTTTGTTTTTGTTTTTTGATTCCTTCATGTGGTCAGCGAGAAGCGACCGAACTCAACTTAATGCTCAGCCACAATCATAATTATTATTGAATTTTTTGACGTCGACTATTTTCGGGGCTCATTTTTTTTTCAAGACATTTTAATCATCAACAATGTTATAGCGCAACAGTTCTAGGGTTTTCTTTCTTTTTTTTTGATTCGTTTTATTGGTGTTTCGTAGCGTATGTTTAAAATAGACAAAATATTAGACGATAAAAAAAAGTGTGTTCAGACCCCAATACGGCAACACATACAATTTAAAAGGCGTATAAAGCCGTTATTTTAATGACTATAATTTATTGAGAAAAATGATCCAAATTATATGGCATTTTATACATGATATTTGACCGATTGCATACATTTGAACTGTATGAGAGCCCAATTAACCATTTAAAGGTATCACATTCATTGAGTCCATTCTATTCAACTAAAAAAAACAACACACACACACATTTGTGGCTTGTGTTTTGGTGCCTTTAATCGAATTTGTCTCCTTTAATCGCTGTGAACAAATCGGTTTTGATGTGTTTCAATGTTACAATTGATGCTGAATTATAATAATAATCGCTCATAATTTGAATGATGGATTGGCATACACAATTTCTATTTTGATTTAATTTGAATGGAATCTATTTTTAACAACGATACAATTTATGATTCAAGCACTGATCACAATTGTTAAATAAATTCTTTCATTGTTAAAAACGAATATTCATTTCGTTAATAAAATTTATGAATGAGTTTTGAATGTGGCTGGGAGTCGATACTATTCTATAATTCATGGAATCAACTGAATGAGAGCGAGAGAGAAGGGGAAAAAATCAAATAAAATGAAGTTGCATCTGAATGAGTTCACAGACACTGAATGACATTCACTGAGCATTGAGCATTATGTATTCTGGTTTTTTCTTTTAGAACAAAAATAACTTACGATCATTCATAATTCATTCTGTTAAAATTGAAAAAGTAAAATACTTGAAGCCGAGCCCAATGTCTGTTGATCGTTATCGAGTTCAATGAAATAAATTTGACGCGAGAATGGTTTTTTTTAGTTTAATCTGAAATTTTAATGCAGTTTGCAACGCTTAAAAGATTTCAAAAGACAAAGTAGCAAAATTTACATTGACAAGCAACAATCTTCATTTTTTACAAGTAGCGTTCAATGTTCGGTGGTGACACGCCTGCAAAACCATTTGATGTTTGAATTTCCAAATAAAATAATGAATCGCTTAATCAAATCAATAATGACTTCAAATTTACGAAAAACCAGTATGTATTTTGCATATTTGGGTGTTTAATGTTCAACATACCAATAAACTATTTAAACGTGTTCATTATAGCGTGTAGTGGCGTATTTATTACACGTATGCTTGAACTTATTAAAATATTAAGCCATAAACCATCGTTTGATACAAAAAATAGTTGGAAAATTCGAAAACGAAAACATCAATCCAAACGACGAGGTGTATTACAGGCAACGCTAGCATCAGCATAGAATGAATTCAAATTGAAAAGGCAAAAAATAATGAATTTATAACGAAATTAAAACCCAAATTTGATGACAAACTACCGAAGAAATTTTCATTCAATATAAAATTCAATAAACAGCAGCCACTCTTCTAATGCCTGATGCTGGATGAAATCTTTGGCTGAAGCATGTTGCAGACATGCATGCCGATTATTTTAAATTCAATTAAAAAAAAAAATGTTTGAAAAAAAATGTTCCATTCATTCGATTGAAAGATTCTCTTTTGTGCCTTTTGTCTGGTCCCATATCATCCAAATCGATTCTCTGCATTGTACACATGAATGTGACACAAGCAATCATTGAAGAATAAATTGCAATAAATGTGCGGCGAAAAAAGAATCAGAATTTCAATGTGCCCGGGGGAAAAATTCACTGATTTTGTCTAAATAAACCACCAACGAAATGGAACTGTCTTTTTTTTGCCTGCATTGCAACAGGAGTTTTGGTTGGCTGAGAGGAGAACGAAAATGAAAAGAAAACCAAAAATCAATTCGCTTTATTTTTGTCTTTTTATTCGATGCATTTTTCATTTTCTAGTTTCATTAAATGAAAAAAGCTGCGAGCAGATTTTTCCTCTTTATTGAACCGAAGATTCACTACTCACTACCATGTTGCTAGCCACGATCAGCTTTGGCTAGTTTTTCCTTTTGTTCGTGCGATAACAACTCTTACTGTTTTGTAATTCGTATAAAAAATTCACCGTGTTCGAACCGATTTTTTTTGTCATTTTTCTCTCTCGTTTTATTTTTTTTCTCTGAATGTTTTGAGACTTCAAACTTTTATTCGAGGCTGTCGCGTAAATATTGAATTGAGTGCACACGAACCTCGTCAATACCCCCAAAGACAAAATTCAGAATTCCATTTTTTTTTGCTTTTCTCGCTTTTTAGTTCAGTTCGGCAAACACATTTGATATTATTCATCAAGTATTTGCTCATTGTTCAATGTGCATCAACTCAAACTCATGACACCGATGAGCATTTACTCAAAAATAAAGAGAATCTTTTCTCACCTCTCGTTGCCATGATACGTGTACTGCTGAACCAATCCAATGGATGCACTCAAACATTGCCATAGTCAGACGTGAACAGAGAATGAATACGAGCATTTGCTCAAACATGCGCAACATTTGCGCTTTGTGAATTCCATTATCTATTTTTTCGAGGTGGTTTTCTAGTATGTTTAATGCTTTCAATGTCTAAATGTGAATGTTGTTGAATCATAGCATTATATACGATACGATATTAAACATTTGAATCGACAATTTTTTTGTCTCTTTTATTCTTTTTGCAGATGCTTCTTGCATCTGTTTTGAGACTTCAAACTTTTATTCGAGGCTGTCGCGTAAATATTGAATTGAGTGCACACGAACCTCGTCAATACCCCCAAAGACAAAATTCAGAATTCCATTTTTTTTTTGCTTTTCTCGCTTTTTAGTTCAGTTCGGCAAACACATTTGATATTATTCATCAAGTATTTGCTCATTGTTCAATGTGCATCAACTCAAACTCATGACACCGATGAGCATTTACTCAAAAATAAAGAGAATCTTTTCTCACCTCTCGTTGCCATGATACGTGTACTGCTGAACCAATCCAATGGATGCACTCAAACATTGCCATAGTCAGACGTGAACAGAGAATGAATACGAGCATTTGCTCAAACATGCGCAACATTTGCGCTTTGTGAATTCCATTATCTATTTTTTCGAGGTGGTTTTCTAGTATGTTTAATGCTTTCAATGTCTAAATGTGAATGTTGTTGAATCATAGCATTATATACGATACGATATTAAACATTTGAATCGACAATTTTTTTGTCTCTTTTATTCTTTTTGCAGATGCTTCTTGCATCTTTTTCCGTTTCATTCTTATGCTTGACTTTTTATTTCTGTGTATGTGTCAGTTTTGAAGTACTTTCGAATCGTACTGATAGCAAACGGTGGTGTGATGACGTGTGTTTTGACATCAGAACCGTATCTGGGTCCTTTTGCGAGAGGATGGTTTTAGTGGAGCCCGAATGGTGTTCAAAGACCATTATCATGAGATTCACTGACTTGAGCTCATCTGATGCATGGGAACGTTATTTTTCAAATAAATGTTTTTTTGTTACGGCACTGAATGCCAGGATTTTTTTTTTTCGTCTGTCAAACGACCAGACCGTACCACTTGTTTTCGTATTCATTTTGAAATGGCGACAAAACTGACAACGATATACCGTTTCTGAAAGTATTTTAACTACGCATGAATATTACAATTTTCTCATCAGCATCCAACATTATTATTAACAATGGGCACTGGTGACTTGAGTACGGCCAAAAGATTTTTTCAACTATTATCACTTCGCCGTTGTTTGTGCTTTCTTCGTGTATTCCGTAAAAAAGAAAGAAAACCAATCATTTTGTTGCTTCGAATTTATTTTTTTGGAGAGATGTTCCTAGGAGTAAATGCGACAGGAGTTGTGATTGTATTACAGCCACTTCTGCTGGTATTTAATTCGCTATTTAATGTTTCGTTCAGTTCGATTTACCGTTTTTACGTGTTCACTGTACACATTGCTTATCTTTATTCTTTGGCCATAAAAAGTGCTTTTGATTCGAATTTTTTTTTTCCTTTGCCAGAACTTTTTCCTTAAGTTTCCATTCGTCCTTTTTCCCTTTTGCTCCTCATCCAAACACACGAAGCATTTGCAATGCAGTGTTTCATTGATTTTACGACAGTACACAAAACACAAACAGTTTCGATTTTATTATTGACGTTGTTCATAAAATGAAAAAGTTTTGAAAGTATTTATCATCACCCACGTTTTTGGCATGTGCCCTGGTGCCTCGTTTCCATATAATGTATTATGTCATCCAAAACGAAAATGAAACGATAAACAGCAAAGCCTGTCTTCATGGATAATGGATAATAAAGATGCGAATGAAACGAAATCTGATAGATCTTTTTCGCCTTCGTTCTTTCTCCTTTTTTTCCCTTT
>GL501496.1:96939-107096 GCA_000149185.1 Mayetiola destructor
GAATAAGAAAAAGCATAAAACTGGTCCCATCAGTAGGAATCAGAATCATCATTCAAACAATAGAACATTTCCGCTATGGTGTTGATCGACGATTAAAACAGACGCCTAACTTTGTTATTATTTTGGATACAAAGTAGTAGCCAAATCCATTTCATTTGCTTGATTCGATATTTTTCCGATTGTTGTATTCAGGTCTGTCAACAGTCACATCAAATGATGAACCCATAAAATTCAATCAATCGACCGTTTAAGAAAGATTTCAATCGATCGATCGTCGGTTGGCTAGATTGGTTAGCAATATATCATTGATTCATCTTTTCATTTTAAAAATGAAATAATCGTATTTCTTCTACTCGATACACTTCTCATAAATATTCCTGTATCTTTTCTCTTTTTTTTGTTCAGACTTTTCATCAACAAAAAGGAAAAAATAAAATAGGAGATATTTGCATTTCATGATGTGACATTGTGATCGATTGTTCATTGACAGTTTGCTGTCGATGCATTTGAAACGAAGAACGAAAAAAAAATACAAACTCATTTCACTGGCCAAATGATGCCTAGACTGTGTCTGTTTTGGTCATCTTTATTAGCTCGAATTCGGTTGTTGTTTTTCTCTTCTCTTTTTCAATGAAATATATTTTCCTTCCATGCGGATACGAGGATGCAAACAAAGTCTTATCATTCATCTCATTTGAAATGTCTATTTTGCATACAATTTATGCTTTTTGATTGATCAAAAAAGGCGATACACTTCCTTCATTGCAATCGTCCATTACAAAATCGATCGACAAGAGAGAGAGAGCAAAATTTCAAACAGAATATGTTGAGTTGATCGACAATATACGTTCGAATAGAACCGTAATTCTGTGTATAGTCGCGTTAATCAATCGCAATAAACTCCAGTGAATACAAAACAATTGGAATTTTCTCAGTTTTGAGTTCTTTGAAAAGAATGAATGGTAAATTTTAGTCAAATATGGACCACAAAGCTCATACCTCATACCTAAACAAATATATGATTCTTTGCTCACGTCATTGTCTCCGCTTTTCTCCAAAAAAGAAAAAAATAAGAATAAAAATAAAACAAAGAAATTGTCACCTGCAACCGAATATTTACTGAATGAAATATTCAATACACAAGCTACCGATCTTTAGCCAAAATTTCGGAGCCGATAATAAATTATTCATTTATTTATTAAGCCATTTGTTGGTATACCGATAATAATAATAATTAGAATACGCCATCATTTATGATAATGATGTGACAACAAAAAATTCTTATGATTATCATGAAAAAAAAAATTTCCCAAATGATTGAATCGGGCCGACCAATCAACTGACTGATGTGCAATAACAAGAGAAAATGTCACATAATAATGAGTTTGAGGTGTTTGTGAACAAAAAAAAGAAAGAAAAGAAAAGATTGAAGCAGGCAGGCTGGCAGGCAAGTAAGCAAACGATCATTTCCAAATGTATACATTTAAATATGGTCACCATATTTGCTTAACGGCTTGACAGTTGATGCTTGACGCCAGAATATATTTTTGATCCGGTTATACCGAAATTGATTTGCTGACTGACATTCGATCTGTTTTGTTGTGTGTGTGTGTGTGTGTATTTGTGTATTGCATATATGATTAACATTGTTGATTCAGTTATTCCGTAAATCGATTCTTATGTAAATTGACCGTGCACAATGCAAACATTGCCAAGATGAATGTGTATGGAAATCAAGTCAGCATCTGTGTATTGTTCGTTTGTTGCTGATTGTAAATATTTTCCATTGAAACTCATTCGAAACATCTATTTAGTTTTGTCGTCAAAATTGTTGTCAACTTGTGCCTCAAAATGCAAACAGCTACCGTTTTTGGATCGGAGATTTTATTTCGTCTATTGGCCACATCAAAATACACTTTAATTCTTATAATATTTATATATTGATCCCTTTCAATCACTTTAACCTCAATTTCATTAAATTCTGTTCACCAAACCAAGTCAATCAAACAACAAATCCTAACTTTGTAGTCGAAATAAAAGTCCCTTCATTTTCGATTCGCTTGCTGTTGTTGTTTTTTTTCTCCTGCTTTTCGTTCTTCATTCATTCAATTCTATGAATCGAAAAAAATGTGTTTGCTATTTGAAAATAAGTATATATACTGAAAAACCGCTTGGTGTTGGAAGTAGTGTTGGTGAGAGCATGTGTTGCATTTATATTCTATCTTTGGTTGATTAGCACCCAAGTGTTAATTGAATAAGAGCAATAATATCATATGCTGGTTTCGAAAAATGTTCACGCTCCACAGAAAATCAGAGAGAAATGAACGGATGAATGATAATAACCAGACTGGCTACCAGGAATATGATGAAATTGTAGTGAATAAAATACAAAAACAAAAAATTATTATATTTTCTTCTTTTGCTCGTTGCTTGTGCGGTAAATATATGCATTCCGGTTAAGTCAATCCAAATCCAAATGCAATTTAATTGAAAAAATCAACAAAATAACCCGCAACTGTGGTTCAAACGTCTAGTAATGAAGCGAATCCGTGGAGCGCACGGTAATGGCATCATTTCCGATCCATTCATATATTAATGGGATTTTTTTGTCTCTGGTTTTAACGTTAAAAACCACTCCTTGCTTTGGTTAATGATTTTAATTGTTTTTAGACTTCGAAACGCCAACCGAAGAAAGTGAGTCGGGATGTAATTTGAATGAATTCAATCGGCCAAACCGAGGCCATTGACAATTAATTGGCAGAATTCCCATTGTATGTGATTCAATTGTTTTTTCTTTTTTGTTAAATTGGAATGGGTAGGCGCTAAATTCGAGCAGATAGTGTGATATTCCTGTAGATCGTTAGAGGATATGATCACCCATATGACTCATACAGTCGTATCCCATTATCCAATATTCATTGCCATTCATTTGAATTCTGAATTTCGATATTGGCTTAATCAAACCAGAATGATCTCCAAAAAAAAAAAAAATATATATAAAACATCTCAAAACCCATTCCAAACAATTAAATAAAATCGAATGGTCGTTTTGGTGGCCAAATGCGGATACGCACTCTCCATAAAAGTTAGTTCATTTATAAATCTGAAAGCGATAGTTTGCAGTAATATATCTGTATCCATTTCGGTTGTGCTCTCTTTTGTTTGGACCTTTTTAAGACGACAAATCTTGTAATGTGATCATGTTACATGGCTACTGTTCCTCTTCGGGACAAAACGAATGAAAAACCAAAAAAAAAAAAACAAAACAAAAATGAAATAAGAATAAGAATAAATGTTCCGTGGTCTTCGATCTTTAGTTTGTAACAAATCCAAACAGTTGCATCGTATAATATACCAAGAAACGATAAACGTTAATACTACCGTTGCCAGTTGAATGCTCGTTGGCCCATTGGATCCCGAACATTTTCATAATCGATATGTGCGTGCGCATTTGTTCACATTCTGTGGCTTCTAATTTCATATAATATAACTTACAACACCTGGTAAATGATACCGTCGCCTTTTATTTCGATTCAATTCAATTGAAATTTGAAATACAAAACGAAACGATCCGAGCCATAACAATCACAAAGAAGAAGAACAATTTTCAGTTTTATTAAATGATCTTCACTTTGCAAAAGGAAAAAGAATCCGGTGAAATACTTGATTTTAGTGGCTATTGGACTGGTTTGGTCCTGCATCGTATTTCGTTTTTTTTTGTATCATTCAGCACACAGTCTTTGGTGCAAAACAATTCTGAAACGCATATAACACGGCCATTGTTTTCGAAAATTGAAGATGATGATAGTTTTCAACGGAATCCTAAACCAAATCATTGTGGTACCTTGAACGCCTACGTTTTGCCTCTCTTTTCATTCCCTTCGAAATATTTATTTCTTCTGTTTTTTTTCTGTGTGTGAAATTTTATTTCTTTTTTTTGAACGCACATTGCCTGCACACTGCACACAACAATCCAACGATAAACATTTTCCTCTTTGTAAATTGTATGCAATTTGAAAATTGTCGTTTCGCTATTTTTTGTTTTGTTTTGTTTTGTTTATTATCGCGCAAAATGTTTTCAATTTCCAAAGAATGAAAATCGTTTAACCATAAATGTAATGTGTGCACAAGACGATCGTCATCATTTTCATTTTGAAATGGCGCAAAAAAAGCACAGAAAAAAAAGAAAGAAAGAAAGAAAGAAAAATCACAGTCAACCATACATACCATTTATTTATTAGACGAGTTAACGATAGACAATTATGCATACAATTTTAAATGGATGATTGTAATTGGAACAATATTGTACATGAAAATTGTTAAGCTTTGCGCTCAAATTTACTTCAGGAATTTCAATGTTCCAATGGCAAAGTACAAAAAAGCACAAGATTAATTATGGCCTTTTATTTATATCATTGAAATTCGAGTTGAATGGATCTATGTTTCGGGTTTGTGGCTCTTTCTCTCCCAGTTTTTTTCTTCTTCTTTTTCGAATGTTTGTGTGTGGTTTGTTATGAATGCTATTTGAAGCCCATTTTGATTTGTGGTATGGTTTCAAGTGGAATTTCATTATTTAATCTGTGGGAAAAAATGTGCTTGAGACCGTTTCAAAAGCAGTTTGTTGTGTGTCGCTGCCTATTTTCGAGATTGATTTCATTGACTAAAACAATGACAAATCATTTTATATGCATGTAAAACAGATTTCGACATTTTAACAACAAAATTTGTCATTAATAAATCCAAAGATTATCCATCATTTTCGGAGCGGTGTGATGTGCGTTGGTGTGAGAAAATTTGAACATTTTTTCGGATCTTTTGCCATTGGCTACTTGAATGGCCCAAATTTGTTCACATACATCATACTGGAAAATTGATTATCATTTGCATTTCAATTCGTTGATTTGGTGTCAAAAGGGCAATCGCAGACACTTCATTTAAAAGACAATTATTATCAATCGACATAAAATTGCAACGAATTGCCTGCAGGCAGTAAGCCGAACAGATAAATGTTCTAATGCCAACTGGTAATCGGATGTGTCACTTAGCTGGGCAATTGAAATGCAATTTTTTAATTTCAATTAATAAATAAATAATTTATACTTGGGAAATATTGCTCATATCATGTCTCTAGCGGTGTTTAAAATGATTTTGTTTATTGAAAAGTTTATAGCTTAATCGTTCGAGTCTCGTGCTCATTTATACTTAATATTTAAAGTTTGAAGGCAGGAAAATACACGCACCAAACGATCAATCGCTGTCATATGACGCATATATACTTTAATGAGCGATTTTAATAAACACCTTTTACCGTTCTAAATGAACCGCTTGATTTGAGTGTGAAGCCAACAGTGGCTACCGACTGCCGACAATCACAAGATTTTATTTCCATTCAATTTTTTTCTTTTTTTTCGACTCCAAACATATTTAGTAGAAGAGATAATTATATGGGGATACAAATGCTATTGGTGTTTGGCGTTTGGTGTTCGGCGTTGAGTGTGTATTTTCTCTTTCTCTCTTTACTTTCATAATCGAACAACATTCGATTGTCCCATTTTGAGGCTTGACGCTTCAAGTAATTGGTAGGCAAAATGAGCGCAAGTTTTAACAACGTTCTCCAAATCATCTAATGAATATTAATTCGATTTCAGTTTAAGCTTCGACTTGTCATAATTTCAAGCGATAATAAATGACTAAAATTTTTTTTTTTCATCATTAGAAAATAGACATTTACCGAATGTTTGGTGTGAATGCTGTTCACGCCGTCGAAAGATTTATTTTTTTTTTATTTATATTTTTCTTTGATAATTTTTTCGGCACAAGATGAATGGATTTCTATATTCAATGGATTTAATTACCATTCAGCACGTGTGCATGTAATCGCATCACAATTTGAATGTGCCACAGTTTAGAGTGTTCACGATCAAACCGAGTCGTTGGTGGTTTATTGTGAGTTTCAACAGTAAATGTTCGGAATATTGATTAGGACATTTTGAAAAATTTCCGTTTTCGATGAACATCAGAAGCACAGGAAAACTAATGTTTGTCGTCAGATTAAAAGGCTTATCCTGTATCATTTGTCTAACAACCACTTCCTAGTTTTTCCAAAGCTAATCATTGTGTACATTGAGATAAAACGGTTCCGATGCGGAAACGGGGAAATTATTCAACACAAAATTTGAATATAAAGATCTAAAACGGCATTTAAGATCTTCTTTTCAACTTTGGATCTTCTTTTCGAACATTTGAATGCGAAAAACGAAAAAAAAATTACCCATTAACGAGTTGTTATCATGGTTATGATATTTTCTGTGAAATTCCCGCACTGAAAACGTACAAGCAAAAGAAAAAAGAAGAAGAAAGGGAAAAAGATAACGAGCTCGGTGAAAGAGAGAACAAAAGTGCAGATAATGGTGTAAAAATTGCAATAATAACCTGGTGAATTATCGTATGATTATATTTTGTTCCGATATTTTATGATCTTTTCAAGACGATCTTTCTTTTTTTTGTTTTGTTTGATCCGATTCATCGATGGTAACGGCAACACATCAACTTACACAATACACAAACCACAATGTGATGATAATCACGTTCAATGATTTTTGTTGTTTTTTTTCTCACACACAAACGAAAAATAAAAAATAAAACAAAAAATATCTAAATCTATGATATGATCATGGTTTACAATCGTTTCAATTGGCTTCAAGCAACGCAACTATAATAATGGATTTTGATTGAGAGGGATCACTGTGCAGCATAAAATAATGAAATAAGTTGGAAGTTGATACTTGGCACGTTAACAAAAAAAAAATAGTAACTGAAAATTTCATCCTGGGACATGGGAGTCGTCGAGATGATTTTTTTTTATTTTCAAAGACTGATTATTTTCATTGCATTCAATAACATGTAATAAATTCGCTGTAAACCAAAAATCATCATTCACCCATATGGATCCCGAGTTCAAACGTATGCGATTCAACATTATTTTTTTTTTTGAAATTCGACAATGAATTGCACGTCCAATCAACAAGATGATTGCTCAAAATGCACTTGCAATGTGAATCTTAGCGCACACAAAATAAGAGAAGACAGAAATGATGAGGCCTCCAATCGGCTAGCATTCAGCCATTGAGAACGATGAGCAACGATTTAAATTGTACGATATTATCATCGGTGCAACACTTTGCAAATCGACGACAAACATTCGTTCGTCGAACGAATAAATTGATAGCTGACATGATCCCTTCCGATGAGATGAATCGAGTAAAAAAACCGCAACAACAACAACAGTGCATACTGACTGCAAAGAGCATACTGCACAACATATGCATTATACAGAATTCGTTGAACATTGCAAAACATTATGCGAAACCAAAAATTGATTTCAAGAAATCTGAATATCATGGTCAATTGTAAACACAAAACCATGAAAATGCGTCCAATTCATCGATGAGAGAGAAAAAATTATTCTATTTTGAAGCTGCACTTGTGCACGTTGAAGCTGTAAGCAGACGAATAGGATTTTTGCTTTTGCAAACGCATTCCATTTGTGAATCAATGTGTGTCTGTTGATTGCGGCAATATCATAATTTCAATTGAAAAAAAATCGATCGATGTTTCGGAATGTGAATTTTAGAATGAAGGGCTCCATCAAAATGAAAATGCCAACACAAGATCGAAGTGTACACACACACAAACACACATTTAAATTCCATCATTCAATTATACTATCAACGATTTAATGGCCATTGTTAGTGTTCACCTTTACGAAGAATAACATCATTTAATGATAATGACAGTGTACCGATGATTGAGATCCACATGGTGAACATGTGAAGTTTGAATTGATTTGACCATTACCCCGAGTATGATGTGCAAAAATGTGAGAAACTTGTGCACGTTGAATCTGTAAGCAGACGAATAGGATTTTTGCTTTTGCAAACGCATTCCATTTGTGAATCAATGTGTGTCTGTTGGGTTGCGGCAATATCATAATTTCAATTGGAAAAAAAATCGATCGATCGTTTCGGAATGTGAATTTTAGAATGAAGGGCTTCATCAAAATGAAAATGCCAACACAAGATCGAAGTGTACACACACACAAACACACATTTAAATTCCATCATTCAATTATACTATCAACGATTTAATGGCCATTGTTAGTGTTCACCTTTACGAAGAATAACATCATTTAATGATAATGACAGTGTACCGATGATTGAGATCCACATGGTGAACATGTGAAGTTTGAATTGATTTGACCATTACCCCGAGTATGATGTGCAAAAATGTGAGAAACAAAAGTGAGATACATCACATCACCAAGCTGAATCGAATTGATTGATTCAATTTCTTGTTCTGTTGATTTAAATGTGTGCATGCAGCAGTCACTTGGGACATTCGAATGGAATCATATTTTAAATCGAGTGTTGAAATGTGTTGAATGACAATTTGTAAGCTTGATTTGCATCCAATTTCATTTGTTAGCCATGTCAATCGATTGCACAAATCAGTCAGAATTTGAATATTTTCTCACAGGCCATATCAATGTCGGTGCGCTAGCGCATGCGCATTCATACATTCGTATACAAAGGCTGCTGTTGCTGCTTTACAAAAAAAAAAAACGTTAACTGGCAATCCGTGCGAATTAAGGTGCGATAAAAATGTAAACAAAACTAATAAAATAATTTATGTTTATGGTTCATCATTTTATGCGAACGAAAACGATCGAAATGATGAGATTGGGAAAAAAATGAAATGGTTACACCGCAGGCTAAATGTTACACCATTATACTTTGCATATGCACACAATAAATATGGTCAAATACATTTGAATATTATTTTTGTATTGCCTCTGACCTCTGTTTCCATTTCAAAAATTTACGATTTCAGCCGAAAGTCATCATTTTAACACTTTCAAGCGCGCATTAAATATCGAAATTTGCATTATTCATTCACAGAAAGCAACAACAACATCCAAACATCCACACATAAATTCGGAATCAAATGAAAAGAAGGTGTCTTTATGCATATTAACTCACTCAGCGGGTCATCACACAATCAGCGATTGAATGAAAAAAAAAAGAAAGCACAACACCAACAAATCTGTTTCTCTTTTATCATTTTATATGACAGAACACTTAACATATGAAGACAGATTGCTTGATTAGCTTTTGATCGTGTTTCTTTTCTTTTTTTTCGTGTATTTTTTTTTTTAACTTGTTTTTTGAACTTGTTCCACCTTCCGTTGGATTAAAAGTCCTGAAATGATATGGAGGCTCATGTGGTGCGCCACAGAATATTTGACATGATTATTTTGCCTTTTATTTTCTTGAAAAAAAAAACCATCTAACAGAAAAGAACTCAGCGCTTGATGCTTATGTTTATGATTTTGACATTTTGATTGTTCGTTTGTTATGCAAAAAAAAAATTGGCATTTTCATTCGATTTATAATATCTTTTGTGTGTGTTAACATATGTTATGATTTATCAACAAGTCATCGTACACTCCAACGATGGTTCTGTTTTGATTCGAGCTCAAGAATGAAAAAAAAAGAATGGAACGCTGTCTCGTTGTATTGTTTGAGCTGTCGTCAATTGTTTTTTTTTTTTTTTTTAAATGTTTATTTCGTTTTCCTTTTTTCATTTTGTTGTTTTCCGTCTTCATTTTTGTTTCTTTTTTTCCTTTTTCCTTTTTTTGGTTTTTATGAAAACAGATTTGATACCAACAAATCGACCAAAGGTGCGTCAAAACTACGACGGGATCTAATTAACACGGAGATTGCAAATTTGCGTGATTTATTGCCGTTGCCACAATCAACGCGGCAACGTCTATCACAATTGCAGCTGATGGCATTGGTTTGTGTATACGTGCGAAAAGCCAATTACTTTCAACAAGGTAAATATTAAAATGCTATCAAATTGTTTCTTCTTTTCTCGTTTTGTTTTTTTTTTTTTTGCTGAACTGGGCACAGGGAATTTAGACGATCAATTAGGATTTAAATAGTTTCCAATTAGTAATTAGAATGAAATGAAATGCATTGTATATTTCATTGTTATTATTAATTCACGCTCAAGCATTTTGTTTATCAGTTGGTTGAGGTTCTGTTTAAGTTGCATTTTCACACTTTATAATGAAAACCATAAAGTTCCCGGCTGCC
>GL501496.1:147168-171015 GCA_000149185.1 Mayetiola destructor
CTGTATGATGATTACATTGGTTCCTCGAAATTGAAAAGAGCAGAAAATATTATTAGAAAATTGATTGATTTGAGATTCAATCGAATCAAAAGGAAAACCGATCGATGTGAAAAGATGTTTCGGAAGGAATTGGCCGTCAGCAATAAAATAATTGAAACTCTTAAATATTAGTGTTCTTTCAATGCATGTCTATCGAAATATTTTTCCTTTTTCTCTTCATATCGATCACATTCCAACGAACAAAGTGCACAACAATTGTTTTTTTTTTCGATTCATCAAAACACTGCTGAACAATTCAGCCCTTTCCATTCAGCACATTTCGATCTGTCAAAAATGAACATGCTTCGTTGTTTACATGGACTATTTTTTTTTCGAGGTTAGGTTACAGTCGGTTTTGAATAGTAGTTTACAAAAACGGTGTCACAATGAGTTTTGCTGCACCAAAAACGACTATCGAAGAAAATGATACGATTATTTTGTATTTAACGATTCAATCATCACATGCAATTGTAGTGACGCCATTAATAAAAAATAAAAATGGAGAAATGGTGGAGAATGTCCATCAAACAAGCTACGGAGCACTTAAAGTTAAAGATTTAATTGGCAAAAAGTACGGATCGAAGGTGAGTTCATTTGAAATTCTGCAATTTAATTGTTTCCAGCATCGGTCCGATGATTTGATGTTTCAATTTGGATGGTTTCAATTTTAGGTTGAACTATCAAAAGGATGGGCCTATGTTTTGCAACCGACACCAGAACTATGGACACTTACATTGCCGCATAGAACACAAATCATTTATACGCCGGACATTAGCATGATTTTGATGCAATTGGAAGTGAAACCGGGTAGTATTGTTGTTGAATCCGGCACTGGTAGCGGATCATTGTCACATTCATTTTTGCGAGCTATTAAACCATTCGGTCATTTGCATACATTTGATTTTCATGCGCAACGCTGTGATATTGCCAGGGATGAGTTTAAAGATCATGGACTGGGAGATTTTGTAACGGTAGGTGCCGTGTGAATTTGATATTTTGATGAGGTTAAATCATAACCGAAGATTGGAGACTGATTTTAGGTTTACCATCGTGATGTATGCGGAAATGGATTCACCGATGAATTGAATGGCAAAGTTGATGCTGTATTTTTAGATCTTCCAGCTCCACAATTGGCTGTTCCACATGCTGTTAAAGCACTCAAATTCTCAGGTAAATAGACGGGAAAAAAACAGTCGTCATTGTTTTATGCACCTGCGTCTGACTAAGTTTTTTCAAGGAATCGATTATATGTCATCATATAAATTGCAAAACAATCGGAAATGTTGTTTGAAATCGACTGCATAAATTAATGTCGTTTACGTCAAATTTGCATTTAATATTAATAATAATCGATCATCGGACGACATTACAAACAAAATTAAAACGTGACAAACTATAGAATAGTTTACTATTTCGCAGGAATCCGGTTTCTAATAAAAACATAAATATGAATAAAATTTATTCAACACTTTTTAGAAATCCAATTGACAAACTTTGGATTTATAATAATTTCCCAGCAACGAGATTCGTTGGCATGTAATTGGCCATAAGGGACGCATATGTACTCAGTACCCGGTTGTCTACTGAAAATGTCATCAGATTTGACTTTCAGTTTAGTTGTCGGCTATTTTCAAATAGAATCCAATCAATTGAGAATGTCATTCGACCTTTTCATCCATCCGTTGATCGCAATTGCGTAAAACGAATAAATAACCAATTAGTAAATACAAAAATTCTGTCCAATGGATGACAATTTGTTCGAACAGCCAACACAAATAACATTTTCCCCATTTCAGTTTTCATTCAATTCGATTCCATTTGACTGTGTTTCGATGACAATTTTCTAATCAATTAACGTTCATTTAAAATCAAATCGATGCAAACATAAAAATAAATAGCAATTCTGTAATCAAAGGTATTGAAATGGGATTGACAATACTTTCAAATGGACGTGTGAATAGAAATGTGGACGATTAATTTCGAATCGCCTTCGTTTCAGCTTCGTTTGGCTTTGATTTGAATGGGTGCTATTGAATTTGGAATAGGTAAAAATCATTGTGCAGTGCAATGTATTTTGGTCGACGATGTTAGCAGCTGGTTCATGTTCACACTCACATTCTAGGGCATTATTCACATTTCTCTGGGCTTTTGGCTTTGACACAATCGATGAAGGGTTTGTCATCGAACAATGTTGACATCGAAAAGAAGACATTTTCAAATTTTATGTTCATCGATTGTGTGAGGCTGTAACGTGACCAAAATACCAAATATGGTTTGTGGAAGACAAAGCGATTTTTGCTGTTGAGAATTCACTTGAAAAATGGAAAATATTTTTCCAAAAAATATTTTGTAAACAATAAGTAATAAAATGCCACATTATTCTGTTGCTATTTATGGGCAAAACATGAGTTTTGCAATTGTTCGATTGTCCAATGGAACTAAATTGAGTTGAATGCAAATTCAGTATTAATATTGACATATTCGAGTTGTTTACAATGATTGTTATTCAAATATATATATGCGAAAATCGTCTAACACCAAATTGAATTTTCAAAAATGATGAGGAAAAAAAACACTGACCGATGACGCATTTTTGCTCACGGAAAATGGTTAGTTTTGAATTCCATGATCAATAAATTCGACGAATGCACTCCGGAACATCTTTGCGATGGGAAAAATCTGTAAATAAATGAATAATCTTGTCGGTTTCCATAGATGCACATTGTGTGTGTATGTGTGTAGTGTGTATACAACGAACTAGTAATTTTGTGTCATTCAATTTGCATAATGCAATGTACGCAATGTTATACGAAGACACCGAAAAACGGAGACAAATAAACAATAACAACAAGGGAGAAAAAAAACATGATCAATATATTTGCAATTGCCATTGCAATGCAACAAACATATGAAATGTGAATACATTTGACATGTCAATGGAAGCGCATTCACAATTATGTTAATTTTCATCTTTTGCTTCAACTTCTGTTTGAATCTCATTTATTTATTGGTTTTTTTTGTCATTCTCTTCTTTTCTATCCTGTTCTATTCTGCTAAGTGCAGTGTTTATTTTTCATGTGCCTGTATTTGCTTCAGCAGGCAAATCGTCTGCTGTCCTAAATTTGCCAATTAAAGCTGTATGCATCGTCAAACTATACTGCACCGGCAAATCTGGCAGCATTGGTTCAAATTGTTGTTGTTGGTATTGATACGAATTGCGAATATTATTCGATGCAAAATAAATCCGATTCGTTTATTTTTTCTCACACATGAAAAAAGCAACAAAAAAAAAACAACAAAGGATATGGGTCAATAGCTACAATCACCATCTTTATCGAAAATACATTTTTCTTCTTGCTTTTTTATCTTTCTTCCTGCAGGTGGCCGATTTTGTTCATTTTCACCATGCATTGAGCAAACCCAGCGATGCTGTGAAGCACTTCAGGAAAATGGATTTGTTGAAATTCAAAGTATGGAAATCTTACAAATTGAGGAACAAATCAAAACGAAATCGATTCCCATTTTGGAATTGGAATTCTTGAAATACAAAGTAAAATTAAACACATTTTTTTATCACTTGACGGGCGTCTAGACGTCTGAACCAGTTTCAAAATAAAATTAAATAATTTTTTTTCCTTTAACAGAAATCCGAAGATCCAAATGAAAAAGATAATAAAAATCAGCGTGAATTAAAGAAATTCGTTACATCATTCCCATCGGCAACAATGCCTGGCCATACAGGATACCTTACCTTTGCCACATTTCCTCCATCTTTTGCACGATGAAATGGGAAAAATGATTTTGCATCAGATTTTCTTTGTGTTACTAGAAATGATGAATGATGCACATGAACATCACTGAGAGAAAAATTGTAATTGATTTTTTTTTTTCGAAATTGTAAAGAATGTTTAGGAACGATGCAGGAATAATTTCGCATATTGGTTCAATTTATTCAATTGTGGATTTTATTCTCGTTTTTTTTTTTTGGTATTATTTTGGAAGCAAAGATTGAAGGAAAACAAAGCACAAAAATGAATATTAATATTGTATAAAAAATAATTCGCCCAGAAAAATTGTACATTTGGAATTGCATATTCAAATGATTAACAAACATTAACAACAAAAAAAAAACTATGTTCATAATCATAAGAAGTTCTAAACATTGGACTCTTCTCCATTTTCCACACTGCATATGATAAAAATCATTAAAATATGATATCAATCACTTGAATCTTAATAAATACAAAATTCCAATAACAACAATTAAAATAATCAAAAATTTTTGAATATAAACGCGATTCACACCGCGAACTGAACGAACAATTTCATTATTTAAATGAAATACCATTTTACTTTCGGCAATCAATAAAATTTTCGTCGATTCATCCAAATCTTTGGCAATATTATCAACGATATTCCGCATTTTAGTTTTCAATTCAGCAATTTTACTATTTTCAAATGACGTAACAGCCGCCCCTTGCCGATCCGATGTTCCGAAAAAATTTAAAGAACGTTTTTTCTGCAAAATTTGTCCACCGGACAAAAGTCCCATATATAAATGATAAACATACGCCAAAAGTAAAATTGGACTACGATTTTTAACATCATGCAAATGTTTTAAATACATTTTAACACTGTCACGAATTTTATAGTTTTTATTCCAATTGTCACCCAAATAATGAGCCAAATCATATTCAAATGCTAATCGCCGATGGAATTCATTTGGAAGCAATTGTTCGGATACATTTTCTTCGAGGAATCGAAATATTTCATAAAATACTAATAATCCATCGGCCCACACATTATTATCTGATAACGCTGCAATAAGAAAATACGAAGAAAAAAAAATTATTTTTGATGAAATGAAGAGAGAAAATAAAGTGTTTTGTATTTACCGAAAGCTAGTTTTGCATTTATTAGGGCATCACTGATTTTGTGCACATCTCGAGTTTCTTTTCGCATTCGTTTTGAAAAACTTTCAGCTTCAGCCATCGTTTTTTTTCTCTTTTGTGCTCTATTCTATTCGAATTGGACAATGGAAAAGCTCCGGTTGAAAAGATTTGTGTGATTAAACGCAGTTTTAAGTAAATTCGATGACAAATCTTAGAATGTAAAGTTTCTATAAATTGTAAACAAAGACAATTTGACAGATGACTGGATGAAGTTTGGTTCACAATACGAATATTAAATGGTGACGTACGCTATTGTGAATGGACTTTCAAGCTATTGTGAAAAAATAATTTTTATTATCTATAATCATTGAGGTGCATTCACAGGATTTGCTAGATCGTCGTTGATTTTTTTTTTTCAGTCGCATCGCAAGTCCGTCCTCAATATTAAAATGGGAAAATCTGAGGGGAAATTTGAGCGGAAATTATGAATAAAAGAAAAATCATTTTGTTTCGAACTGATAAAAGTTGCATTTTTATTTTGTTTTGTCGAAAGATTTAATGTTTCATTTGAGTTTTGAAACGCACAATTTTATTTACAAATTACACAGAGATTAACAATCGAGTATGGCCACATCGAATATCATTTGAAATTTTTTTTTTGAAATTTTACATTTTCTCTGCCAATATTTTCCTCTTCTTTCTCTCTTTTGGTGATTTTATATTGTTTTATTTTCTTTTTATATTTTTTGTGTTCGTCATAAGCTTTCATTTTTATTTATTTATTTTTTTTTTTTGCTAAATTTCTGTTCATTTCATTTGGTTAAATACATATTTCACTAACATGCAATATGCGAATTTCTTAAGAAATAAATAGAACATAATTAATGGATAATAATAATAATAATAATAAGTTCAAGCAGATTCATTTCGACGCCTTTAATTAAATTGGATTGAATATTACATGATGAATGACTTGTTGAGCCGAGTGTTTGTTCACAATACTTATGACATATTATGATTAACAAAATGAAGCGAACAATTTGGAAATTTGAAAAAAATAAAATAAAAAATGAATTCAAAACTAAAAATTAATATCACACTGAATCAATAAAATTAATGTTAAAATGAACATTGAACATTTTTTTGCGTCAAATTTTCAATGTTGTCGACTTTTGCCATCCATTTCGGAACGAGATTCATTGGATTCGTCATTGACAGACGTTCTGGCCTAATAAATGGGCCGGAACAAAGTATTCAATGATCTTAAATAAAGCAACTAATTAATAATGCAATTACTTTAATGGCAGATGGCAGATGGTAATTTGTTCAATGTATATGGGAATAATAATATTCCAATCGGCCTTAAAATAAAATGCATAATGACATTGAATAGTAACAAATGGATCCGTTGAAGCTTTAACTTTAGCTGAATGCAATTTTGAAAAAATATTCAGTTTTGTGTTTTTTTCTCTTTTTTTTTTTTTTGTTTCAAATTCAATTGCAGTATGAAATAAACTTAGAAAAATATTTTTCATTTCATTTTACGAAACGGAAGCTAAAATTGAATACATCAGTGAAACATCTATGAAAGGACCTTCTCTCATTTGAGAATCATTTTGTCAATATCAGCTTACAGACTGAATCTGCGGATTCTGAAACATAAACTGAAACAACAAATAGAGATTTCACTGTACATGTAGCAAAAAAAAAGCCACAGATATTTATCGAAAGAAAATAAAATCGATTAAATATTGCATTGGCGAAGCACTTGCAATTAAAGACTGCAGATGAGTCGTTCCATTGATTGAATCGACAATAAACAATGAAATAAAATTGATGAAATATTTCATTGGAATGTCATTGAATGCAAATCGAAATTGTTTCTATTTCTTAATTTCGAGCATTAATCGAGAATTGAACCACAGTGCAGTTATTATAAGTGTATGACTGGGGAATTTTTTCTGCTCTACACTAAACATCAAGCAAATCCTCTTAAAATTCAATAATTATCCTTTTTCCTGCTTAAGCAACAGCATTGTTCTAGAAATTTGAACATTGTGTATAACATTATTATTATGAATCTGTAGCAAATACGTAGCAAGAAATAGAACAATGGTACATATTAAAAGAATCCTTTTTTTCTTTCAGTTTAATTAAAATTAGTTATTTAAGCAGCTGGATTTTGGATTGTTCATCACGAACAAGACCACAAAGTCATTCCATTTACGTTGGACACAAAACCTTCAATATATAATCTGTCAGCAGTGTCGGCACTGTTGGGCTGTCCTCATTTATCGCTTTTAGAACTGAAACAAAAACAAAATATACTTATTAAACTGTTTGAGGTATTTTTGTGGTGCAAAAAAAAAGAAAAAGAAAATGTTAAATACTTTTGATTAAAACTTGTAGAGCTTGATTATTTGGTGTGCCATTCTCTAAATGATATGGAATTACTGTGGTCAAATATTTTGGTTCTAATCCTGTTGGAATTAACAATAATAATGATAAAACAAACAAATGCATTAATTAAAAATTTTGTGGCCGTTGTCACATACGGGACAACTGGTGTGTGTGTGTGTGTGTTAATTTACCATTTGAAGTGATTTTCCCTTGAGTTTTGTTTCGCTTTTTTTCGACATGAAATTGTCGTCGTTTATTTTGTACGGCCAACAACAATGAAATGAATGTATTTTTCATTTCTTTTTCATATTCCAATTCATCGCGCAATGCCAATTCGGTGATTAATGTTTCGGAAAATTCACGAATTAATACTTCCATTTCCATGTAAAGTTCATTCAATTGTGTGGTTGACATTTGCCGCAATTCTATTTAATTTAACAAAAAAAACGAAAAACAAATGGAAAATTAATTTGCCATCAATTCCAACGACCATCGCATATGACAGACAATCAAATTGTTTAACTTACTGTCTTCATAAAGTGGTGAACCCAAAACTTCTTTAGCTTTTTCCATAACTTCTGAAACATTGGCGGATTCTTCGTCATTTTCCGATGATTCAGTTTCATCCATAATATCATCAATTTCCTTAATCACCTCTTCGGCTGATTTAATTGGTTCGTCTTCGGTGTGAATACTGCCCAATATCAATGCATGCATATCAAGATCATTGGCAACGGCTTCATCTTCTGAACTTAAATCGTTTAATTCATCGTCCGGTGATCCGGATGATGGTTGCTGCTGATTCAATTGCAATGCTGGCATATGCATTTGTCGAGCATACGATTTTGACCAATCAATGGGCAAAATATTTCCAAAATTACCGGTTATGGTCCACCACATTCTGAAACAAAGCGATAAAGGAGTTTAAATGAGATTTTTTTGGGTTTTTTTTTTTTGGTTAATTTCAAAACAGTTTTAATGAAATTTACATTCAAATGAGATTTATTTTTCAATATTCAGCATTTAATTTCCATTTTCAATGACATTACATAATTTTCAATAATAAAAGAAATAATATCAGCGACAAAACTCTATTCAAATGTCAACCTACATGCAATGCACAATGTATGGCCGTCATTGCTAGTTTGGCTATTGTTTAACTTAGTTTCAGTTGCCCACTTATCTGAACCCGCAATTTCGAATGATGATGCGATAAAATTGATTTGGCCTAAATGAATTGGTACCAGAGCAGCCCAGATATACGTATTCATATTAATTCATACAATTTGATACGACCATACGACAATACGATGTTATAAATTTATTCATCGATCAATAAGCGTTTCAATTTCATTCATTTGTCGTACATAAATTTAAATTTGTTGAATTCATTTTGCTATGAATCAACGAACTTTTTTATTTCCAACAAATATTCAGATAAAAAGTGCCACATACCAGACGAATCAAAACTTTATCATTATCAAAGTTTTGTGACAGCCGTCCATCGTTGCACTCGAGTATTGGTAACAGTGGGGCGGAACGAATGATGTTTTTGAATTTAGAACAGGAAATTCGAATTTGTAGATGTATGTTTGATGTGTGGTGTGGGTTTAAAATTAAATTTTATTACTAAACTAGTGCATCATTCTTATGAACTACTTTGAACCAACTGTATAATGGCCTGACATTTTGCTAATAAAATGTCGTCAATTCGTCAATGAATCAACATCTAAGTATTGTTTTGTTTGTCATTTGAATTTATCATTCATTAGCTATAATTTGTTCAAAAGTCAACAGTTTAGTACATGAGCTGAGCATATGTGGCCGAAGAAATGAATGGAATTTTTTTTTTAAATTTTCTATTTGCGATGCGAAATTTGATGTTCGTGAGCGAATATTAAATATCATGTTTATGAAGTATGAAAAAAGAAGAGTTTGAACTGTGTTGAATTGTATGCGTGCGCTAAAAAATTATTCACATCATAAATAATGAATGATTGAAAGTGATTTGCACAGACAAGCGAAAAGTGAAAACCGATACAAAACAAAACAACTGCGACAGGCGAGTGAACAAAGAGTGATAAAGAAACATATCGAATATAAAACGAAATGCTAAAAAAAAAATGATTTCAAATGATTTTACAGCGATTCAATTCGATCGACAAATATTTAAATTATTTCAATGGTTTAATGGCGAATGGCATGACGGGGAAAAATTCCAACAAATCGACCATTTTAATTCAGATTTTATGAATTCAATTCAAATTTGATAGAGATGTGAAATCATCACGAAGTCTCTCATATCGAGTACCAAGTATCCAGTAGTTAGTTTTTGAATCATTGTTTTTATTACAATTTGTTAGTCATCAGTCGTCATCATCATTCCAATCGCAAAATGTTTTGTTTTCATTCTGTTTTCCTCTTTACTCTTATAACTATTGCCATTTACACAGGGCAACTGGAATTTCATGCGAAAACTTCATGATTTTCAATTAATATTAAGCACAGCAATTGCCCGTTGTACAATTTTGTATTCTAATTTATATTTATTGTTTTCTTTTTTCTCATCGCTTACGGGCTCTTGCTCAGAACCCAAAACTCAGATTGTTTTCAACATTTAGTGAGAAAAAAATGCGTGAAACGTTTTGGAGCAATTTCATGGCAAGAAAAGACCGGCCGCAAAACATGATAGAAAAAAAATCAGACCAATAACGACATTGTAATATGTTCGATGCTCGATGCTTGATGCTCGTGCTAAATTGAACAATCTGAGTGTTAGAAATAGTGACCTCCATATTCATGGCACCAAAATAGCTGCCGGCACACAGATTCAATTTTACTGTCGTACTTTTTTTTTCTCTTCTCGTTTTTGGCTATTTTTCTTCATTTTCAATCAATGGTCTGTTTTATACCAGTTTTATGATGAAATTAATTTAAAAACAAGATTAACAATTTATGACCGAAATTTCTGATGGACTGCAATTGGGATTTGTGACTTGGAACAAGCACGCTATGAATCATTTGTGTGGGTGTTTTGTGTTTTATTGAATCATTCAATATATTTTAAATCACCTTTTGCTGTTCGGAATTTCCTGCTCTTTTTGCTTCTATTTGACACTTTGATTTTCGATATCTTTATTTTACTATCGATTCATGAATATTTTCATTTTTATTGCTTGAAGTTTTCGATATAAATATAAAAACAACGAACAACCGTCTATTATTATTACTATCATTAGATTATATCGAATCAGATGGTTGCGGTTTTGTTTGCAAATGTAATGGGATAACCAAAAAAACATGAAGAAAACTATCACATCAACGAAATTTCAGTTTCGTTATAGTTTTGACTCAAAACACTTTTTGGAACCACAAAGTCTGCGTCATCGAAACATTCAATTTTAGTGTACAAAATCAAGAACAAATGTTTAAGAACATATTTTTTTCGCTTTTTTTGTAATCGAAATGAAACGACCCATGAACAAAGGATTAAATATGCTCATGTTCATGGATGTTTCGTTTCCTTCAAATATTATTCCGAAATTCATTTGATTCGGCATGGAAATGACATTTCGGATTCCAGTTTTAACTGGTTGACTGACTTTTTCATCAAATGCTAACTGCTGTGTTGTTGGAATGCTGTGTTTTTTTCCATCTGTGTTTATGTCGACCGACATAAAGTGTGCGAGCAATTAACATTTCAATAAATGAAATTAATTAATTTTTGTGGATGAAATTCTTTTGTCAGTGACATCACGGCATAATTAATGACTCGAATCAACTTGATACGATCATTATTTGAACGTATGATTCCAATTTGAAATTGGCAACATATGCAGTACTATCGAAAGCTGCTCATGCAACAGATCTCAATCTCAAAATAAATTTTTTTTCTCAGCAAGATCAGAGATCCATAATAATAATTAACGAATAAAAATGCAAACAAAGTATGTTTCATATCTTGTTATTTCCAGTTCCATTTCCATTTTATCTTCGTATGATTAACACGTCTATGATAAACAAAAAAAAACATTAAACATTCAACGGGAACATTGAATTGTGCTCCGTTGCGACAGCCCATAAAATAAATCATTTCGTTTGTGTTTTGTTTTTATGATTAGATTGTTGCGCTCATGGGGAATTGGGCATGGAGTTGGTCATGTTCATATATTAACTGTAATCACTTTATCTTTATCCGATATCTTAGTTTTGCCCTTGGCGAGCCTATCTGGCTATCGTTGCTTTCTTATTGGATATTCATCTTGAGCAACTAGATAAATATGAATTTGTGCAAAATGAACATGCGAAACCGTTATAGGCAATTCTGTTTACCACAATTGAGCCATTTTCAAGCCTCGAGAGCTGAAAATTTTATTATGATTTATTAATATATATATATTTATGCCTTTTTTTCATACTGAATCACAAACATGTGCAAAACCATTCAAAAATTTGTTTTTTTGATTCTCAGAATAATCATTCACATAGAATTTAAATACATGAATTCATGCTCAAGGTGACAAAGATTTAATTATATTTCAAATTTTAAATCTGATAAAAACAAAGCTACAGACGAACTAGCTCTCTAGTCGACTTTTCCATTTCATCTTATAAGAAACTTCTTTATTTTCAGTTGCCATTCTCACCAATTGCAATAAACACAATTCACACAGAGAGAGAGAGAGACAGAGAAAAAACGAAATCGATTTCGCGGTTCGGTTTCGTTCTCCAATGCGACATTTGATATGGATTTCAAATTTTACAATGTTTCAATTGCAACTGTTTAATGTTTCAAACTCCATTCGGAATTGATTTCCAACAAACAAAACCATAAAACATGTGTAGTAGCATGAGAGAAAGGAAGCCGTTTTACATGTTTTTATAGCCAACAATATTTTCTTTTCGTATGCATTTGGAAATATATGTTATTTGTATAATGCTGAATTCCACATCGAAATCGTCTATTTTTCACTCATCGAAGCCTTTTTTTTCTATACAAACGAAGCAATAGTAATCGAAGATCAAATCGACACACTTTTTTTTTATTGAAAAGGTTGTTTAAGATCAATTTATTCGATAATAACGAATGCAATCACTCGCGTTTTTTTCCCATCTATTCATTTCTCTTCCAGCATTATGTCGTTTGCAAAGAAAGATAAAAACGATTGATTAAAAAGAAATCGATTTCGAAGCGTATAATTTTGCTCAGGAAATCCTCTTGATTTATGTAGCACAATTTCAGATAATGATAAGTTTTATTGTATGCTCCGTCCAAAATAGCGCGAGAGAGAGAAAAATCCGAAGATTGAATAAATGTTTCATTCTCCCACTTTGCATCAATCAATTTCCATATCAACATACTAATAAAATATTGATTCAACATACACATGCGGATCGAAGAAGATGAAATAACAAAAATCTGATCAAAAAATCTTTCTCACAGTTTTTTCCCCCTTTCATTCGTGTCATGAATCGCATTCACTTATAATCTTCGATTTTTTACCGAATTTTTGAATAGCCAAACAGTTAGAGATGCTAACGTACGTATGTTTGTTTAATATATTCCATAAAAATGAATAGATTTGATTGTTTGAAAACAAACAATTAAATGAGCCAAACCATTTGACTATTGTCACGTTCGGCATTCCCTTTAATATTCATCATTTTGAACGTGTAACGTGTTGGATTTGTATTTGTTAACATTTAATTCTGAATGGATATTTTTTTCTCTTTTCAAATTGAAAGTCTAGCGATAGCTCGATCGCGTTGATATTTGTTTAAATAAATGGTTGATTGAGAGAAAATAGTCGGATACATTTGGAATTTGTTAATTATTTACATATTCCGATATTGAAAACGACGATTCAATTTGTTTGGTAAACAATATGATCTTTTACAGTTCCCAGTTCTCCGTTCTTAGCTGTATTTCTACAAAGAATAATGAATAAATGGAATTTAAATGTTTGCATTGGAATGGAATGCGATCATTGACCGCCTACTACTACAGATCCAGTAGCATTTCTCATTAGTATCTCTTTTAATGAATCAATAGCGTCTGGTATTGATAAAAATGGAATCAAAAGCGTCAAACTGTTCATCGCCGTTATTATTTATTATTCAATATTGAATTGATTGCCATGCCTTTCCAATTTCCAATAATAATTCAATAATAACGGCATTAGTATGGTTCGGCGGATCTTTCACCGGACACTGGCTACTCCTATACATACAGATATATTCATGCATGAAATTCATTGAATATTTGAAATGATCGTACTGATTTTTTTCAGAATCCAGTATAAAAGCACTCAATCGATTCATATTGCCATGAAAATCATTTGCAAATCGATTCAATAATTTAACTTGTAATTTGTGGCTCGTGGCACATGCAATTCTGAACAACAACTACAAACCTCAATAAACTATCAATTGTAGTAGAAGGCTGAATTGGCCAAATATTCGCCAGGAAACCCGAATAGCAATCGCGGTACGAAATGCAAACATTTTTGGTTGACATTTTCGTGGAAAGTTTCCATTTCATTTTATGATGTTCGATTCGAAGGAAGAAAGAAATAATGTAGAAAATATAATATAATAAAATGAACAAAAGTGTGCTTTAACCTTGAAAATATGCCCACGATGCCAGACCACACAAATGATGGCAATGAATGCAACAATATTCTCGTTTTTTTTTCAAGCGCACAATACTTCATGGGCAATATAATTCCATGTTTTAAGTCGTTATTATTACTATTATTATTATTAGACATTCGTTTCTGTGTTGGAATTAATAAACAAAAAAAAAGCAAATTCTTTACGCTTCAAATAATAATCATGGTGAATGTCAAGCTAAGCTAAAACGTTATCGTAGCGAAACATCTCATTAGGCATGACAAAATCAAAATAGACATATCATCGGATCAACGAGCAAAAGCAAGGTGTATTTATTAATACACACACACAAAATGCGTTCTCATTTCACGCTGTTTGCGACGACAACGTTTCAGATTTTGCATATGTAATGAAAATAATGATAATAATATAGGGAAATTACGTTTGAAATTATGGGATAAGAGACAAAACGAAAGACACAAGCGCCGATAACCACCATGATTAGAAGAACGTCATGATGAAACTGAATTTTCATACATAAAGTCAATTCTGAAGCTGCTTTAGTTGCGATTATGTATAATATAAGTATTGGCACGCGATATGTGATTTGAGAAAGAAAAATTTCTTCGTTCGTTTGGTCGACGAAGTGTTAGTCGTATAATTTTCACACATTTCATTTGGCGTTGTTGTTGCTGTTAATGCTTAGGTCTCAATGAAGAAGAAGAAGAACTCTTCTAAAATTGATGATAAACAAATTGAACAATTTTTCTTATTTTATATTTCGATCGCACACAATATGAGATCAAAATATATGTATAAAAATAGCCACAGATAATAATGAGATGCTAGTCAATGCGATATTTAGTTTAAATAGATCATTACAAATGTCTGTTTAAAGGTCTGGTATACCACTTTAGAAATGAATGGTGAATGGTGAATCATTATGGTGTGGCAAATTGGGCTCAATTTATGAGTCAGTTAAGAGTAAATCGTTTTGTTTTTTCAGATGATTCAGAATGAATTAATCACATTTCAACACCAACATTATCGACGATTGAAATTAATCATACGCTCATCTACAAGTATAGTGAAGAATTGCGTTCGATTGTTGTTAATGGGTGTACAATGAATCTAATAATTTTTGGGCATTTGGCATTCGGAACGCCAACAATATAATTAACCTTAGCGATGACTCACCAATTTGAATGGTACAAACTATTTTCGGACACTGTCTAAAAAAAAAAATGAACAAAATAAAATAAAATCAACATCAGACATGTATTGCTTTCATTCTATGACATCAGCTGTGTGTATATTCGTTTTTAGGACGGTTTCAACTAGTTTAAAGTCGTCAATAGACTGAATCAATAGCCATTGACTATTTGCAGTAAGCGAGCAAATGTGTTTTAGATCACATTAGAACATTCACAAAATTAATTATTTATTCAAAAGATTCAAAATCAGTATTTTTTTTGGCCAAATTGCAAATCGGAAATGTATGCCTTAAATGTTGATGCATACGCAGACACTTATATTCCATTTATGCAAAGCAATTTCCTTTCTTTGGATAAAATCGATTCGAAACCGGTGTGTGTGTGTGTTGATTTACTAACAATCATTTTGAGTCGATTGAATAATGTCAGTTTTTGGAAAGCGCATTTATACACAACCACCGGCGGCCCTTTTTTGGTAAAGTTTTGTTTTTGTTTTTTTCTTTATTCTTCTTTTGCTTCGTTTTTCCGCTTTTATTCATTGCTTCGCATATATTAATCAGCCGTTCCGTTACTTTGGTTGGATTGCTTTGTATTGATACATCGTCAGGTATGGAGGTGCATATTTCTGCTTTTCTCCATTAATAATTTTTAATGCGTTTACACGTAAATCATTTTATTATTGCGAGACGCAAAACTATTTCAGGCCGTTTAATTTGCTGCCGGCCAAATATCACAATGTGGTAATGAAACTCTATACAGATTGAATTGAAATGATGATAAATCTTTAATCGAAATCTTTTTGCACACATCATACCAAAGTTGACTGAAAATCTCCGTTTTATCCATCATCTTTTGCTTCAGTCTTCAGGCTTAGCTATAATAATAAAAATGAAAGAATTTTTTTTTTTTTGCGCCGATGAGTCAAAGAATATACAACAAATTTATTGATCATAAAAGTGGAAGGTGGAAAATAAGATTATTATCATCTTTCTCTCTTATTGGATGGAGTATTAAGCAAAGAGCCAAAAAACAGCCGCACAAAAGCAAACTTATGCAGCAAAATGTGCCACAAGAAAATACTACTTTTGAATAGTCTTCTGTGTCGAATAAGGTAAATGAATTTATAAAAGTGGCAACGCATACAATTTCATCAGCATCAAAAAAGGAGTTTTCTTTTTTGTCTTTTTGCTTTTTTTTTTGTGTGTAGTTTACGTGACGCTTCTTCGTTGGGAATTGTTCCTGCAATTTTTTCGCTATCCATCTCTATAGTTCGTCTTCAGTTTGGTGCATCATGCGCACATTGTTCATCTTTAAAATGATATATCTGAAATCAATAAAGAATGAACACAGCAAAAGGGAAATTTGCAAAATGTTCATAACAACAACAACAACTGTACTGGAAATACTGGACCAAAATGCGCGATGCACATCCCACAGACGTGAACCGAACAAGATGTTATTTTAAACGAACAAAAAAATATATGATATTTTTTAATGAAGCTTCAACCAAAAAGGAGAAACTGAACACGTTAAATCGTAAGTGAATGACGACAGATAAATATGGCAACTGCATTAAAGATGCAAGCAAATAATGCGTGCATGAAATGATTGCTGTTTTGATTTATAAAAACTTATTAAGAAAATAATATTAATCGGATGCCGGATCAGATGATCGGTTAAATGAATTGAGGTTAATGCCATATTCAGTTTTTTTATGAATAACATTCAATATCTTTTGAATCTGTATTGCTATAAATATACACTTGGATCAATTGGAAGCTGAGATAACAGGAACCAAACTTTGTTTTGAAAGTTCCAATTGCAAAGAAAACAATCGGCTGGTGAAATGCATAAATGTGTGTCGTTGTTTTGAATTGAGATCATATTTTTGAGTGTCGATCTGGTTCGATTCTTGAATTTAACGATGCAATTTATCGTTTTGAGCTATGATTTGCCATTGAATCCAATTAATCCGAATTCGAATATTTGTGATGTGTGTACTTGACGGCTCTGCATATAGCAATATCGAGAATGAAATGGCGTAGGCTGTTTGCTAATCAGCAACATAAATTATTGCTTGATGTATAAGATTGAGTTATTTTTCAACCACTACTACCGAGTTTAGATTGGTAGTGTATTTGTTTCCATTTCTCATTTATATTATTTGAATTCGAATGGTTTTGTGTAAACAATTTTTACCGATTTTAGCACATTCTCACAGCAACAGAGAACAGGGCCATTGAAAATATCCGACGCCTTTTTATTGTTTACAATCGATCGACTCTGTTTTGAAATATCCATTTTTAAACAATACTACAATCGTAACATCAAATACAACACAAAAAGGGACTGTGAAATTTCAATCATTCCGACCTTGTCCGAATCAATATATTTAGACTAAAGTGATGAATTCCGAAAAAGGTTACTTTAAAAAAAAAAATTATATCCAACGCGGCATGAAATCGGACTTTTTGTTCATGTTTGATGATTTGGATTATCAAGAAATCCATCGAAATTACGATATTGAAAACTGAAAAAGGTTTAGAAAACGTACCTGCATTGCTTATTTCAAATAAACTGACTGTTTAAAACAGTGGGCAAAGAGTGAGCGAGGTTAACTATACGGGTGTATACGTAGTAAGATTACATGGCAGGTCTTTGTTGCTGACACAGGTACAAATAGCCATGTACTGATCGAAATTGTATTTTCCACTTGGTTTTGGACAAACTACAGTCCAATTAATAAATCAAAGCTGTCGATCATGAGAGCTCATATAGGTAATAGCCTGGGTGGGCATGTAGATTATTTTTGTAGGTAATCTACATTTTGTAAATGTAGATTATACGTGGTAGATTACATCAAATTTAACGTGTAATCTACATGATTTGTAGATTATGGGATTTTGGGAAAAATTAATAACTGAATCATCAGAATTCAGAGTTGAAACAAAAAGAAATTGAATTTTATTGGTAGAAAATTGATATGACATTCATGAAATTATTTATTCGGAAACAAGTTTTCAATCAGCATCTTCATCCACATCGCTTTTGTCGATTAGTTCATCGTTTGGGTGCAGTGTAAAGTATACATTAGCCAATCTTTCCGATGTTTCGGTTGAAAGTCGGTTATGAATATCGGTATGGACATCAGGGTGTCCTAGAGTAGTGAAAATACTAAAAGTTCTCAATCCATAAAGAATCTTTCAAAATGTCGCTGGTGAAAATTACAACTTATTCGGTGTTGTCTCATGTCTCCCGAAAACTTTGAAATTTTCGAAATATAAAAGAGAAATTGAGCTATCTGTTATAGTTCACTAAGAAGAACACGTCACATTTTGTTTGCAACGTTTCGTCTTATTTTCCATACAAATTAAAAGTGACCAGATTTTCAAAACAGACTGCAATAAAATAATCTAGTTCCCCTTTTTTTGTTCTCGGAACTTTGGAATTATCGGAAAGAATCAAACCAGCCCTGAATTATTTGAAATTTCCACCAACGATATTTTGAAAGATTCTTTCTCGATCAAGACTAACGAACTTTTGGATCTTTCGCTGCTCGAATACACCCTAATGAACATATATCCAGTTTGAAAATAGCTGTTCAAGTTGTGCTGTCGATGCTGAAATTTTCATAAATTTGATCGCAAATCGGCGAGTTTTCCATGACAAATCGTCGGCGAGCAAAATGCCAGAATGTCCAACTCAATTAATAGTTAACTGGAATAGTCTACAAAATAAATGTAGAATATGTAGAGAATACATAATCTACGTAGATTACTTTTTTTTCTTTAATAGCATGGTCACGATCATAGGGACTCATTTGAAATTTGATGCTCAAACTAAAAACTGTAATCCCGAACATTGTCTCAGTTATCAAATGTTTCCATTGGCACATTCTAAATGGGTTGGAATTCGGAATTGATGATTGACAGTTCAAAATGCATACATTGAAACGAGACTGCAAATCAGTCGATGTAGCGCAATCCATTTTGTCTATTCAATTGGAACACATGTCAATGAGTTGTGAGATGTGATGAAGCCGATAAACATTTAAATGAAAATGGATCATACTGTTCACACAATTAGTAAACTGAACAATAAACTCAATCAAAAAAGAAACGATGACAGTTCCAATCATTCAATATTCAAATCGCAAGCATTAAGCAAAAAGAACCATTTGAACAATTCGAGAAGGGACGCGCTAATTGAAAATATTACACGCTAAATCAACAAACGGTATTAAATTATTTTTAATTGTTTGTCTTGTTCTAGTTTCATAAAAATACAAAAGAGCAGTTTCATTTATATTAATTATGTACACACACAGTACAGAAGCCCGATCGATCTAAAGCAAAATAAATTGGCAATGTGAAATATTTGTTTAAACAAATACGAATTTCGAATCATAAATAAGTGAAACTTTAAAACGTAATGCCTTGGAATAACAAGTGTTTTTTAATTTTATTATTATTGAAGAAATATTTGTATATTTGCACATTGCATATGAGGCAGAACTTAATAGGCAGTGTCCACATTTGCAGCAGTTGATTCGATTGCAAAAAATGAAGACTTAATGGAAAATATTGCGCGTTTACATTCCAATGATAACAAATATTCTGCATTGGTCAGCGTGAAAGGAGTAGTTACTATTTGCATTGCAATTTCATTTGTTTGCCAAATGGATTTGAACACAGCAATAAAGTGGCGGTGTCTTTTTTCACACACCTTTGCATATCGAACGCCTTTTTCAAACGATTTCGCAAACAATGACAAACTACTTTGAAACTCAATTAATCGCGCGAAACGAAATGAAAAAAAAAAATAAAGAAGAATAAATCAAAAAAAAAAATGCAAACAAAGAAATCCGTTTGGTTAGTATCGTTGGTGTCTTATTTCGCTTCAGTCTTCACGAAATGTTTCGAATTGAAATTTTTCCCCCTTTTTTTTGTTGATCCATTCAACGACATTGAATCCGTACATTCACAGCCAATTGTCGCATTCTCATTTCAAATCTAAAAATAATTCAAACTTTTTCAAATCGCATTACAAAATGGGTTTTCAAAGAAAATCAGTAAAAGAATGTGTTTGTTGGTTGCTTTGATGCACAATGTGTGTAGTTTTTCCTTTGCATTATGACTACAGTTCATTTCAAAGATTCAAAGTGAATTTTCATTGGATTTTTCTTTCCCTTTAAATTACGGCCCCTTTATGATGTGGTCGGTGTGTTTCTACTTAAATTAATGTCATGTTAAGTAAATCATTGATATGATTTATGTTTAACTGTTTATACGTATGCTGTAAACTATACGTGGTAGTCTGGTTGTGGCCATAGCTATTCGCTTTATGTATCGTTATTTTTTTTGTTTTAACGTTTAGATAAACAAATGGTTCATTTAAAGTGCTAAATGAGCACAGTATGCAGCATTCTTTTCTCACTCTATTTCCCATCAACTACAATTACTATTACCAATGACGACTGGGTAAATCTTCCTTTGTTTCGCTTTATATTATTTGTTTTTTGTTTTTTCACTTGGTGAAATGGCACACATTCTTTTGCTTGCGATTCTATTTTCTTCGTGAGATTACAGTAGCAACAAAAATAGTTTGGAATGAACTCGACTGGAAAATTCTAAAAGACATTTTCTGCCCTCGCTCTTGGAAGGCAGGGGCAAAGCAAGAAATAAAATATGAAGCACAAAGAAACTATTTCCAAATGATGCATTCTAAAATGACATGTTCTTGTGGCTTATGGTTGATGTTGATTGTACTTGCGGTTCGTTCTATTTCAGTGCTCTCGAATCAATTTATTAAAGAAATAGAAAAAATCGCTTGGGAAATCAAATAGAACAGCTGTCGCGATAAGTAAACTGAGACTGAGGCATCCGTTAAATAATTACTATATTCGATTCCATTAGCAAGACTTTCTTTGCTCACCATCCGAAATAATTGTGTTTCGAAGTTCCAACTGATTTATATTTACATTGCGAAGCTGAAATTGAATATCAAAATGAAATGTTTTCATGTTGTAAACAATTTTTCATTGAATTGACCCGGTTTTTGTTTTGTTCATTCGCCACATGCATGCATACGAGGCAAAGCAAAGCAAAGCCGAGCAAAGCGAAGCTCTTATCTTCTTAAATAATTCCAAACTTCATTTAATTTGGAGCATTTGAGATATTGCCAACTGTCGACAGCAATTCAACAAAAACAAAAACAACCAAACTATTATTTCGTAACTTCGTTGAATCTTTTTGTTTTTTTGTTTTTTGTTTTTTTCATCAACAATGATAGGAAATATTGCGCAATACCTAAGCCTGTCATCGTTCTATGTACAGAACTTTAAATCAAAACTCATTCGTTCGCATTGTCAATGTCATAAATCTGATCGTTTGCCGAGTCCGGAGAGTTTAGAGCTCACAAATCTATGGGACGATGAGAATGAATGTGTTTGCCATTGAAGTGTAAAGAGGTCGGATTAGCGAGATTTGATTAGAATTTTTTTCTTTTTACTCTGTACAATCCCAGCATATATAATTCAATGATTCTCAATTCAACATTATTGTTTGTGTTTTTTTTTTGTCGGTTTATTTATAGAAGTGTTTTTGTAGATTTTCATTGTTGATTGAAGCATGAAATTTAAACAATTTGTTTACATTAAATAAAAATCAATGAAACAAGTGCATCGAATTGGAAACCCATCATTGGCTGCTATGCCAATTCATGTTACAAATCATTCAAAACTCAATAAATAACAATTTCACTCACAGACGACAAACGATCCAAACAAATGGCATTCAATCATCGGAATCACTTACATGTATTATTATCATACGACTGGTGTCGGTTCAAGTGAAATTAGATGCGGGTTTGATGACTTCATGTCAAAATCTCATATAATCGAGAGAGAGAAAAAAAGAGAGAGATAAAAAAAAAATCGAAGGCGTGATTTCCTTTTGACGAAAAATTCCTTTTTCAACTTTTATCTCATTGAATTCTTCAATTTCAATGACGCAAAATGGCTTATATCCGAATCACATATATGTGTCTCGGGCCTCAGTGATTTTACAAAATTTTATTAGAATTGCGTTTAACACACACACACACACACCGTGCGCACACAGTTGGTGCACGATTCCCTTCGTGATCAAAAACAATTTTTAAATTTAGATTTTATAAAAATTTCTTCTTTGTTTACGTAGCATTCTCATTCGGTTATTCATTAGCGACACACGACAGAGATTTTTTCCCAAGCGATAAATTAAAAGCCAAAGCACGTGCATTCCACACTATTCCCAGTGCCAACGAATTCAGCTTCTCAAATACGCCAGATAACATCATAATGCTGAATTTTAAAGTTGAATCATCATTCTGACTATTCTCTAAGTATAGTTGATATAAGAGTACATTTGAAATTTCACTTGATGCTTGCCAGCCTATCGATAAGTGCACCACTGACTTTTTGATATATATTTCAAAACAATCAGAATGGGCGTTGAGAGTCTGATGTTTTCTCGAAATATATATTCCAAAAATGATAAACTTCTCATATTTCAATGACAGCCACATTTGCTTAATATCAGTGAAGCCATTCGAATTCCGAATAGAGAATTTTATTCAAAATGAAATAAAATTGAAATCAGACAAGAGCTTCCGAGTCAAGAAATCAGGGGAAAAAATGTTTGATTTCGAAATGAGATTCGGTTGACGTTGGAAAAGATAATAATTAAAACAGAAATAAACGATAAAGGAATTTAGAAAATATTTCAGTTTAAAGTCACGCAGGGCTTCATTTTATTCTATTTTCATCATTTTGCAATTTAGTTGCCGGTTTTTGTTCTTCTTTTTCTGAATATTTGTGTAGAAATGTGGATTTTGTATAGGCGACACAAGAAAAAAAAACAGGAGAAGAAGAAAGAAATCGAAAACTGAATGCAATCTCAAGGTGATGCTCATTACTGGCCGTTGCCGATTCAAAAGTGTGAATTTTGCACTCAAAAAAAAAGATGAAGCGACACAATTAGAATTTGAAAAAAAAAGAAGGGGATTCAATTTTTCCGTTCCGAAATGCTTTTGATTTTAAGTGCATTTTATTATAATGAGATTAGCCTCAAATGACGACTTTCATATCGTCGATTTCTTTCTGTTTCGACTTTATCCACTATTAATTTTTTTCTTGTTTTGTGAATTCTATTTGATGTTAAGAGTTTTGGCTCGTTTAATACATTTGAAAATGTATCGACAAAAATGCCGAGTGCCGAAGGGAAGCCAATTCAATCATTGGATTTTTGCTACTTGAATCATAAATACTATAACAAATATGGGAAACTTTTTTTCCGCTTTTTACACTGAAACTGCTGCAAATGCCGAAAGCATTATAGAATTGCATGTTCTTGGATCATTAATATGTGTTCGAACTTCGAATACAATAACGAACGGCGACACAATTACATTCATCCAAATAGTATATGCTTGTAAAAAATGTATACCAAATAACGAATCGGCTCCATCAGCCGATTCGAACATGGAAAAATCCATAAATTTTTCCAAATGTACAAAAAGCTAAGGCAAATAAAGCAGCCGTTTAACCATGTTGCCGTTTGCATATTTGAATATGACGCCAGACAAATTTTACATTTAAAACGGCAACAAATATGAAATATTCATGTTTGAACATTGAACATTGAATATAC
>GL501497.1:0-14325 GCA_000149185.1 Mayetiola destructor
GAGGTCTCCACGGATCGCATTTTTCATGTCCGTGACCCGGCCGAGATCCGAGACCCGTGCCCGAGAGATAATAGCCTGGCCGCCCGGGCCGAGTCCGAGGCCGACCGAACTAGATCGAAAAATTCCAAAAATTTTGAATTTTCAAAAATATTCAAAAAATAAATTCAAAGTTCAGGTATTACTATAAAAATGTTTAAATTGATTTTATTGATCGACAAATGAGACTTTCTTCTAGGCACCTTAAGCCTGTATGGAATAAAAGAAAATAAAATCGATTCACAGGAAATATGCAAACGAAATTCTTTTGCGTAATCGAACAATGATCCAGTTTGAAAGAGAACACATTTTCTTATTCAAATTAAAAAATTTCGATTGCATTTTTAAGGGCTCATTGAGCATAAATGAAATATCAAAAAATTTGGAATATTATTCAATGAATTTCACTTTCGATTCCGCGTCGAGTATTGTCGGCATTGAAAGAGACGACGAGCATCGATGTGTAAGTGAAGAACAAATAGAGGTATTTATGACCTCTCATTCCTACACCGATTTCAGCGATATCGTGGTTTCCAACTGTATCCAATTGAATGTTCATGAATTCTGATCGTTGCAAAACTGGTCGTGGGAATGTTGGAATTGATGAGCTAACAGTCTGGCCATCAAATTTATGATCCATATTTATTGTTGCAATTCCATTTTTGAACTGGATCTCGGCGAGCATGTTGCGCAATCGGCTTATTGATATTGTACAATTATTCAAATTTCCAAACATTCCGAATTCACGATTTGAAATATCTCGAATTGAGAAGTTTTCTTTTCGGCCGATACGTTCATAGCTGCCAGTACGTAGAATGCTTCCAAATGTTTTCAGTTTCAAAACTGCTTGATCAGCAATGCTTGAAAGAATAACATTGATTGTTGCGGGATCAATGGTACCAACGGATGCATACGATGCTTTCAGGATGTGAAGCGTTTTTCGAAAACCGGTACCGTCGAAACGAATAGCGAAAAGACAATTCATGTCAAAAAACATCGAAACGAAACGGGAAAATTTCATGGATAATCGGAATTCGATAATTTGATCACGTTCATCCAAATCAATATGCAAAAAGCTGGACTTTTTCACATTGCCCAAAGATGCCACATTCGGGCTTTGTTTCAATATTCGGCCATCAAACGAAATAAAATTGTTAATGACTGCATGGCCATTTTCATCAAAATGAATCTTCGCCATCATAACATTATTTCGTGCAAGTGTTATTTCTTCACGGATTTGATTCTTGCTCCAAAAAACAAAAATGCGCTTTGGAAGTGACTGTAAGCAATAAAGACCGTTTGGAGATAGCATAATCTTGTTGTTTTCGCCTGTTGATTGTCCAAAGATTGTCATCGTGGTATTGGCACCAAATAATTCAATAGAAATCAAAGCTCGCATTGAGGATGGAACTTTACGCAATGTCAATTGGTAATCTTTTTTGATTGGCTTTAGTAGATTCACCACTACTCCATCTCCATTCGTACCTGTATATTGAAGAAATTTAGAAAATCGAAATCATTGAAAATTTATTGGTAATTTTTAAAATTATAATACGAAAAAAATACTTACCCAAACGTCCAGTTCGGCCGATGCGATGAATATATTCTTCATCATTCGTTGAGTCATAGTTTATTACTAGTCCAACCATTTTAACATCAATACCATGAGCCATAACATTTGTTGTAATTAATGTTTGACCTCTTAATCCGAGACAGAAAAAACGAAGTTTGTACAAACGGTGTTTTTCATCATTAGCTTCTGTCAGCATGAAATATTCCGGAATGTCATTTTGCAAATTACGAGCGGAATCATAATTCTGAAAATAAAGTTTCAATCGTACTATAGTTTAATGAAAATTTGTCTACGTAAATAAATCTACCTCGCAAAAGATTATGCAACGCATTTTTTCTGGCAATTTGCGAACCAAACGGCGGACCACTTCTACTTTTCCTTCATCTGTTGTACAATTAATCTGGAATATTTTTCGGTTATCTATAAAACTTTTGGGCTCTATAGTTATTGGATTATTGCAAATCGAATTGGCCCATTCATGAGCTTCCGGACTGAATATTGATGTTACAAAAATTTGCTGCGGATTTGATCCCAAAGCATCAACGACATGGCGGCAGTATTCTGGAAATGATTTAAATAACTGGTCGGCCTCATCGAATGCTATCATTTTAATTTCGGTGAAAAGGTGCGACCATTCCAGTATTTTTGCTGGAACGTCTACCACAATCTGTTGGCTCAAGCTGTCCAACTTGAGAACATCTGATTGAAATTCAAAAATTGTACAATTATAAGTTCGAAAATTGGATGTTCTATTATTTATAATAAGATTACCTTTTGATAGACAGTCAATCTCGACATTTGTCAAGTATTTTGCGATCTCCATAAATTTGAAAATTATTTGATGCTTTAAATCTGGTGTTGGCACTACAAAAACTGCTTGGGGAATATTTCTAGCTCGATTTATCCGGTTTAGGATTGATAGCATAACCGCCATTGTTTTCCCTGTACCCGAATTGGCTTTCAAAATCACATCGACCTTTGTAGTATTGATCAGAATGGTTTGCATTTCGGTCGGCGCTTCGAGACCAATTAATTTTACGGCATCGACAATTTCCTTCTTTCTGAATGTCAAAAATTTATTTTATGAGAAACTGAATTTTAATTAGAATTGTAAAATACTAAGTATTATATTTACAATTTCCACGGTGTCTTTGATTTCAACTCATTTGATTCACCAGCCGACAATTCAGCAATCGCTGAGGTAGCAGCATTTATTTCCTGGGCCATTTTATAACTTCTTATTCTCACTCTTTTATTTTTTGTCGCTGAATGTTCAATGTTCAATTTGATTTTTAGCGTTTAATGGAAATTTAGCCACAATCATTGAGGTTATGATCTCCTGTCACCTGTAGCACATACTACTATAGCAGAAGTATGGTCTGTGAAGTATTAAGTACAAAGTATTCAATATTCTTAGTACTGATGTATTTTCATACTTGCACTTATGTGTATAGGTGTATACGTATTCGAAACGTGTTTGCATATAATGCGATAAAACCGGAAATATTTGTGTTTTTTCGAACAGGACAACGACATTGGACAATGATTTGAGAATGCATATTGAACATATTTTTACATCTTAGGCATATTTTCTATCCGATGCCAAGCGAACAAAAACTCAAAACGCAATGGCTACGAATATTTTATTTTATTTGATTGAAGTAATTTAAGACATTAATTTTTCTGTCAGAAAATGATTGGAAGAATCATTTCAGGTTTTATTTATTCTGTTCTTAATTTTTAATGTTTCTGATTATTGAGTATGGTTTTTGCCCAGTTTTCCCTATTAAATTCCTTTACATTCAGTTTTTATGGTTGAAATTTTCTCGTATGGTGTGTTTCAATCTTAGTTTAAGCCTTGTGATCAACAATCACTGACAATATGTTTTAGAAACTTGAAACTGGAATGTTATATAGGCATATTTGAACATCAATGGCATGATGTACGTTAATTTTCGGTCGCGCGTGGTGGTGCTGGCATGGCCTTCAATGATTCGGCGCCTTTCAATTTTGATGCGACTGATCGAACGCATTCGGTGCTGCAGAATGCCAATTCACGAAAATTAAATACCATTTTTTTATTACATCCAATACATGTAACATCTGCTTCATTGGCCAACTGTTTACTTTTGGCCTTTTCTGTTACCATTCCGAAACTTTTTTCCTTTGCATCAAAAGCTCGTTTTAGCTCACCATTTTTTTTGGTGAGTGCAACCACTTGATCGTTGTTCCGTTTCAAATCCTCCTTCAGATTATCATTTTTCTTGGCCAATTTCGTTTTTTCAGATTTCAGGTTTTCGGAGACTTTCTGCAAATCTCGAATTCGAGCATTAGCAACACGCAATTGTTCGTCATAGTTCGAAAAATATTCCAATATTTTTTCGCGTTGGGTTCGATCGGTAGCTGAGTGTGAGGAAGAATCTCTTTTTAGTACGATGGAAGAATAATGAAAGATTTTTTTGGGATATATTGAAGAACTTACAATGGGTAGCGATGGTATTCTGTTCCATGTTACTGTTGTCATCGGAATGGCTATCGAAACCATCTTTAGTGTCTTCGTCAGTATGGTGGCTGCTGGTACTGGCTTTTGGAGTAGCGACAGATGTAGAATGGTTTGAATCGAATTGGGAAAGTTCATCAAATGTATCGAAACTGGGCGTATTCGACGTTGGCGTTGTCGGCGCAGATAGAGTTGCTGCCGTTGACGATTTGCTATCCTCATCATCATTATCAGGAATGAAAACGATTTTTTTTCGGACTTTATCCATTTTTAACGCCAATTTGACCTGTTCTCCATCTAGTTTTAATATTGAAGCTAGCGACGGAATTGATGTTCGCGGTGATTTTGCTCTTGCATCAAGAACCCGCTTAATGTCTGCTGCTGACAATGTACAGATTGATTCAATCTTAAGATTCTTTTCAACATCACCTTTAAGTTGTTTTCTTGGTGTTGGTGCCATGGCTTCGGCCTTTTCTTTTGCAATTTTAATTGGTTGTCAGTTTCAATGTAATGTTGATTTCTTTGATTTACTTATGACAACAAATCATAACACAACTTAGCTGCGCGCAATTATAAAGTGACATGAATTTTGTCTGCAGACTCTGCAATGAAGTTAGTAACGGATGAAAATTGACAGTTCGTCTTTTTGTTGAGAATTTTACTCTCGGTTCCCGTAAAAGAGTTCGTTACAAATAAATTTCGAATCGAGGAATTGAATTCAATGAATCAATTGGCGAAACTTTTTTCCTTTGCATCAAAAGCTCGTTTTAGCTCACCATTTTTTTTGGTGAGTGCAACCACTTGATCGTTGTTCCGTTTCAAATCCTCCTTCAGATTATCATTTTTCTTGGCCAATTTCGTTTTTTCAGATTTCAGGTTTTCGGAGACTTTCTGCAAATCTCGAATTCGAGCATTAGCAACACGCAATTGTTCGTCATAGTTCGAAAAATATTCCAATATTTTTTCGCGTTGGGTTCGATCGGTAGCTGAGTGTGAGGAAGAATCTCTTTTTAGTACGATGGAAGAATAATGAAAGATTTTTTTGGGATATATTGAAGAACTTACAATGGGTAGCGATGGTATTCTGTTCCATGTTACTGTTGTCATCGGAATGGCTATCGAAACCATCTTTAGTGTCTTCGTCAGTATGGTGGCTGCTGGTACTGGCTTTTGGAGTAGCGACAGATGTAGAATGGTTTGAATCGAATTGGGAAAGTTCATCAAATGTATCGAAACTGGGCGTATTCGACGTTGGCGTTGTCGGCGCAGATAGAGTTGCTGCCGTTGACGATTTGCTATCCTCATCATCATTATCAGGAATGAAAACGATTTTTTTTCGGACTTTATCCATTTTTAACGCCAATTTGACCTGTTCTCCATCTAGTTTTAATATTGAAGCTAGCGACGGAATTGATGTTCGCGGTGATTTTGCTCTTGCATCAAGAACCCGCTTAATGTCTGCTGCTGACAATGTACAGATTGATTCAATCTTAAGATTCTTTTCAACATCACCTTTAAGTTGTTTTCTTGGTGTTGGTGCCATGGCTTCGGCCTTTTCTTTTGCAATTTTAATTGGTTGTCAGTTTCAATGTAATGTTGATTTCTTTGATTTACTTATGACAACAAATCATAACACAACTTAGCTGCGCGCAATTATAAAGTGACATGAATTTTGTCTGCAGACTCTGCAATGAAGTTAGTAACGGATGAAAATTGACAGTTCGTCTTTTTGTTGAGAATTTTACTCTCGGTTCCCGTAAAAGAGTTCGTTACAAATAAATTTCGAATCGAGGAATTGAATTCAATGAATCAATTGGCTGCCAATTTTTTTTCGATTTTTGGTTGAAAAAAGATATCCAGTTGACTCAAATGAATAAATTGGTTGGCAATCTCTTTCGATTCTTGGCTGAAAAAAACATAGCCAAAATTGAATCAACTGAATAAATTGGTTGGCAATTTTTTCGATTCTTGGCTGAAAAAAACATAGCCAAAATTGAATCTACTGAATAAATTGGCTGCCAATTTTTTCGATTTTTGGCTGAAAAAAACATAGCCAAAATTGAATCAACTGAATAAATTGGTTGCCAATTTTTTTTCGATTCTTGGTTGAAAAAAACATAGCCAAAATTGAATCAACTGAATAAATTGGTTGCCAATTTTTTTTCGATTCTTGGTTGAAGAAAACATAGCCAAAATTGAATCAAATAAATGAATTGCCTTCCAATTTTTTTCGATTCTTGGCTGAAAAAAATTATTCAGAAAAATAAAAAGCCTGTACAATTTTTGGTGAATTCCATCTTTGTTCTTTTATTTTCGCATATGTTTCGAAGAGAAGGATTTTTTCTCTCAATAGTTTCATCGCCGCTTTCAGAAGATTCATATTTACTATTTACTTACAAGAACAGTCATAAAACTTATCAAGAATCGAGATCAAGTATGTTTTGTAGTAAAGTGCTTCTTCATATTACGATAGTTTGTATAAACCGATCGGCATAAATAGCATTCAAAACTTTTAAATGTTTCTTCGTGTATTTCCATTTTGTGTAGCTTCAAAGTCGATTTACGTGTGAAGAATTGGTTGCACGTATCACATTGGAATTTTTTGGTAAATTTTTTATGGATGACATCTATTTTTCCCATTTTTTCCTTATCCATCAAACCGCGATGATGTTTTTGCTTTGTGTGAGCGGAAAGAGCTCCACGTTTTTTGTACATTTTATCACACGCCACATCGGAACATACGTACCATAGTCCAGAATGGACGTTTCGAATATGTTCTCTGAGGATATTTTCTGTTTTAAGGCACTTCTGGCAATCCGTACATAAGTATTTTTGCCCATCATGTACAGTTTTTTTGTCTTTGTTCTTGTTTTCGCCTTTTTCGCCAGCTTCGACAATTGTTGCATTAACAGCCGATTCATTTTCCTTCATTAATGCCGCTATTAATTCCTGTTTTTGATTCATGGCTAACTCATGCAACTGTAGAATCAAGCCAGATTCAGTCAAAAATGCGGTAATTGGTGATTCGTCTTGCGTTGCTGGTGGAGATTGTGCTGAAAGTTGCATTTCCAAAACCGTTTCTTCAATCATTAGAAGACTATCAAGTTCTTCTCCTACCGAAATAAATTTTTTTCACATAAGATTTAATATTTTAGGCATGTTACATCTGAGACATATTACAATAGTATATGAGTGAGATGTAAAAATGATTAACAGAGGAAAAGTAAAACGAAAACCGGCTAGCCTACCTGTTAAATTTTGATTCAATGAATTTGGATGCAGCATTAAAGTTTTGTCCAATTCAATGGTCGCTGCTGAGCTGATTGCAGTGTTTGCTTGTTGCATGAATAGATTCGGTTCAGAAATTTGCTCGCTTTGGACTTCTTCAATAATTAAATTATTGTCCATATCATAAATCGTTGCAGAAGTGATTGGCGTGTTTGATTGTTGCGACGGTGGATTCGGTTCTGGATTTTCAGCGTTTGCAATACTGACCTTTGGACTATTGTTTTTAATAACTACTGCTGGTAAATTCATTGGCATATTTGGTCGATTCGACGGCCGATTTGATCGGTTCTCGAACTGTTTTAATTTCTTCGGGGGAATCACGTCCGAGTTTACCCAGGCATCTTGCCAGCTGATGTGGCAATGTGAGACCTGTAGAGAATTAATTTTACATTTAAAAAAGGTCGACTTTGGAAAATCCTATAGTTTACTCACATTATTGTTTTGGTCGTAACGTATTTCTAAAATATCTTCGACCAGCCACTCAATGCCACCGTCGTCATTCACATCGAATGGCTCTACTCTTGGAAAATCTGGTTCGAATCGATTCAGTAATTCTTGGCAATTGCCTAAATTCGATATCGGTTCCCACGTGTTGGAGAAACGTACAAGATATGATGGTCGGCTACCATCATTCGGTAATGTTTTTGACAATATTTGGCTGATATCGTAATGAGTTGGGCGATTTGCGTGATTCATGATGATCTAAATTCATGAATCAGCGCGAGTGACCATTTATTCTGATAAATGCTATTCATTTATTTTTTTCTGTTCAATTTTATTCATTGACCGATCACAATGTTGATGTTTGTTCACAACGGTTTACAATTTACAAGTAATATTTTTGTTGTTATGTCAATTGTGTGCTAAATTTGAACTGTCAAACGATTTGACATTTACAATCCAAACATTTGTCACATGCAAATCAATTATTATAAACGTGTATTTTTGATTTCGAAAAAAAGAAAAACAACGAAAAATTGGAAATTCTCCAAATAGTAGGAGTTCCTTTAGCCAGCGAAAATTGAAAGACCTCTTTTTGATGTGTTAAATGTGAAATGAATTTTATTAATATTTCTGAGTTCTCTACAGTGAACACCTTATCTAAAGCTGTCACAGTAATACATCTCACGCCACTTACATCTTTGGCATATAAGTACTATAATATGCGTCAGATGCAACATGCCTCAGATAATATAAACATGAATTCTAGTTTTTTAATCTTTTAATTCATTATCGGATGGCAATGGAAATAAAGCGTAATTGATTCCTTCAACAGTTACAATACTAGAAGAAACACAATTATGTTCGAAAAATAGCTCGCAACTTAATTTGACTTTCTTCGGTTTGGTGTGAGTTTTCACATGCTTGGCGAAACTCTTGATTTTCAACTCTTTTGAACAAATGGTACATTTTTTTCGCAAGCCTATGTGATCTTGATTAAAATGTTGAATGGCGTTGTCCTCCCGCGAATAGTTTTTATCACATTTTGTACAATAGTAGCGATCACCATTCCTAACAAATTTATCCTTTTTTGGTATGTCACTTGGTTGAATTGCTTCATACACCTTATCAAACTTAATTGATTTCCAAAGAAAGTCGAAACGATTTTGATTAAATAAAAATATTGTACAAAAACATAGATTCATCATGTTGAAATTGAATACATATTACCCTTTCAACAACAATTTTTCTCTCTGTAGATTTCTTTTCCATTGTTGAACTAAACTTTTTGAATCTGATCGTGATTTTAACTCTTCGCCTTTGTTCGCTAATAAAACGAAATGAATACATTCGTCAAATATTGATTATATTCTGCACTCTGTATTTCCGTATTCGATATTCTATTGCACAAACAAAAAATATTTGCCCAATTCAACCTACGACATTTTTGAATTTCTTGACGGAGGTGTCTATCGATTATTGATGATATTTTTTATCATGGATATAATCTCAAAACTAATATGCTTGTCATCCAAATGCGATTAATTGCATCTTTTTTCGAAAAGCTAATTCAATCACAGGTTGCGCTTGTCAAAGTGGTTGTTAGTGTTTTATGCTAAATGATGTTGTTCTTTGTGTACACGCTTCTCATCTTCATTTGTGAATCCTCGGTTGCATATTTCGCATTCAACGTATACAACACCCAATCGCTTCAAGTTATCCAGTTCTTTTTTTATTTTTTCGAACGTCGATTTTTGTTCTTCAAAGGCATCAAGCCTTTTCTGCAGGTTGTCCAATTTTTTTATATTGTTACGTGATTCCCAGTCATCAATGACAACAATTTTGCTGGCGTGGACGATTCTGATGTCGTCAGTTAACGCCCTGTGTCGGCATGTTGGACAGCATTTTAGTCTGGTTGGACAATCATTTATCCATCTGATCATCAAACAGGTTAATCAATAAAATATCTGAATGTTTCACTTTTTCTGACATGACTTACTTGTGTATACATTTTTCACCAAAAATATGGCCACATTTCAATGAAGCGGCTCGATGCTTTCCCACAAGCTCAATTTTATCAAAGCATATATTGCATTCGGTGACATCATCATCATTGCCTATTTCCGATCTTGCTCGCTTTTTTGCCATTGTCACCACTACTTGAATTTTGAAAATTAATTCGAGAAGAAACGCAATATAAAAACTTATAAGATTTTCAAATATATTGCTTGATGTGAAACATTAAGTTATTATTCGATAGTGAATTTTGTTGTTTCTTCTTCAATAGAATTATCCTTACTGTATCATAAACAACCAGATAATTGATTTTGCATGTTCTGAAGTTAACTATCGGAACTATGTTGAATTAAGATACAATGCACCAACTCCCTGCGAATTATCATCTTTATTTTAGGAGAAGGTGTTTACTGATTGTATACAATGTATGTATATGCATTATGTTGGAATGTTCTCATTCTCCAAATCGGTTTTTGAGCTTGGCGCGTCAACTTTGTTAAGAGTTAAGATTTCGTGAGTTTTTGTATTTTTTTTGGAAAGAGAATTTTTCTCAAAAATAAGATGAAGCGAAGTAAAACCTCAGGGCGAAAATCCAACCAGCTGCAAAGATCACAGTTCCAAATTCTGCAGAAGGTTTTTGCAAAACAGCGTGGCTACGTTCATTGGCCTGCAATAGTTGTTGAATTTCATCCCATAAAAAGCTATACAGCGAAAGTGGAGTTTTTCGGATGGAATCACCAATGGTAAAAAAAATTCTTCACGCAATTCTCATTATTGACACAATCTTAATTATTGTACATTATATTCAAAATTAGGGCATATGTTTCGTTCAACAATTTACTGGAACCAAAAGATGCCGAAAAAATTGTTCAAAAAAATTTTCATAAAGCCAAGTTTGCGAAAGCAGTAAACGAAATGAACATATGGCGGCCGCCTATTCCAAAGATGAGGATATTCAATAGTATTACTGACTGCGAGAAAAAAGTTGCAGCGAAGCCATCTCAACCTAAACGAAAAGAAGACTTTTGCCCACGCCTTACAAGATCTCAAGCGAAATCATTATTACAGGAAAAGGAATTTGTTAATGATATGGCATCAACTCGCGTTCTCAGACCAAGAAAACACTAATCTGCTAACTGTTAATTATATTAATAATTTTTCAATTTAAAAATACCGAACAAAATATCGGCCTGATGTCTGCTAACTGTTAATTATATTAATAATTTTTCAATTTAAAAATACCGAACAAAATATCGGCCTGATGTGAGTCACCATTTTCGTATCGTGTTTAGTGTTTAACGGTTTTTATCTCATGAGTGAACCTTTAATTTTTGGTCCGTACTGCAAAAAATGAGCAAAATCTTACACTTTCAAATCAATTGTTGAATTTTGAACATTTTTATGCATTCAAAATACTGCATAAAAATAATAGCACATTGAACATTTGGAAACAATCAATTTAAAAAAAAAACTATCACATAATTAAGTCAACTTTACAGTGTGAAGTTCCCACAAAAAATTCATGTACAATCTACAGTGTACAATTTACACATAGATTTCGCATCTGACACCTTTTGCATCTCACGCATTTTGCATCTGACGCATTTCACATCTAAAACTCGTCGTAGATGAAATATTTATTCGTAATAAAACTAAATTGATTGGATTCTAATGTTATTCCTTAGTTTTTGTTGTACAAAATAAATAATAAATACAAAAAGCAAATCATTTGAGGTATGATTCTCAAGTCTATCTCGTTTGTCTGTTGAAAAATTGCTGGCTGCCTTAACAAGCCTTTCACAATATCGGCTAGAAGACTCATCGTTCAATGCATCTAAGCCCTACGAATTGTCATCGCAATTTCTGGTGAAGGTGTTTTGCATTTAATCTATGCACTATTCGATTGAAATGTTAGTTATCTTTGCTTTTAGTACCTTCATAATCATTTTTCAATTCGACGCGTTAACATTGTTAATCAAAGCTGAAAGGCGACACATTTAATTCAATTTATTCTGATTTACTCATTTCCATTCGTTTTGTCGTATTCAATTTTTAATTTCGATTCATTTATCCATTTCCGTTCGTTTTTTCGTACTCAAGTTTTGTGTTTTATTGTTAAAAAAGACCAAGTTTACATTCAATAATGGAACAAACATTGTCCAATACTAATAATATTGATGGGCAATGTGTGGTAGCAAGTACGAGTCATTCGAACACAGAACCACCAATATCCAATGCTAGTGGAGCTGTTGAACACGATGAAGCATTTGATGGATCGCAAACTTTGAACCTGGAAGATATAAAAGAGAAGCTAGCCTCAATGCAGTTCAAAACTCGAAAACGAGTCGGCTCCAAATACACTTCATCAAACTGGAATACATTTCATGAGATAGTGAGTCAGGATGGATCGTTGGTTCCAAATTATGTTGTTTGTACGAATTGCAATAAATTGCAACGTTATGAACCCGGAAAAGGGACCAATAATTTGAACAGACATGTCCAAACTTGTACAATGCCGAAAAACACATTACAAAGATATTTTGGAAAGAGATCAATTAGCCTCGATAAAGCTGATAAAGATGGTATATTGAACGCATCGAAGCGTTTCTGTTACCAAGACCTACGTCCATTCACTGCAATCGAAGGAGAGGGATTGACCGATCTTCTACATGCAGTTTCAGCCATCACTGCTCGCCATGGGTTATTGTCCAAAGAGCAAATCAAAGAAATTCTTCCTGCTCCAAATACGGTGAGATTCAAAACCCAATATTAATTTTTATCAATTCTAATCATTGGCATGTCCTTAGAGAATATGCGAATTCAAATGATTATGTATCCCGAATATTCACATTGAAATGCTCATTCAGTACAAATACGCAAATTCAAATACTTACATGAAATCAGATTTCAATTTTGAAATAAAATATAAATTCCAAATAAAGGAAAAGCGAAATAAAAACTGGACAATATATCTTGATCGTATTTACCTTCTCAGGTTCAACGAAACCTTTCAACCGATGTCAAAAAAATACGTGAACAGATGACCACACAAATGCATAAAGCCCTGGATGAGACATCACTTAGCTGTACACTCGATGTTTGGACGGATAAAATTCGTCATATAAGCTATTTGGGTGTTGTAGCGCATTTCATTGATAAGGATGAAGGCGGCAAAATCAGGTTGGAAAGGAAGATGCTTGGTTTAAGACCATTCAATGCCGATGATAGAAAGGACGGTAAAACCATTAAGGAAATACTTTGGTCGGTTTTGAAAGACTATAAATTGTACAGGAGAAGAGCTGAGATCACTTATGTGACAGATAGAGGCTCTCCAATGATAAAAGGCCTTCGGAATTATAAGAGAAACAGTTGTCTTGCACATTTTTTAAACAATGTTAATGGTGCATCATTGGATCCTGTAAAAAAAGTAATCAAAAATGTTTCCAGAATTGTTAAATATTTGAAAGTAACTGGGCTCAATACACTTCTCGATATAACGCTGAAATCATACGTTGTTACGAGATGGAATTCTGTTTTTGAAATGTTGAACTCTTTTTTGCTTTCTTGGACGAAAGTTGAACAGATTTTGCTTTCGAAAAAAAATGAATTTTTAACTAAGTTTCGCAGTCTATCGCGTTCAAAGTTAGAAGCGATAAAAAACTATGTCGAATTGTACAAAACACTAACAGCTGAAATCGAAGGGGACTTAGTCATTACGAGCTCGAAGATTGCTCCAGTAGTAGAGTGTCTCATAACATATAACCAAATCAAGGACGATGACATCCCTGCCGTGAAACTGATGAAAGCAGCAGCCTCAAAATATTTTCAAGAAAATCAAAAGGCAATTGCCAATGATTACAAACTTTATGCATTCCTCAATCCTCTGCACAAAAGGTTCGGGGGAATGACACATATCGACGAAAAACCAGTATTTGAGAAAATTAGACAAGATTTAACGGAAATGCCGATAGTGAGAATTGATGGAGCAGAATTACGAGGTTCCAACCCAGGTTCCAACCAATCACAGGTTGCAGGAAACAATTTGTCAATTTTGGACATTTTCAATGATTCGAATATTATTCAGGACACAAATTGTAACGAAGAATTCGAACGTTATTTAAATTATAATGTTATTGGACAGAAAATTGAACTTTTAAAGTGGTGGGAAGAACACAAAACAGAGTTCCCACGTTTATATGAATTGTTCCTCGGTGTTGCTGGAATACCAGCAAGTTCCGCGTCATGCGAGAGACTTTTTAGCTATGCAGGCAATTTCCTAACTGTAAAACGAAGTAGACTTCTAAGTGGTACAGTCGAAGATTTGTTGTTTATGTTTATGAACAGAAAATTGTGAATAGATTCTATATTGTTGTGAATAATATTTTAGCTTATAATATGTTAATATAATCATTATTAAGTTATTATATCAATAATTTTTCACTTTGAATAATACTGTACAAAATATCGGCCT